>PVHT021183520.1:6296576-6405638 GCA_004024745.2 Catagonus wagneri | reverse complement strand
CAGGATCCGAGCCGCGTCTGCAACCTACACCACAGCTCACGGCAATGCCGGATCGTTAACCCACTGAGCAAGGGCAGTGATCAAACCCGCAACCTCATGGTTCCTAGTCGGATTCGTTAACCACTGCGCCACGACGGGAACTCCAGAAGCTCTTTTCTGAAAAAACATTTTTCTTGCTTAGGCAAATGTAACTTTGCTCCAAAATAAAAATATTATTTATTCGGACTGTAAAATCAACATACCCAAGCTGTACAAAACTAAAACATGAAAAGAAATATGGAGAAAAAAGTAGAAATCCCCAGGATCCACTCAAAGATGGACACAGCATGTTGAGGAGTCTTTTCTAATACACATAACCAGGAATAATATTAAAATATTTAACAACCGGTACAGGAAAAGCACAGACAGATCAAAGGCGCAGACACAGCAAGAGTATGTCTATGTGACCATATCAGTGGGTGCTGTCTAAATTGCTGTCCAGTATGTACACACATGCATAGGTGTGTATATGTCAATAGCATCCTTTTTTTTGCTTTTTTTTAGTGCCACACCCATAGCATATGGAAGTTCCCAGGCCAGGGGTCGAATTGGAGCTGTAGCCGCCAGCCTATGCCACAGCCACAGCAATGCCAGATCTGAGCTGCGTCTGTAACCTACACCACAGCTCACAGCAACACTGGATCCTTAACCTATTGATCCTTACCCAAAGATCGAACCCACAGTCTCACGGATCCTAGTCAGATTCGTTTCTGCTGAGCCACGACAGGAACTCCCCAATTTTTTTATAACTGGAATAATTCTATATTTCTGTCTATTGCCTATTTCTTTTCACTCAGTAGATTATGAATATTTTCCCATGTAATTATTGAAATACCTATACTGCCTTTTTAATAACATAGAGCTTTCCACTGTATGAAGTGAGAATAACTGATTTTATCGGTTCTCCAGTTGTCCAATTTTTCCACCATAAGGAATTGGGACCAATCAGTTCTGTTCAGATTTGCTGCTTACATTGTTTTGTGGGGTCTCCTTCTCCTGTTACCAAAAATAACAGGAGAATGGGCACCTGCTCCCTTAAAAATACACCCTTGTGAATGTAAATTGTTCTAGCCACTATTGAAAACAGCATGGGGGGGTGTCCTCAGAAAACTAAAACTAGAGTTGCTATATGATCCAGCAATCTCACTCCTGGGCATATATCCAGACAAAGCTATAATTCAAAAAGATACATGCACCCCTATGTTCATAGCAGTACTATTTACAATAGCCAAGACATGGAAGCAACCTAAATATCCATTGACAGATGAATGGATAAAGGAGATGTGGTACATTTACACAAGTGGAATACTACTCAGTCATAAAAAAGAATAATGCTATGTGCAGCAATATGGATGGACCTAGAGATTCTCATACAAAATAAGTCAGAGAGAGAAGGAACAAATGAACTTACCTAGAAAACAGAAACAGACTCAGAGATAATAGAAAACAAACTCGTGGTTGCCACAGGTGGGAGGGAGAAAAGGATTGGGAGCGTGGGGTTAGCAGATGCAAGCTATTATATCTATATCACTTTGAATCACTTTGTACACCAAAAACATACATTTTAATTCAACTCTACTTTACTAAAAGAAACTTTTAAAAATATACACCCCTCTTTAGAGGTGGAGATAAGGTTCTCCCCTCAGGTTCCCAGCTGTCTTGAGCCAGTTCTGCAGTGTCAGAATTGTGCATCGCCCACAAATTCAATTCCTAACCCCCAGCACCTCAGAATGTGACCTGACTTGGAAATGGGGTCATTGCAGATGTAATTAGTTAAGATGAGGCCATCACTTGTGTTCAGAAAGTGCTTAGAAAAAAAAACTCCCCAAGGAGATTCCTGTCTTGAAGAATTAAAACATCCAATATATATTTAAAAAAAAAAAAACACCAGGTGAAGAGACAGAGGCACGCATGAGGGGAAGACAATGTGAAGAGGCCCAGAGCCATTTGTCGGGTGAGGAAAGAGGCCTAGAACAGATTACTCCTTCTCAGCCCTCAGAAGGAAACGCCACTGCCAGGACCTTGATTTCAGATTTTAGCCTCCAGGATTTCCCTAGTGGCCTAGAGATTAGGATCTGGTGTTGCCACCGCTGTGGTTTGGTGTTTTGTTTTTGTTTTTTTTAGGGCCATGCCGGCGGCATATGGAGGTTCCCAGGCTAAAAGTCAAATCGGAGCTACAGCTGCCGGCCTACGCCACAGCCACAGCAATGCGGGATCCAAGCCGAGTCTGCAGCCTACACCACAGCTCATGGCAATGCCAGCTCCCCGACCCACCGAGCAAGACCAGAGATTGAACCCGAATCCAGGTGGATACAAGTTGGATTCATTTCCGCTGCACCACCACGGGAACTCCTGACTCGGGTTTGATTCCTGGCTCTGGAACTTCCGCATGCCGCGGGTACGGACACACATGCAAAAAGAATAAAAGTAAGTTAGTGGCCAAAAATGTCTAGAATAGCCAGGGGATGAAAGGGAGAGAGGGGCCAGGTGGGGGCACAGTCCCTGAGCAGTAGCACTGACACTACTAAGGAATGACGCCACTGAGCAGTGTCCCACCGTCTGAACCTAGAAGTCAGTTTTGCTGGTAGCCTTTGCTCTAAACAGAGACAGGTTTCTGCCCACACCTAGGATGCAGAACTTAAATTCATTCAGAAGTATATTTGCGTCTTCAATGCGCTGGCGGACTGTGAGACACAAAGAAGTGCCGGGTAAGCCCCTGAGGAGTACGGTCCTCGGTTAAAAACCCACGTGTGGGCGTTCCCGCTGTGGCCAAGTGAGTTAAGAAACCCCCGAGTGGGTCGCTGCAGGAGTGCGGGTTCAATCCCTGGCCCGGCAGCAAGTTAAAGGATCCAGCACTGCCACAGCTATAGTATACACCGGCAGCTTGGGCTCGGATTCGGTCTCTCGCCCGGGAACTTCCATATGCCACAGGCGCAGCCATTAAAAACAAACAAAAAACTATGTGCGGAGTTCCCTCGTGGCTCCCGGGTTAAGGATCTGGCATTGTCACTGTGTGGCTCTGGGTACAGCTGTAGTGAAGGTTCGATCCCTGGCCTGGGAACTTCCACGTGCTGTAGGCCTGGCCAAAGAAAGAAACAAAAAACCCATGTATGATTTTTCAGAGCTGACAAGAGGCGATCACAAAGGCTCTGTCTGGCTGCCCTCCCCACTCCAGACTTGGTTCCAGGTTATTGAGCAGCAGCCTATGAAGGGAACTGCAGCCAAGAATTCAGGCCCCCTGGCATATTTGCATTCCTGGCCTACGTGGCTTCATTTCCAGGTCTCTCTCTCTCTCTCTCTCTCTCTCTCTCTCTTACTTTTAACAGAAGTGTGGTTGATCATCTGAGGTCTTGAGCTGAGGTCTTCTCCAGGCGCCTCTACTGAGGCCTCCTTATTGGAAGGGGGGTAAGAGGCAGAAATTTGAAGATACTTTCTGCCACCCTGACTCAGTACCCTGTCCTTTTCCACCCCTAGCCCTTCTTCTCTCTCTCTCTCTCTTTCTCCCCCCCCCTCTCGCCCACCTCCCCACCCTCCCGCCCACGCACACACCTCTGGGTCCATAAAACTTCTGGAGCCTTTTGTTCTGGGTCCCTTAGCAGGGGACAGACCCCCACATCTGTGCTGATCTATCTATCTGACTGTGCCTTCCCCCCCGGGGAGGGGGGTGGACCAGGGGGAGAAGACAGCGCCCACTCCAGTCTCAGCCTCTTCCTTATACCATCATAGGAAGTGATTAAGGCTTGCTGCTTTAATAAGCTGCTCTGAAAGCAGGCAGCCTAGCTCTCTCCAAATTCAGCTGAGCTCCTGACATCCCCCTCAGTAAGTTTTCTGATGCTCAGTGGTCTTGCCATCAATTAGGCAACAGCTATTCAGGAATTTATGCATATTAACTGATCTAAACATTGCCCAGTCTCCAAAATGCCCATTTCCATGGGACAAGGAATATCTTTGTGATAACCTGACAATAAATCTCTTTGCCCAGTTGGTCTCTCTGTACGAAATTCTCAGCATCACTTAACTTGAAAAGGGGCAAGAAGAGGAACTACTATTTACTCTGTCTACTCTCTATGTCACTCCCTTTACATAGATCATCTTGTTTAATCCTCCTAACAACCCCTTGGAGTGGGTGCCATCACTCCTATTTTTCAGATGAGAAAACTGAATAACTTCCCCAAACTCAAACATCTGGCAAGTGGTGGAACCAAGACCCTAGCTGGGTGAGTTCCCTGGTGGCCTAGTGTTTAGGATTCAGTGCTTTCACCACTGTGGCCC
Organism: Catagonus wagneri; assembly: GCA_004024745.2. Lineage (NCBI taxonomy): Eukaryota > Metazoa > Chordata > Mammalia > Artiodactyla > Tayassuidae > Catagonus > Catagonus wagneri. The sequence goes on along the minus strand of PVHT021183520.1, from coordinate 6,401,327 downwards.
AGGTTTAATCCCTGGTCTAGGAATTGAGATCCCATGTCAAGCTGATGCACACCATGCCCCTCCTCCAAAGAAACCCAAAAAACCCTAGCTGGGACCTCTCTACAGTGCTCTGTCCACCACCCATAATGGCAAGGGTGCTTTGTTGAGCTGTGGGGTCTACCTTTGCCCAGCTCCTGGGGAAGATGGCCACAAGCACCCCAGCAGTGGGGCTGCATGTACCTTTGGGTCATCTTTCACCCCAAGGAAGAGGTCGTCCTTCAGCCCTTTCTGGCAGTGCTCACATGTGCAGTCAAAGTAGTACTGCTTCTTCAGCTGCTTCTTGCGCTCTTCACTGAAGTTAAGGAAGTCAATATAGGACACGGTCAGCTCCTCTCCTTCTGAGATCTTGCTCAGGGCCCGGAGCTCAATTCTGGGGCAGGGCAAAAGAAAAGAGTCAATCAAAGCCAGGCAGGGATTTATGCTCTTCAAGATTTCAAGGAGTTGAGTCTCAAAGACAACAAATTCCACTGCCACTCTGAGAAAACTCCATTTCCCCAAAAGGGGGAAATGTGATATATAGCATAGTTTTCTGGATAGTTCTGCTCAACTCATTGTAACAATCAAATCCACTCCATTCAGCTAACTGCTCTGGAATCAGCTCAAACAGACCCCCCAGTAGAGGGCGGGGCTTAGTCATAGAAGCATACAAAGTTTGCACACCTGTGAAATTATCCCTGTGCACTTAGTAAATGATTGTCTGTAACACAGGGAGGGAGAAATAACAAGGCAAAAACTCCAAACCAAAGAAGTCTTAATAATCATTTCTGGTTAGTTTGGGGACTGCTTCTCTCAGAAACACACACATTCAGTTATCCACAATCTTGACCCAGTCTGTGTCTAACTATAAGTGCTCTCTTATCCTAACCTTTCGTCCAGTGGTTCAGGCCTACAATATGCAATATGCCTGGAGATCTCTGAAGGCAAATAAAGGCCCACTCTTTATTAGTCCACTAGTAAATACCAGGGGACATGGCTCGTGGGTTGAAGGTAGTTAGCAAGAGCAGGTGACATTTCAACCCCCTTCCAGTCTAGACCTGACTCTCCCATTACTTACATCACTGCACACCTTACAATGTAATAGATGCAGAATGTGCTGAAGACAAAACCCCACTGCACACCTGACACCCAGCTAAGCCAAACAAATGGAGACCAGCACTTGGACTTCTCAGCCATGCGTCTTCCACCCATGAGGCCAGAAGCTACAGAAAAGCGGTGAGCCTGTCAAGCTGGATCCTAAGCTATATTCTTGTATCTCCCCAGGATCCAGGGGCCTCACTGCCCAGAGGGAACTCATCACCCAGGGAGTGAGCAGTAGGATGCAGAGGGCTGGGACAGAATTTACAAAAAAGTCCAGAGTCATGTCCTTTACCTCCCAGAGAGGCTGACTCAGACACCATGTGAAAGGCAGGACAAGATTCCAGCATCACAGAAGGGTCCCAGCCAGAGGCAGCCCCTTCCATGTGCTCTAGGGTGACAACCAAGCAAGGAAGAGCTGAATGGCAGTGACATGCGTGTCCAGGTATCTGCGGTGACCACTTAAGGTTAAAGAACCTTCTCTCAAAGTGAGGTATACAGATGTGCCCAACAGATGTTAATACATGTATATAACTATATGGAACCTGGCAAAATCTAAGTGCATATTCATCTTTTTTTGTTCCTTCTTTCCTTTCTTCTCCATCCCATTTTTTTTGCTGTTGCTGTTTTGATTGCACCTGCGTCATATGGAAGTTCCCAGGCTGGGGACTGAATCCAAGCTGTAGCTGTGACCTAAACCCAGTTGTAGCAATGGTGGATCCTTAACCCACTGCACCAGGCCGGGGATTAAACCTCCACCTCTGCAGTAACCAGAGCTACTGCAGTTGGATTCTTAAGCCACTGCACCACAGAGGGAACTCCACCCCAATTTTTAGCAACATCTGTCACTGAAGAGTTGAAAGGCAAGAAGGAGAGGAGGGCAAAGGGATCCTACTCTCAGCTCCACTTAGAATCTTAATATGTCCCAGTCACAGGGGATCAAGACCCTCATTTCAAAAATGAGGATGCTGAGGCCCAGAGAGGTGAAGTAACTTCTCCCAAAGTCACACAGCACTTTGGTGACTGGGGTCAGCGTTAAAATTCAAGAGCCATTCAATCTTCTCCTGATGGTCTTTAGTCTGCCTCCCAGGTCTGCAAGGCACAGGAAATGGGATGCACTGATGCCCTTGAGTTTAGGATGTGACTGGTGTCCTAAACAGTTGCATGGGAGCAACTCCAGGGCCACTGTTGAGTGTGATCTCTGCTGTTTGGTCCCGGTGGGAGAAGTAAGTAATTCTGCCCCCACAAGCCCTTTCACAGATGCATCTCACTCTTGTGACGTATCCTCATTCAAGACGGAATCAGTGGCCGATTGAGTTGGCCAGTAGCTTTGCTTCGCATCATAGTTAACTCAAGTCCCTATAAAGTCTCAACATGTCTCAAACTATTTCAACATTAGACACCTTTCAAAAGCAAATGAATTTAATGTCACCTTGGCATGAAAAATGCACATAGATATGCCCCATTTTACCTAACTTGGAATCGGGACTCTGGGGATGAATAGTGACCATTCTGGATCCCAGACCCTGCCCAGCTCTAACGCTCTGCCGTTCTACAGTTCAGCCAATTGAGCCACAAGTAGGTGACTTATTTAAGTATTCCTCGTAGAGACTAGGAGCAAAGCCCAGAGCCACAGAGACTTAGAGTTGGGACGATCCCTAGAGACACTCTCATCTTGACCTTTACTCTACAAATGTGAAACCAAACCCAGGAGATCACATGAATCACTCAAAGTCAGGTGCAATGCATGTCAATATAGATTCAGATGCACCAAACTCTCACACAGCATCTTGTTGTTAATCCTAAGAGCACTTCAAGTACTTTCAAGCCCGGCCTAAGAAAAAGACCCATCTGGAGCCATGGAGTTGCCATTAAGAAAAGTCAAGTAGTTCACATCGTGGCTCAGTGGTAACAAATCCAACTAGTATCTATGAGGATACAGGTTCAATCCCTGGCCCCACGTGGTGGATTAAGGATCCAGCATTGCCGTGAGCTGTGGTGTAGACCACAAACGAGGCTCAGCTCCTGCATTTCTGTGGCTGTCGTGTAGGCTGGCGGCTACAGCTCCGATTCAACCCCTAGCCTGGGAACTTCCATATGCCACGGGTGCAACTTGAAAAAGAAAAAAAGAAAAGTCAAAAGTAAAATCTAACCTAAATCTCTAATTCATAGTTGGCCAGAAGCAATAAAGACAATACTATCCATCAGTATTTATCAACAATATCCCAGTTTATGAGCATCATTTTCAGAACCAGTCAGCGTGAGAACGTGGAGGTTATAAACACACACACGGTCCTTGAGGCCGGTAACATCAACAGTCCTCATTTCACAGTAAAGGTTTAGAGGGACAATGTGGGGTTTTGCTAAGACGAAGTGGATTAGAGGGGACTGTCATGCTTTGAGGCTGGAGGAAAGAGAGAAAGGAGGAGTAAAAGAGAGGCCAAAAGGGAAGCAAAACTAAGCACAGGCAAGGCAGGTCGTGGGGGGGGGGTGAGGAACAAAATGATTACATACAAGTCACGCAAAATGGTTACATAAATGCATTAAAAATACAGCATTGGGCAAAGATGAGACTCGGGGTGGGGGCGGGGCGCAGGACAAAAGAAGAGACAGTAGCCAAGGTGTTTCAGGAAGGGACAGCCCGTCTCCGGAAGGGACAGCCCCAGCAAATCAGGCACGTGAGGGAGATGGGTCTGAGGAGCAGGGACATTTGCAAAGACTGACCCACCTCATCTGGGTGTGAAACATGGATTTCACTGCCTCATGACTGCAAGACAAAACAGACACCCGAATGGAAATCGTTACCACTGGCTCCTCCCGATGGCTAGCAAGGGTGCACAGCATTCCGGGTTCCGCAGTCAAAGCCTGGGCCATCGCAACAACCTCCAGCCCAGCCTCTCCTAGCTGGGCTCCCTCGGCCAGATGCCTGGTTTAGTGGAAAGTCCACTGGCTTTGGACTAGGAGTTCGGGGTTCAAAGTAACCTGAACAAGTTACTTCCCTTCACCGGGCCTCAGCGTTCTCATCTATAACCTGCACTTAAACGTAAAGTGCTGGAGTTCTTGTTGGGGCTCAGCAGGTTAAGAACCCAACATAGTATCCATGAGGATGAGGGTTTGATCCCTGCCCTCGCTCAGGGGGTTAAGGATCTGGTGTTGCTGCGAGCTTCCATGTAGGTCACAGATGCGGCTCCAATTCGACCCCTAACCCAGGAACTACCATATGCTGCAGGTGCAACCATTAAAAGGAAAAATATAAAAATAAAAAAATAATAAAAGTAGAGTGCTAAGGAGTTTTCTTGTGGTGCAGTGGATTAAGGAGCCGGCATTGTCACTGCAGCAGCTTGGGTCACTGCTGTGGCGCAAGTTTGATCCCTGGTCTGGGAATTTCCACATGCCATGGGTGTGGGAAAAAAAAAAAAAAACTATAAAAAACCCATAGAAGTAGAGTGCTAAAGGAAATTCCCATTGTGGCTCAGCAGTAACAAATCCGACTCGTACCCACGAGGATGCAGATTCAATCCCTTGTCTTAACTCAGTGGGTTACAGATCCTGTGTTGCTGTGACTGTGGCGTAGGCCTGCAGCTACAGTTCCGATTCCAGCCGTAGCCTGGGAACTTCCACATGCCTCAGGTGCGGCCCTAAAAAGACAAAAAACAAAAACAAAAGAAGCAGAGTGCTAAAAAAAAAAAATGTGGGATGCTATCATTATCCTATTGAAAAGCATCTTGGACAATTTGAGTTTGGCATCTTTTGCCGTCTATCTTGGGAAGTGTTTGAACTGTGTCTGGAGACCAGTCACTCAGGTCACATGGACAAATTGCTGAGGTTAAAATTGGGTTCCTAACACCATGTCCAGTGTTCTCTCCACTATGGCAGGCAGCTAGACAGCGACCGCAAAATCATCTCTTTTTGCAGGACAGCAAGAAGCTGGGATAAAATGTGGCCGCTCAAAATTAGTGGATGCACGGAAGCCGGAGCGGGCACTGGCAATGACCTGAAGAAAGGGCCCCCAGGCTCCTGTAGCTGTTACATGAAGTGACAAGAAGGGCTCTGGGTCATCACTGTTTCGGGGAGGGTATCCAGAGAGAGCCGCCCCACATGTGGCTGAATTTGATCCTCTTTGCCAACCAGGGTAACCCCAGACACCAGCGCCTAAAGGATTCATGAGGTCTAGGCCAGTGATCCCCAAGAGGCTTGGGGGGAACACAACTGGAAAAGGGTTATCATCTAGGTCCAAAATAAACTTTCCTTTCTAGAATGACTTTCCCAAGTGCCTAAAAGCCCTTGCTGCCAGAAATAGGAAGGTAAAGGGAAATCAGAGTCCCCGCTCTGTTGCAGCTTAGGCTTGATTCTTGGATGAGAAGCGGAACATTATCTTCAGTTTCTGTTTGGGGGAAAACCTGCTCACTGTCGGGGCTTAGAGTGAACTTGCCTCTGTTATAACAGCTTGTTTCCGGAGTTCCTGTTGTGGCTCAGCAGTAATGAACCCGACTAGTAACCATGAGCATGTGGGTTTGATCCCCGGCCTTGCTCAGTGGGTTAAGGATCTGGCGTTGCCGTGAGCTGTGGTGTAGGTCGCAGATGTGGCTTGGATCCCACGTTGGTGTGGCTCTGATGTAGGCTGGCAGCTGCGGCTCCAATTCAACCCCTAGCCTGGGAACCTCCATATGCCAGGGGTGCGGCCCTAAAAAGACCAAAAAAAAAAAAAAAAAAAAGGCTTGTGACCTGTCTCTAAGAGCAGAAGGAATATTGTTTATGCCTCGTTCCCCCAAAGCCACCCAGCCCGAGCCATGGACCAACCAGTGGCGCATCCTGTTTGCTGCCTCTTCTCCACCTGGGCCCCACCCTAAATTTCATTCTTTGCCTTTCTTTCATTCTTTGTCCCTGATGTGTGCCTTCTGGGGGGTGGGGGGCTGGCCTCCGAGGGCTCCATCCCCCAGGCTCCTTTGCCCTCTGGCTTCTGGCTGGGGGTCAATGGCAGATCAGAAGGCGGGAGGAGAGAGAGGTTGGGCGTGTAGACTTTTAGCTCATCCTCTGCCTTGCCATGGTTCCGCTGGTTTTTCAACAGGCACGGCCGGCTACTGGGTTGGGGGGGTGCCCTCCCACGGCTCCGGCTCTCATCAGCTGCAGGGACAGCACCTCCTCCACTGTCCTCTGGGTCTCGCTGCGGTGACCGCTTCATGCTGTTGCTAGACCCTGGACATCTCACTATTTGCCAGGTTCTTAAGCTCTACCCACACTTCTGCCGTTGTCTTTTTATTAAATTCTCTTAGGGTAGCCCCTGGATGTGCCTTCTGATTTCAGCTGGGAATTTGACAAAGACACGCTCCTGCCAAGCGTCTTCTCGGCTGGTGATGTTCTGCAATGACCTCCAGATAGAAAATCTCAGCCTTCAGACTCTAAAATATGTAATTGTTAGAAGTTTATCTCCTGGAGTTCCCATCGCGGCGCAGCGGTTAACAAATCCGACTAGGAACCGTGAGGTTGCGAGTTCAATCCCTGGCCTCACTCAGCAGGTTAAGGATCCGGCGTTGCCGTGAGCTGTGGTGTAGGTCGCAGACGCGGCTCGGGTCCCGCGTTGCTGTGGCTGTGGCGAAGGCCGGCGGCTACAGCTCCTGTTAGCCCCCTAGCCTGGGAACCTCCACGTGCCGCGGGTGCGGCTCTAGATGAAGGCAGAAAGCCAAAAAAAAAAAAACCAAACAGTTATTCTAGAGCACAAGGTCTATTTTCTGTCCATTCGAAATCTACGCCAGTTCAGGTTCATCGGCTGACTTTTGGTTTAAGTCAAGTGGCGAGACAGCCGTGAGGTCTCCCCACCCCCATGACACCCACCCAAGCTAAAGGCACACTCACCTGCCGTTGTTAAAGATGGCGGTGCAGTTGGGCCAACAGTCGTGGTTCACCAGGCCCAGGTTGGGGAAGATGCCCACGCCCACTGCCTGCAGGCCTCTCTGATCGCTGAGCGTGAAACCATTGCAGTTAATCTGCCCAGAGAAAAAGATCGGAGTCACCTCACAGACACAGCCTTGGTGCAGAACACGATCCAGCTGTCGAAAGTTTTTAAAAAAATTGGAAACCTGGTCTCATCCTGGAAATACGTAAAGAGTCTGGAAGCAAAACAGTCTCCTGTTCTCTGTGTGACGCCGAACGACCCTGAGGTTAGTGCCGTGGGAGAGTCTTGGATTTGCGAAAATGCATCACCACTCTGAAAGGCTTGAGGGTGGGCCTCTGGGTTCTAAAAAGGCCCAAGATGGACACATTGGTTCTGAAAAGAATTTTCCTTTTCATCTGGGTCTCACATACGTCTTCCCCAGTATCTATTTCGGTTTCTCTCTCTCCCAGGCCACATCTGGTGGTGCTCTTGTGCTCGCTGTCCACGATTTTAAAATCTGACAGGTGCATCATTTATCTCTGAAGGCAAGGCAAGTAAAATTGTTTACTACTTAAATGACACGATTTATTTCCTTTTCCCCTTATAAGAAGTTATTTGTAGAAACAGTTTCCAAATATCTGCTCTCCAGATATTAAAAAAAAAAAAATGTGTAAGAATGAGGCTCTCTAAGGGTCCTTTTGGCTGTACCCTGGTGATTATGCCGTTGTGGCTCAGCAGGTTAAGAACCCAACTAGTATCCACGAGGATACCAGTTCGATCCCTGGCCTCATTCAGTGGATTAAAGAATCCGGCATTGCCACGAGCTGCAGTATAGGTGGAAGACGCAGCTGGGATCTGGTGTTGCTGTGGCTATGATGTAGGCCAGCGGCTACTGCTCCAGTTCAGCCCCTAGCCTGGGAAACTCCATATGCCCTGGGCGCAGCCCTAAAAAAGCAAAAAAAATATGAGAATAAACATAACCTGGAATACATTAATAACTGCACACATATTTATGCTATATGTATAAAATAATATATATAGACATGCCATCGATAATGATAACATAAGACAATATATGTTTATAGATGTGTAATGATATGTACAGCCCACGGCTATACATTATTGATACTGGAGGAAAGTCACTTTTTCCATTCAATCTCATCAGTCATTCAGCAAGTACGTGAAGTTAAGTCTGTCAGTACTGCTCATAAGCCGCATGACCTTGGGCACATTTCTTCTCTGGCCCCCACTTGCTCATCTGCAGATTGAATAAGCTGGACTAAATGATCTCTAAGGGTCCTTTTGGCTCTACCCTGGTGATTACGCCATCCTGTGACTACAGTACTCAGGCCGCCTTAAGGATACCCAGGATCAGTCTACAACGCCCACTCACCCTGAGGCTGTGGAGCCTAACTGCTGAGTGTAAGAATTCTGGTATCTGACACTTTCTAGTCCTTCCTTTGACACCAGCTTACTGTGTGACCTTTGGCAGTTGTGTAACCTCTCTGGGTCTAGGCTTTTTGTTCTATAAAATAGGAATGTTAAAACCATGGGCTTCATCTTATGTTGTAAAAATTGCATAAAATAATATCTGGGAGGCTGTGATGGTTAATTTTATGTGTCAACGCGACTGGGTGGTGGTGACCAGATATTTAGTCGAACATTGATCTGTGAAGGTATTTTTTGAACGAGATTAGCATTTAAATTGCTGGACTTTGAATAAAGCAGATCAGCCGGTACAAGCTGGGTGGGCCTCGAACAATCACTTGAAGGCCTTCAGAGACCAGAGACTGACTTCCCCTGAGCAAGAAGGAGTTCTGTCAGCAGGTTGCCTTTGAACTTGAACCACAATTCTTCTTTGGATCTTCAGCCTGCTGGCCTACCAGCAGCCCCCACAATCACAAGGGCCAGTTCATTGAAATAAATCTCCTTCTCCAGATAGATAGATAGATAGATAAATAGATAGATAGATAGACAGACAGACAGACAGATACATTCATGTGGTTCTCTCTCTCTGGAGAACTCTGACTATTGCAGAAGCACTGTTGCACATAGTGAGGACTCGAGAGATACTGTGATCGAGCTGTTGTCATTACAATAACCCCCTCCCCAGCCCACTCCCCAGGACCCCAGAAGAGGCCAAGCCTGCTAGACGGGCGACATGCCCCCACAGATCACGGCTTGAGCCTGCTGATCCACTGGGCTCCCAACCCCATCTCCTGGACTCATGGCTGCAAGAGGTCGGGATGTGCTGCTCAAGGCAGCGCCCCCCAGAAAGCCCCTACTTTCCGCTCCCTGGTGCCCCTTGATTGGCCCATCAGATCTGGGAAAAGGAAGGGTCTTATTTCCAAAGTGACTGATGAGCAAGAAGGGATAGGGACTGAGTCTTCGGTTTCAAGATGGAGAAGAGAAAATACTGGAAATGCGGATGACCGAGAAAGTGAATCAATCAAATTGACTGCTCAGGGATCAGGCGTAGTTTGTGTGGGGGATGCTGACTTCAGACACTAGCAGGTATGACCCCACAGTAAAGTAAGATCAGAAAGGGAACTGGGTGAGTTCCTTATCCGAGGCCTCTGTCCCCCTCCGCGCGCCCCCTGGCCTCCCTCTGTCCCCCTTCTGATCCGGCAGCATCAGGGAACTCCTCAGTTGGATGGTCCCAGCCGCCAGCCCGACCCCTCAGCCCCACTTCGGGAGAAACGTACCACGCCGAAGATGTGCGAGATATACTGCATGCTGAACTGCTGGCCCTGGGGCGGCCAGTACTGCAGGAAAGTGTCCACGTCCAGGCGCAGCTCCTTCTGCTCCTCCTCCCCAAAGTGCTCCACGTGGTTCTGCAGGTCGTCCACGGAGACCAGGCAGCCCTCCGTGAGCCCGGTGCCCTCTCTCTCCACCCGCCACATGATGCGCGCCGCCAGCCTGTGCGGAGCGACAGGGTTACAGGGAGCGCGCATTCCAAGGGCAGGGGAGCAGGGACGAGGAGCCTCTGATTGCCCCCGGGGGGTGTGGCCCGTGGGTCAACTGGCGGTCGCGTCCCCTCAGTGACCTCCTCCAACACAAAGGCGTTGAGAAGACAAAGCGAGGTGGTGGATTCCACACCATGTGTGACCTTATTTTGGTTATTACAACCGCACCTGCGGCATATGGATGCTCCCCTCCGGGCTGGGGCTTGAATCCAGCCGCTTTTGCAACCTACACCGCAGCTTGAAGCAACACCAGATCCCACTGATGGAGGCCAGGGATGGAACCCGCATCCTCATGGATACCAGTCGGGTTCGCAACCCGCTGAGCCCCAAAGGGGACTCGCTGAACTTACATTCTTAATGATTAGAGAGAAGACAATCTAGGAGGAGAAACAGAATGAGCAAAGGCCCAGAGGCAGCCCCAGACGTGGGTATGCAGGGAGCAGGGAGGGTCTGGCCTGAGTGGAGGGCTCTGGGGGAGAAGCGGAGGTAAGTTGGGACAAGAGGGGACCCCTGGACAACACAGAACTTTGAGTGTGACACAGAGGGATTTACTTCACGCTGAGGACAGAGACGTCCCCCTGTTAACTGTCGGGCAGCCTGTGCCCACAAGATGAGTGACCAACGGACACTCTAGTGACTCTCTGCCGCCCACTGACTGCAGGCTGGCCAGGTGCCTGGGAGGGGCTGGTGGCCCAGGCAGGTCCTGTCTCTGAAGAGGGACCCCCCCACCCCTTGGCAAAGCACGGGCCCTTTTTGCCTCCCTATTGAGTCACAGAGTTATTTCTGCAGAGACACTCTACTGGGGACGCTAGGTGCTAGGAAAAGAAGGTGTCCCCCTGTGGGGGCCCAGATAGTGCTGGAGAAAATAGGATTCTGAGTGGGGTATCCGCTGCCTCCAAATATTGGGGAAATGGTCACAAAGCTTAGAGACTAGACACGGATGGGCGACAGGTTTCAACTCAGTATCGGAAGAAACTACCAACTGGGCCCGTGCCCGTGGACAGAGGGAGTTCCCATTGTAGGAGGTCACATTTACTTTGGGCCTCAAATACTAAGCAGGACATCAGAGAGATGTCTGACTCCCCACGTTCAGGGCGGCCTCGTTCACAGTCACCGAGATGTGGAAACAAGCTAAGTGTCCATCGAGAGGTGAATGACAGAGATGTGGTGTATGTACGTGATGGGACAGTACTCAGCCTGGAGAAAGAAAGACAGCCCGTCATTTGCAACAACATGGAAGGACCTTGAAGGCGTTATGCTAAATGAAGCGAGCCAGGCAGAGAAAGGCAAATACTGTATGATATTACTTATATGTAATACTGTGCAGTATTACTCATACATGGAATCTAAAAAAATAATAATAATCAAACTCAGAGACTCAGAGAGTAGAAAAGTGGTTGCCTGGGGCTGCTTGTGGGTTTGATCCCTGGCCTTGCTCAGTGGGTTAAGGATCCGGCATTGCTGTGAGCTGCGGTGTAGGTCGCAGACGTGGCTCAGATCTGATGTTGCTGTGGCTGTGGTGTAGGCTGGCAGCTGTATCTCCGATTCAACCCCTAGCCTGGGAACTTCCATATGCCATGGGTGTGGCCCTAAAAAGCAAAATAAGTGAATAAATAAATAAGTAAATAAATAAATGCATGTGAAACTACAAAAAAAAAAAAGGAGAAGGAGGGGAAGGAGAAGTAGGATTTCAATAGATGGAACTAAGGGACAAGGGGAGGCTGATGGAGACATTTCAGTTTGCAGTTTCCTAAAAATTACCAGATCTGGTGATCAGTCTGTCGTTTAACTGCACACCCTACACATGGCGACAATGCTCCCAGCATCACTATCCCCATCACTGCTCTCCACTGCCAGCCTGTGAAGCACCCACCTGCAGAGGATCAGGCACTACCTTGGGGAGCTCCAGGACCTGGGAGCTCTGGAATTGAGGCTCCCCAGGGACTGGCACTGAGATTTTCAGTGATGGCCTCCGGGGGGGCGGGGCACTAATTGATGCAAATGCAAATACCTTTCCTGTGTAATGAGAGCAGAGGTCTAATGTTAACCACAGTGACTAATGGGGCTGTGGTAACTTAAAAAGTACTGTATTTTTTTTAAAGGGGATCATTGCTATTGAGCTCAAGCTCATTTTGCCAGGTTTTCACCTACTTTTTTTTTTTCTGTCTTTTTGCCTTTATGTAGAGCTGTACCCGCGGCATATGGAGGTTCCCAGGCTAGGGGTCTAACAGGAGCTGTAGCTGCCGGCCTACACCACAGCCACAGCAACACGGGATCCGAGCCACGTCTGCAACTTACACCACAGCTCACGGCAATGCCGGATCCTTAACCCACTGAGCAAGGCCAGGGATCGAACCCGCAACCTCATGGTTCCTAGTCAGATTCATTAACCACTAAGCCGTGAAGGGAACTCCTCACCTACTTTTAAAGAGAAATCAGAAACCCTAATTTTTTAATGTGGAATTTCCTAATTTTTTGACATGAACAGATCGATTTAAAAAAAATTAAACATTGGGGGAGTTCCCTTTTGAGGCAGTGGTTTAAGGATCCAGCATTGTCACTGCTGTGGCTTGGGCGGCTGCTGTGGTGTGGGTTTGATCCCTGGCCCAGGGAAATTCCACATGCTGCAGGCACAGAAAAAAAAAAAAATTAAGCATTGAGGAGCCCTGAAGAACAAGTCTGTAGCCAGCTCCAGCAAGTGCGTATCACCTTATAGATGGGCTTCCCAGAGTAGGAATAAGAGACCATATCCTGTCTCTTTGGGGTTTGTTCCCAATTTGCACTCAGCCCCGCTTGCTTGGACCTGGGCATGCTGTCCCTGCTGCATCCCCCACGTGACACTTGGGAGTCCCAAGCCTAACCCCCGGGCCCAGCTCTGACCTGATGTTCTCACTGGGCACCTTCCCGTATCTCTTGATGGCCGAACACTCGTTCTTGTGGTTCAGCCAAGCATCCTTCTGGCAAGTGCGGTCACAGTAATGGGCAAACTTGCACTGCCCACAGCGATGGAGCTTCTCCTGCCTCTTGAAGCAGGTGTGGCACACGAAGTTCACGAGGCTGGAAACGGAGGGAGAAAACATGGGATCAGGGGCACCACGCTGGCGGTTGGGAGACTGGGGTTCAGGTCCCGAGTCAGCGGGCCATCCTTGTCGTTCTACACTTCAGGTGCCCACTTTTCAAAATTAGGGGATTGGGTTTCCAAAGGTGCCTTCTAGCTATAACTACGCCTTTTGGGGGGGGGGGGTAACCATTTTTTTTAGCAGGTATTTCTAAGTAAAACCAATGTAGGAGACACTACCCTTTAATTCAACGCATGTAGATTTACAACCCATATGCATTAGGCGCTGGGAACACCACGAGCTGCTGGAGGATCAATTGAACTTGAACTCGGGATCATCATGCAGTGTAAGGAGCACGATGATTGGGGGAGGGGGTCCCACAGGGCATTCCCGGGTCACAACAGAGGAGACCCTTGAGGAACCAGGAACATCTTCTAGGCCAAGGGAGCAGGTGGAAATTCTTCACAGTCCTCTTGTCAAAAGCCACAAGTCACTGGCACCCCGGCCTAGGAGAGGGCATTCTGTGTGGCGTGTTGTTCTCATGGTTGAAATGGAAAATCCCTTTTCCCAAAGAACAAAAAAATCCTAACTCTTTACCATATGATGGGACATGAAACAGGGTACCTTTTACCCAAAATGAAGTCTACCCGTGAAATGTCAGAGTTCTGTGTGTTTTGCAAGAGTAGGAGTGACAGGGTTACAGATGTCACCGATATTCCCTGCTGTGTTCTCCTGGCTCCGAGAGAAAGTGGAGGTGATGGGGGGCCAACTCCCCAGCCTCCCGTGTGGCCCTCTGCTGTGAGGCGTCACGTCAGTCATGTCAGTAATCGTGAAGGACAGGAGAGCGTGACAGCCTAGCGCTTCTTCATAAGTTAGGGCAGATCCCGGGTTATTCCCATAATAACATCTTCTCACCCCCCACTCCCTTAAGCTTTCTTAATGCGAGACGAAGGGTAGCATTATACCGGCATATTTACAATTGCCCAGAAGCTGCAACCCAACGTAATTATGCCCCAAGATGCTCCAGTGTAGACCTCACCCTTGACTGGGTGATAGAGAGGCCGTGACAATCATGCATATAATCCCTTATCGGGCCTTAACTCGATTCAATCACCAGTTCAATAGCTCACCTTCATATTGTCTTACTCAAAGCTTTACCATCACTTTGCTATAATAAACTCTTGATCACTTTTCACAAAAAGGAAATGTGATCGGGGAGTTCCTGCTGTGGCTTGGCGGTAACGAAACCCGACTAGTGTCCATGAGGACAAGGGTTCAAGCCCTGGCTCTGCACAATGGGTTAAGGATCTGGCGTTCACCGTGAGCTGTGATGTAGCTCACAGATGCTGTAACTAGAAAGAAAGAAAAGGGCAGATCTGATGCAGAGAAGGGCTCCTGAAATGTTCGTGTGCATGCACATATCAGAGAACATGTTAAAGTTCAGGTTCTAGGGAGTTCTCGTTGTGGCACGGCAGAAATGAACCATGAGGTTGTGGATTCGATCCCTGGCTTCACTCAGTGGGTTAAGGATCCGGCGTTGCCGTGAGCTGTGGTGTAGGTCGCAGACACGGCTCAGATCTGGCGTTGTTATGGCTATGGCTGTGGTGTAGGCCGGCAGCTGTAGCTCCAATTAGACCCCTAGCCTGGGAAACTCCATATGCTGAGGGTTCAGCGCTGAAAAGAAAAAAATTAATAAGGTAGGAAAAAAAAAGCAGATTCACAGATATAGAGAACCTACTAGTGGTTACCAGTGCAGTGCGGGGGAGGGGCAATGCGGGGGTGGGGAAGCGTAAGAGGAACAAACTTTTAGGTATAAAATCAGCTACAAGGATACATTGAACAATACAGGGAATAGAGCCAATATTTTACAATAACTATAAACGGAGTGTAACCTTTAAAAATTATCAGTCATATATTATATATCTATAACTTATAATATCATACATCAACTATACTTCAACTTAAAAAATAAATAAAAGACTTGAAGTCCTAAAACCACTCTTTATTTTATTTATTTTTATTGAAGTATAGTTGATTTACAATGTTTCAGGTGTACAGCAAAGTGATCCAGCTCTCTCTCTCTATATATAGATTTTTTTGGATTTTTTCCATTATTGGTTATTATAAGATATTGAAATAGTTCCCTGTGCTATACAGTAGGTCTTTGTTGTCTGTCTATTTTATATATAGCCGTGTGTATCTGTTAATCTCAAATTCCCAATTTAGTGTGTGTAGACGGTAAACTGGTGAGCATAGCTGCCTTCCAAATTCCCAATTTCTCCCTCCCTCACTTAAAACCACTTTTTAGCTTCCGGGAGAAAAGTGCCTCTTTCAGCCATCTTAGTGGGTGATCTTCAGCAAGCCTCATTTCTCCTCCTGGCCTCACATTTCCAGCCCCCACAAGAGTCCCATTTACACAGCACTTGGCCATTTTCAAAGAGATGATCTGTTTGTTTGTTTTGCTTTTTAGGGCACACTGGCAGCATATGGAAGTTCCCAGGCTAAGGATCAAATCAAAGCTGCAGCTGCCGGCCTACACCACAGCCACAGCAATGTGGGATCCGAGCCACATCTTCGACCTATGCTGTAGCTCCTGGCAACACCGGATCCTTAACCCACTTAGCGAGGCCATGGGATTGAACCCGGATCCTCGTGGATACTAGGTTCGTTACTACTGAGCCTCAAAAGCTGTTTGTAGCAATTCTCTTTTGATAAACTTTCACCGCCACCCTTTACAGGCCTTCACTATCAGCACCAGGGTATTATCCCTGTAGAAGTCCCTGATGCCTGCCGCCCTGCCCAGCACAGAAGGCAGAGGACGCCACCAAGCCCACTTGCTTCGCCTGCAGCCCTGAGTGTGCCCTGCCCCAGCCAGCGGGTCCCCGCTCACTCTTTGCTCAGCAGCACTGGGTTATGTCATCTGTCAGAGTCAAGAGGGATGGAAGGGCAGCTACTGCTCGGCTCCTTGTATGGAAATAACCAGTTACTGGACAGATAAAGGCAAAGAGAAGGTGCCTGCAAGGTGGACGAGACCTTCGCAAGGGCACAGCCAGGCAGGGGTGGACCAGTGGTTCCAGCTTTCTGGGCTACTTAAAAACTCTCAGCCTTCTGTGGAAGGTCTCCCCTCAAACACTGAGGGGGAGGGGGCGCCTGTCAAGAATATCACATGCCCCGAGTATCCAAAGAACTTTACAATATTTTAAATTCTTCTTTCCTTGTTCCTTCCCCTCTTTCTTTTTTCACAAGTACTTACTGGGCATCATTTGCAACAATGTGGATGGACCTGGAGTACTATGCTTAGGAAATAAGTTAGACAAAACCCAGTGCTCTTGGTTATCACTTACATGTGGAATCTAAAAAGAAAACAGGAGTTTGCTGGTGGCTCAGTGAGTTAAGGAGCTGACATTGTTGCTGCAGTGGCCTGGGTTGCTGCTATGGTGTTGGTTTGATCCCTTGGCCTGGGAACTTCCATATGCTGGAGGTGCAGCCAAATTATTTAATTAATTAATGAATGAAACAGATGGGTACAACAAAAACAGAAACAGACTCCCAGTGGGGAGAGGGAGGGGCTGAGGGGCAGATAGGAGCAGGGGATTAAGTGGTAAGAACTACTATGCAGGAGTTCCCGTCGTGGCTCAGTGGAAACGAATCTGACTAGCATCCACAAGGACACAGGTCCAATCCCTGGCCTTGCTCAGTGGGTTAAGGATCCGGCATTGCCATGAGCTGTGGTGTAGGTCGCAGATGCAGCTCGGATCTGGCGTTGCTGTGCCCGTGGCATAGGCCAGCACTTGTAGCTCTGATTCAACCCCTAGCCTGGGAACCTCCATATGCCCTGGGTGCGGCCCTAAAATAAAAAAGACCAAAAAAGAGAACTACTATGCATAAAATAAATAAGCTACAAGGCGATATTACACACCGGAGGGAATACAGCCATTATTTTGTAATAACTTTAAATGGAGTATAATCTTTAAAAATATTAAATCCCTATGTTGCACACCTGAAACTAATACACTATAGTAAATCAACCGTACTTCAATTTCTGCTTTTGGCCGCACCCGGGACACGTGGAAGTTCCCAGGCCAGGGATCAAACGTGCACCACAGCAGCGACCCTAGCTGCGGCAGTGACAATGCTGGATCCTTAACCTGCTACACCGCAAGGGAGCTCCCTCAATTTTTTTAAGCAAATAAAAATGTTTTTAGTTTATTAAAAAGTATTTACTCAGCCTCTATTACGTGCTGTGCATCGAGCTAAGTGATAGAGGGCCTTCAAGATAACGAAGATAGAAACTTTGCCTCCAGCAGTCCCCAGACTAGGCTGGGGCGTCCAGGAACACCTGGGAATCAACTGCAGGGTTTGAGGAGGGGAGACTTAGGTCCCACGGAGGTGGGGAAGGGATGCACTGACCAGGCCAGGAGGTATCACCAAGGAGGCAAGGATGTATTGTTCTGACCCTCTAAAGATGAGCTGAGTTCGTACTCAGAATCTCAAGTTCTTCTACACAAAGAGGCACTGGCAAGAGCCAAGGGCTTCCGCGGGGTCGGGGGAGCCAGGGGGCCAGGAGTGTCTAGGAGACGGAGGAACTGTTTGATGAGAGCATATGACCCGCATATCGGGAAATAACTTTCGAAAGATGACCAGACCATGGAGCACCGGGAACGCAGCTCTCAGTAACCCGTCCTTATTCTGCAGGCACAGGAAGCCACTGGAGGCTTCTACAGAGAGAAACACAACCAGTTGGTACAATCACTTTCTTTTCCCCGTAGCATCTACCTAATGTTGTTTTTAAATGACCACGTCAACCCTTATGGGGCATGTCTGGATTCATGCCTGCACAACTGTCTACCTTGGCAGAAGTTAGGTGGCACTGCTTCCCTAGGCCAGACCTAGGGATTGCCTGTTTATTTTTAACATCTCCTCTTCAGTGGATTAATTTGATGGACCTCTTTTTTTTAATTAAGATATTATGAATCCATAATAGAAAAATACCTTGGTGTTCCCATCGTGGCTCAGTGGTTAACGAACCTGACTTGTATCCACGAGGACGAGGGTTTGACCCCTGGTCTGGCTCAATTGGCAGGGATCCGGAATTGCTGTGGTTGTGCTGTAGGCTGGTGGCTACAGCTCCAATTGAACCCCTAGCCTGGGAACCTCCATATGCCTTGGGTGTGACACACACAAAAAAAGGCAATTGTTCCCAAACTTCTACATTTGAGAATTATATAATAAAATTTAGCAATTAGTCCCTCAACTAACATGTCAACACATCTTACCTCCACGGCTAAATTAAAGTTCCAAATTAAAGGCATACTTCTAAATCTACTGTGGTTATCTTTAACGTCAAGCGCAGACGTCTCAGGCTGTAACCTGAGTACTTTCACAAAGTTATTCACTTGTTTTCTGAACTCACTGTTTCGGAATTCCTCTAATCCCTTTATTAAATTATTTCCATTTATAGCATCATTTATCCCCATTACCTACCCACCAGCTGTTACCAGATTAAAGGCCACACGTGTGTTTGTACATGTGCCATGGCTAATTCTGGTGTTCTGTGTGCCCACATGGAATTACACGGGCTAACAGTCCAGCTCTCTCCACTGGTCCTGAAGAAGCTCATATATTGGTTTGATTTTCAAAAAAGCCTGGCTGACATTAATCTCATTTAAAATATCACTCTTTTTCTCATGTTCTCATCTTTGTGTTTCACTATATACATACATATATTTATTCTCTTAGGCACTTTCAACTCTTTTTTTTCTGGCATGAGGAAGTTCCTGGGCCAGGAATCAAACTCAGGCCACAGCACTGACAACTCTGGATCCTTAGCCCACTGAGCCACCAGAGAACTCCTCAACTCTTTAAACAATCATTCAGGAACTAGTCAAGAAGATTTTTTTTTTAATTCACTATCCTTTCCACCTTTTAACATCTTTTGTGATAAACTGGATTAATAGGAAACTCATATCATTGATTGTGGTAGACTGAATGATAACCCCCCAAAAATATGAACGTCCTAATCCTGGAGCCTAAAACTGCATTACCTTATATGACAAAAGGGACTTTGCAGATGTGATTAAGATCGAGGGCCTTGGAGTTTCCACTATGTCTCAGTAGGTTAAGAACCTGACATTGTATCCGTGAGGTTGTGGGTTCGATCCCTGGCCTCACTCAGTGGGTTAAGGATCCAGTGCTGCCACAAGCTGCAGTGTATGTCACAGATGCGGCTTAGACCCAGTGTTGCCACTTGGATCCAGTGGTGTAGGCTGGCAGCTGCAGCTCCAATTCAGTCCCTAGCCGGGGAATTTCCATATGCCACGGGTGTGGCCATTAAAAAAAAAAAAAAAGGATCGAGGACCTTGAGATGGGGAGATGATCCTGAATCATCTAGGAGGGCCTAACCTCATCATAACGGTCCTTATACAAGGTCAGAGGAGAAGATGCTTTGCTGATGCTTTGAAGATAAAGCCCAGGGATGCAGGCAGCCTGTAGAAGCTAGAAAAGTCTAGGAAACGTAACCCTGTGGACCCATTTCAGATATTTGGCCTCCAGCATTATATAGTAAATTTCTGGTAATTTTTTACACCGACAGTAGAAAACTAATATGATGGTTTGTTATTATAAGCATTTTTTCCCTATATAATCACATGTAGGTTTCTGTTTCTCACCTATGATTTTCTGTATCTAACCATTCTCAGGCCCCAGAACCAGATTTCTATCCTTCTGAAACTGATGGGTACATACTCTTTCTTTGATTAAGGCTAAATATTATTCATTGAACAGATAAGAACAAAAGAAAATTCAGTAGGCAGTGCTGGATCCACTTGTATACTGGGTTGGGCAGTGAAAAATGTTGATAGACAAGATCATGGGAGAGTCACACTTGCCCTCTGCCTTACTTCTGTGGGATCCGGGGAAGGCCTCAATAAGCCTCAGTTTCCCCATCTGTAAGAGAGTTTTGCATGAATTCTCTGAGTCTCAACCTACTTCCGGGTTGAGGGCCAATTCAAAAGCGATAACATTCTCCCCAGAGATAAAAACATGCGTGCACACCTGCATAAACATCGATCCTCCGATCACAGGTGTTTCCCTGGCTAAGGATGAATGGACTCGGGTTAAGAACCTGTAGGCTAGATACACTCTAAATTCAAAATGTTTGCAACTCTTAAAAAGAAAGATCAAATAGTATTTTAGGGAGTTCCTGCTGTGGCACAACGGGATTGGAGGCGACTTGGGAGTGCTGGGATAGGGGTTCGATCCCTAGCCCAGCACAGTGGGTTAAGGATCCAGAGTTGCTGAAGCTGCAGCTTCGGTAGTAACTGCAACTTGGATCTGATGCTTGGCCTGGGAACTCCATTGCCTCGGGGCAGCCAAAAAAGATTTAAAAAAAAGAGTATTTCTGTCTTCTAGAACTGCCTACAAGCACCGTTCCTATGCCATTTCTTGTATTTAATGCTAAAAAGGATTCCTCCACTCCTTTGAAGTACAGCCTCCATCTCGTCCAAACTGTACACTCAATCAGTTGGTTAACCCAGTTGATCCACAGACCAAGGTCCGGGGGCACAGTTTATTACCATATACATAAAATAACACCATCACCATCACTTTCAACCAAAAGATACCTGGCCGACATCAAGTAGATCCCAAAGAATTGATCAGGTGCAAGAATCGGAAGCACTTTTTGCAGTAACATTGAAGAACTTCTCCTAATAACCGTCTACCAATAAGGAACTGTCATTTGCAAGAAAGAGGATTCAGAAGTTTTTTAATTGACAGAAGAGTGAGAACTGGGTATCTTGAGCAGAAGAGTCCTATTTCCCAGTCAAAATGAGGGAGATAAAAAGTCTGGGTCAGAACTTTTAAGACTTAAGTAGGTCCCGGACAGCCTTACCTTTAGAAGCACCAACTCACAATATGCTGGTGTGGTTTTTGTTGACCACTCTGAGCGGGCCTTCATAACGTTGCTTTTGAAGTTGTTATTAATTTCCATTTTGCATTTTTGTTTTTGCTTAAAAGTTTTTTGGAACTATTAAAAGGTGTTATCTGTCTCAAAGTTTTTCTGGGGCACCTGCAAGCTTTTAGGCCCTTGACACTGAGCTTCCGTTGCCTGATAGGTAGAACAGAGCTGATGGCACTCTCTGAAGATGGAAAGGACCGTCTCCAAGACTGTGTATTTCCTGGTGCCAACCTGGTCGAGATGACGTGTGTGAAGAATCAGGCCACGGAGGAGAATTGCTTTATTCCCAAATTAGCCTTGCATCCTTCTCTTGCTGTACTGGAGTCCTTCGCGTGTATTCAAAAAATGATGCAACCCAGAAAATCTCAGGCTGGGAGAGATCCTCAGGGTCACGTGACTCAATTCCCCTCTGTGGCCTGACTCTTCACGCACGTCACCTTGACCAGGTAATACATATAGCGTTTCTCCAACACCACCGGCCACCTACAAATCATTAGGGTCAGGAAAATATTTATGGAGTACCTGTTGTGGCTCGGTGAGTTAAGAACTTGACATAGTTTCTGTGAGGATGCGGGTTTGATCCCTGGCCTTGCTCAGCGGGTTGAGGATCCGGCATTGCTGTGAGATGTGGTGTAGGTCACAGATGCAGCTCAGATCCCTTGTTGCTAGGGTATAGGCTGCAGCTGCAGCTCTGATTCAACCCCTGGCCCAGGAACTTCCATATGCCACGGGTGCAACCATGAAAAAAAAGGAAAATATTTATATGCATCTTATTTGCATAAAACAATTGTAAGAAGTCCCTTATACCTCAATTTTTGAAAAAAGAAAAAATAGATTATTAAGGATATATGTCAGCAGGTTAACAGCAGCTTCCTCTAAATGCCAAGGTTGCAGAGAATTTTATTTTCTTACTTTGGTTTTTCAGCAATTTCTAAATTTTTATTATTTTATTTTTACTAAAATAAATAATTTTATTATTATTTAATAATTTTTATTATTTTAATAATCTCTTAAAAATCAAAATACAGCATCATGAATTCCCAGATTAGCCCTGCCTCGTGCAGAAACAAGCAGAGTCACTCAGGCTGAGGAACCATGGAGCTGTTGTTCTCTGTCCTCCCTAAAACTGGGAACCCTCAGAGTGCAGAGCTAGAGGGACAGAGAGCAAATTTTAACAGCTCACCCACTTAAAAGACCATATCCAGGAAAGACGGCACCTTGGTAAATCAGCCTTACTCACCTATTTGTCCTTTATCCCTTTCCAGCACCCAATCCAAAAATACTCAAAAGGGATGGCAAATAGGCTTCCCTCTAAAGGCCAGTTTGGTGGGTTGGCAGTGGCTGCCGGGAGGACCCTGCTAGAAAGGACTCAGGCCAAGGTGAAGTTCTGGAGGAAGGGGCTGCCTGATTGATTAGCCATGTCTTCCAGGGATCAGGGTAGTCCAGGCGCTGACTTATCCTTGCTCTTGACCATTAAGCCGACCTCCTGTTTTTCCAACCAGCAAAATTACAGAGATCGCAACCAGACTAAGGACTATGTTTTAAGGGGTTGGATACACACCTCATATATCTGTTCACCAAGAGATAGAAACAAAAATGTCCATAGCAACCACTCCCAGGAGAATGGAAAAATAAACAGTGGTACATACACACACACACACAGAGCTTATTCGTTACGCAAAACCGTACGGATGAATAACAGAACTACTTTTGAGTAAAGAAGCAAGTGGCAGAAAACCCCATGTATTATGCCTTTGTTTAAAAGATCAAAAACAAAGTGTAAAAGCTAAATTCTGTATTGTTTATGAATATGTACCTACGTGATAATCTATCATTTAAAGAATAAATAACACAAAATTCAGGATACTGCTGTAGTTACCTCTGGGACAAGCGCAGGACGGGATAGGGAAAGCTAAGAACAATGTGTGTATTGGAATATTCTAGTTAAGTAGGATGGTGGTTTCACGGGGGATCATTTACTGTAACACTTCATAACATACATATATACATACATATATACATATATATGTCAGGTATTGCTTGAAAGAAGAGATTTTCATTTAATACAGTGCCTCAACTAAAGATAAAATGTTTCCTCATGTTTGTGTATGGAGGGTAAGGCAGAAACTGGTTTGCAATTACAGATTAGAACATGTCTCTTTCTCTATTTTTGTGGCCTCACCTGCGGCATGCAGAGGTGCCCGGGCCAGGAATCAAACCCCCCACCCACAGCAGTGACAACACTGGATCCTTAACATGTTAGGCCACAAGGGAACTCCTATTTTAAAAAAATTTTCTTGAAATATTATTGATTTACTGGAATTCCCACCATGGCTCAGTGATTAATGAATCCGACTCGGAGCCATGAGGTTGTGGATTCGATCCCTGGCCTTGCTCAGTGGGTTAAGGATCCAGCGTTGCCATGAGCTGTGGTGTAGGTTGCAGACACGGCTTGGATCCCGAGTTGCTGTGGCTGTGGCGAAGGCCGGCAGCTACAGCTCCTGTTAGACCCTTAGCCTGGGAACCTCCACACGCCGTGCATGCGGCCCTAGATAAGGCAAAAAGACAAAAAAAAAAATTAATTTACTATGTTGTATTCATTTCTGCTGTACAGGAAAGTGATTCCATTATATATGTATATGTATAGTTTTTCATTTAGTTTATCCCAGAATAGTGAATACAGTTCCCTGTGCTGTGCAGCAGGACCTTGTTTATCCATCCTATACATAATAGTTTGCATCTGCTAATCTCAGACTCCCAGTTCTTCCCTCTCCTACCCACCTCCCTCTGGAAATCACAAGTCTGTTCTATCTCTGAGTCTGTTTCTGTTTCATAGATATGTTTATCTGTGTTGTATTTTAGATTACACATACAAATGATGTCAAACGATACTTGTCTTTCTCTGTCGGACTTACTTCACTTAGTATGATGATCTCTAGGTCCATCCACGTTGCTGCCAATGGCGCTATCCCACTCTTTTTTATGACTGAATAATATTAGAAATGCTTCTTTTATAGAGTGGCTTTTTTTACCATGTCCCTGGCATGTGGAATTTCCAGGCCAGGGATCAAACCTGCCCCATGGCAGCAACCAGAGCCACAGCAGTGACAGTAACAGACCCTCAACCCAGTGTGCCACAAGGGAACTCCCTCCCTGGGTGACTTTTGTGGGTCACCTGGTCCTATCTCCCAAGTCTAGTTTCTCCTCTGCAGTGGCTGAGTCTTACCAGGATCCTAAACTGGGAATGAGGACAGGATGGGCCAGGCTTCCATCCGATGCGTCTCTGGGCTCTCTCAGGTATATCTGAGCAGCCCCTTCATCTTGGCAGCGACAAGTGTGGGTAAATCACTTTTAAAATGTATCTCTTTTAGATTTTTTTCAATCATTTTAAATATCATTTACTCCAACCACCCAATACGATTTTATTGGCATTTTATCTGCCATGTACACTAAAGTTGTTCTGTAGTTATTATTCCGTGTGAATGACGAATTCTTTATAGTAAGAAAAACATGTAAACAAAATGTACAGTCACAAAGGTGATCACAGACCTTGCAGCTATTAAGTACTACGTTTATGAAGAGAGTGTAGTGACACAGAAGACATCTAAATCATTAAACGAAAAAAATGTGATAGTTTGGAGTTCTCACTGTGGCCCAGTCAGTTAAGAATCCAGCTGCAGTGGCTCCAGTCTCTGAGGAAGCACAGGTTTGACCCCTGGCCTGGGGAACTTCTATATGCTGCAGGTGCGGCCATAAATAAAATGGTAGTTTATAAACAATATTATACAAGCTTGTAGTACAAACAAATGAACCCTGTGTTGTAAAATGAGAGAAAGGAGACAATCAGCAAGGTTGGGTTATCTTGATGTGGAGATACATATTTTTTCTTCCTGAGTTTGACTTTTATAATGAAGGGAAAACCCACTCAACTCCACACACTCTCGAAGGAGAAACTGATTGGCTGTATTGGCTTTTAGGGAATTGGAGACACCCATGGAGGTGCTCCCTAAAAGGCAAGGTGGCAACTCAGTGGCAGCACCAAGATTATTATTCAGGGTTCCTATGTTTCTGGCTTTTATTTTTTCTTTCTTTTCTTTTTTAGGGCCAGACCTGTGGCACATGAAAGTTCCCAGGCTAGGGGTCAAACCAGAGCTACAGCTGCCGGCCTACACCACAGCCACAGACACACCAGATCCAAGCCATGTCTATGACCTACACCACAGCTCACAGCAACGCCAGATCCTTAACCCACTGAGCAAGGCCAGGGATCGAACCCGCATCCTCATGGTACTAGGCAGATTCGTTACCACTGAGCCACAGCAGGAACTACCCTGTGTTTCCAACTTTTTATGTCTTAATTCTGAATGCCACTGACTCCTCATTCACCCCCAACAGATACACATGCGCACACACACACACACAAAACACTACATTAATAAAGTAAGACCCGGAATTCTCACTGTGGCTCAATGGTAACAAATCCAAGATTCATGAGAATGCAGGGTTGATCCCTGGCCCTGCTCAGTGGGTTAAGGATCCGACATTGCTGTGAGCTTCAGTGTAGATTGCAGATGCTGCTCTGATCTGGTGTTGCTGTGACTGTGGCTACAGGCTGGCAGCTGCAGCTCTGATTGGACCCCTGGCCTGGGAACATCCATACGCCATGGGTGCGGCCCTAAAAAGACAAAAATAAATGAATCAAATAAACAAATAAATAAAGTAAGCAAGTAAGTAAGACCCACTCCCCCACGAGGTATTACTGTCCACTCAGCCCCCTTATATTCCTCAGCTGGTATCCAGTGCCTTCTCCCTGAAGGTCTTGGTAGGCAGGAAGAAATGAGAATTCAAACAGTGCTCAAATTATCTCTGAAAACCCGCGCCCATTCTCAGGATGGTCAGTACGGGGAGCCAACCATGTAGCCTAGATGCTCAGAGGCCGTCTTTATTAGGCCACATCAGTGTCAGGCAGGCCACCCCGGCTTTCTAGAATACTGTCATAGTTTCATCACAGGGTGGGTTTTTTTTTTTTTTAAAGAAAAATAGAGATTTAGTACTAATTTGAAAGTTGGGGTCAAGGATGGACAGGATTGTGAGGAAATGAGAATGTAAATTTAACCTACCCACTTTGGAGAGCCTATTAAAATGGAAACCAGTACCCCCTATGGCAGAGTGGTTCCTTTTAGCCATTCGTCCTAGAGAATTACCACACGTGTGTACAAGTGGACATGATCAAGGATTTCAACTGCAGAAACATTTGTTTTTATGAAAAAAAAAAATGGAGCCTACCAAACGTCTCTCAAGAGGGCAATAGATTTCTTAAAGACCATATATTTACAGGGCAGAATATCTACAGAAGTTAAAACTGCTGATCCAGAGAGCATGCAGATGCACATGGCTAGGTCTGCATGTGGGAGGAAAACAACAGATCTTTGAAGATTTAAAAGAAGTGTCTATAAACTTGTAGTTTCCACAGGGATAAGTATCAAAACATGCTGTTTAGTGAAAAGAGCAAGTTTCTGAATGACATCTGAAGTATGATATAATTTCTGTTAAAAAAATTACAGCTATATATTTTGATAAGTACAGATATAGATAGATAGATGCAATAGAACAAGAATATTCTAGAAAGAATTCTTAAAATCACAAGAGAGATTATCTCTGAGGAAAGACAGAGGGGACTGGGTTTCTGGGTGGGAAAGGTAAAGAGGATTCCAGTTCATGGGTGATATTCTAATTTTTCAAAAGCAAGTGGATTCCAGCATATTTACAATTACTTTTTTATAGTCTCAGGAATCACTTAATCCTCTAATAAGTTTATTTTACCTCAGAAGCTAAAAAACGTGGGGCCCTACATAGATTTCCAAGGCGCCACACCCACCCCTCCCTTTCTCTCCAAGGTCACCACACACAGCACTCGCACTCAGCCAAGTTCACGGGTGCTCTGAGCACCTGCCCCCAAGCCTGTGCTCACCTTTGCAACCCGCACCCCACCCGCCCAGGCACCAGAGCAGATCCCACTGGCGGTGACTCTTTGCAGAAAAGGTTACACAAGGAAACATTCAGGAATGCCATTCCTTATCAACGGTCCCATGGATTTTCTCCCTTGTTCTGATGATTTTGAGAGCAAAATATCTGAGAGTGCGGCACCAGCCAAATCAACAGGAGAAGAGGGGGCAAAAACCCACATCCCGTACCTGTCAAAAACCACAGCAGAGTAAGCCCGCTCGGCGAAGATGACATCGGCAGCCCAGAACTCCTTGGTGGCCTTCAGACCCCTGCCTTTGCCCTCAGAATGAAAGACCTCCACGTTCTCCATTCTCCCTATTGTCATCTCAGAGTCTTAGGGCAGCTCGGCAGATATTTAACACTGAGCCAAGTCCCCTGTCCTCGCTGCTATTTCAGCACCTTCAGCATCCCAAAGAGCAAGCCTATAAATGGACAGGCACCTCCCCTTCCCTACCCCATCTCAGCCACTGGGCCCCCACCTCCCCCTCTGCCTCTGTTCCTGGATTCGGGACGGGGCAGGCCAGAGGCCAGGGATCTGCGAAGGGTCCCTTGCAGCGCCCAACGTCACTGACAAAGGAGAAAATGACCGTGGGCTGGTGTGCTTCTCAGATTGGGCCTGACGACTTTGGAAAAGGTCCTTTGCAAGGGGTAGTTAAGTCCTGGATGGCAGTCGTGCTCAGCCTGAGCTGGAAGAGGCAGCACTTGGTCAGTCGGGTATTTTTAGCAGCCAGATGCCTCTGTCAATCCAAAGCAGACAGCTGAAGTGGTCCAAGAGGAGAGGCGAGGTGATGCTTACTGCTCTGGGACCCTTCAGCTGTCAGGCTTGGATTTTCTCAAGTGAGATGGGCCCCTTGTTTCCCTACTGCCCCCAGCTCCCCAGGCACCAGAGCAAATCCACATGGGCGGACTGTTTGCAAAAAAGCAGCAGATGTTAAATTGACTTCTGTGCTATGTGCATAACAGTACGTTCAGGTACCAACGGGCATCCTTCTTCTCCAGTATAACCGGGGGCTCCCATAGCACCTCCATCCAGGGCCTGGAGGCCTGCGAGTTCCCTGACGACACGTGTGTGCTGGACAAAAGCTACATTATCAGCGGAGGCAGCCTTGACAATGAACACTCTCCTGTCTCTCATTCTATCAAATCTCCCACAAACGTGTTTGCTGCCAGAAAAATAGTAATTGGACACTGGATGGATTATTGTAACATCTCCCTTGAACTTTAGCCTCTTGTCTTGATTGCGAGGCAGCTCTCACTGAGGTTGAAAAGAAACACACTTGCAGATCTGGCGCTATGGCTTATCTTTCAGGTAATATTTTTAGTTTCTGGGATGCATCTATTTACGGATTTCTGTGCTCTGGATTTCTGTGAGTGTAGTAGCTCATAAGCACTGGCATCTGAGTCAGATCTGCATTTAAATTTTAAGCCCACAAGGACAACTTTGAAATAGCAGTTATGAAACAAGGGGGATAATTTCACTGGTAAATGAGATAATAGTTACCTAGCACTTGCCACTTTGAACGGGACTTATTCCATATCTTGTGTCTTTGGTCACTGTATCTTCCCTAAACCATCCAGATAAGCTAGTAATTCTAACGTGTCTTCAGCCAAACTGCATCTCCTGAAACTTCTGGAAGCAGCTGGAGAATCTTCTGAGTATCCTGATTTTTTTTAGGTCATAACAGCCCCTAAAGATAAGAATTAGCTCAGGGGGAGTTCCCGTCGTGGCTCAGCAGTTAATGAACCCAACTAGAATCCATGAGGATGCAGGATCCAACCCTGGCCTCACTCAGTGGGTTAAGGATCCGGTGTTGCCGTGAGCTGCAGTGTAGGTCGCAGACATAGCTCGGCTCTGGTGCTGCTGTGGCTGTAATGGAGTCTGGCGGCTACAGCTCCAATTCGCCCCCTGGCCTGGGAACTTCCATATGCCGCAAGTGCGGCTCTAAAAAGACAAAAAAAAAAAAAAAAAAAAAGTGAAGAAAATAAAAATAAAAAGAAGTTCTTCGGGTTAGCTTCAAATGAATGTCTGCACCCACACTGCCTTGCCAAGCTTCAGCATAGGTCACAGACTCAGCTCAGATCTGGCATTTGCTGTGGCTGTTGCATAGGCCGGCAGCTGCAGCTCCAATTTGACCCCTAGGCCGGGAACTTCCATATACTATAGGTGAGGCCTTAAAAATAAATTAATTAATAAATAAAATACTAACATGTTAATATATTTTTTAAAAAGAAGAAGGGTGTTGATAAATGAAAAAAAAAAAAAAATGAGATTGCTCAAGTCAAAGGACCTGTGATCCAGTAGAATAGTCTGAGCTGGGATATTCCAGACAAGGGGATGACAAGAATGAGCACTTTGGTTCCATTTACCTGTATTTCAGCTGAACGCCGCCCCCTCCCCCCCACCTTAGGCCACAGACACACACACACACCAAGGACGTTACCATGGCTACCTACCCAATCCTCCTATACCCTAGAGGCGGTGGAGGGCAACTACTGCAACTACTGTGTTGAGCAAGGGTAATGCTGGGTCCCCAGTCATGCACCTGAAGGGTAGAAGGTGACATGAAGAGGCCAGGAGTGGGTGAGGTTTTGGAGAGAGTTATCGACGTGTCATTACAAGACTAGTCGTGGGCTTCAAGTACCCTCTTACTTGGCTCCACTGGTTAACTTTCATCTTGGGTGGAATCTGCTCCCAGATTCCTCATCACAGCCCCCAAATCTTTAGCCGTATTCTGCGTTCATGCTATTGTCCTGAGCCTTCAAGCAAATAATCTCAGAGGCCTTAAAAGAGTGATTGCCTTCCCTTCAGTTGGATATGTTGCAATTCAGGGAGGATGTACAAATCAGTGTGAAGATGGAGGCGGAAAAGAAACCCAGAGTGGTGGTTCTGAATCACTGAGACAGTTCGTGATACAATACTCTGGAAAAACCCCAATCATACCTCCTATTGAGAGACCCAGTAGCCTGAGACACACGTCTGCAGGGACTACCATCTAGTGGCAAGTGAAGGGAGCCGCAACATTTTAAATCTTTTTCTAAGGTCTTTTTTAGTTTTTTTTTTTTTTTAAAGCCCTATAGCATTGGAATTGACCTTCCTTTGTACCAGGAACTAAGATTCATTTAGGCCAGGGGTCAACAGGCTTCCTTCGAGCCTGTGAACTAAGGCTGGTTTGGACCTTCTTTAATGAGGGAAAAAGTCAAAAGAGTATTTGAGATACATGAAAATTATATAAAATTCAAATTTCCATGACACTAAATTAAATTGTTCTAGAAAACTCATTTGTTTACATATTTTCTATGCCTGCTCTCATGCTACAGTGGCAGAGTTGAATATCTACAACAAAAACCATATGGCCCGCAAAGTCAAAAATATTTATTGTCTGGCCTTTTACAGAAAATGTTTGCCAGTCCTGCTCTAAACTAATAATAGCTTAATGCACAGCAGTTTAAACAAGCCAGGGGATGTTCACTGCTTTCAAGTGCATTCTTTCATTTCAGAATCACTGCCAGTGACAGGACGACGTAAGTTCTTACGCACACCAGCACTCACATTCCAGAACGACAGGAGCACTTTCCCTCCCGAACAGTCCATTATATCCTGTATAATCACATCATTGACAAAACTTCACACTCTCCTTGGTCTCTGTGTCCTTACTAAGATAGCACGCCTCCCCTCATCTTGCTTCCTTTGGCTCCTAGAAACCCTTAGCTGCAACTTGCTTTCCTCCCAGTAACTACTAAATTCTCTCATTCCGCTCGCATTTATCAGCTCATGTATCATGTAGTGCCCCGATACAAAGATGATTAAAACGTAGGGCCTCTTAGAGTTCCTGTTGTGGCTCAGCAAGTTAAGAACCTGACACAGTGTGCATGAGGATGTGGGTTCGATCCCTGGCCTTGCTCAGTGGGTTAAGGATCCAGCATTGCTGCAAGCTGCAGTGTAGGTGGCAGATACAGCTAGGATCCAGCGTTGTTGTTGTGGTGGTGCAGCATGGCAGCTGCAGCTCCCATTCGACCCAGGAACTTCCATTTGTCACAGGTTAGAAAGGAAGGAAGGAAGAAGAAAGGAAGAAAGAAAGAATACTGAAGACATTGGCCATTTAGAAAGGATTATAGAAAAGCATAGAAGATGATGGGAGAGATATGAAAGCATATTCAAGGAAACGTAAGGAGTCAGAGAAAACTTCAGAGGATATTCTGGGAGTTACAGAAGCAAACCTATTATACTTTATCATTCTGGCACCAGACTATTACCCTTTATGTCCCAGTGCTTCATATCCATTTGAGAGATATTCCAAAAGCGAGAATAAATATCTGATTGCTTGAAATTATGTTTTATTTGCATTACCTATGTTTTCACAGTGCCCTTTGAGGTGGGTATTATTGATGCCTCCTAGTTTAAAAGCAGCAGCATTTCCTAAGTATAAACCCTAGAGAAACTCTCACACGTGTGCACAAGGAAACCGCACAAGAAGATTAAAGGTAAAAGTTACTGTCTGTAAAAGAAATGGGAAATAAACTCAAAGTCTCATGATAGGAGAATAGATAGCTCATGTGCATTCATATAATGGATGTTAACAGAGCTGTGAAAGGGAATGAATTAGAACCTCACATCTCGCAGAGGTTAAAAATCAAAAAATAACGGTGAGTTAAAAAAAACAAAGTGCAGGAGAAAAAAACAGTATGCATATTAACATTTATGTAAAGTTTTATATCATGCAAAGCAATACTTCATGTTAGGGATGCAAACATATGCAGTAAAAATATTAAAAAGGCATGAGAATGAGAAATGCTGAATTCAGGATAGGATTTACTTCTGAGGGGAGGAGGAGTTCATTAGGCAGTAGGGAGAGGGTGTTTCAGGAAGAAGTAGAAGATAAAATAAACTGAATTATGTAATAGCATGGTATTTACAGGACTCGGTAAAAGTTTAATGTTGCTGATTCATAAAGGGTGGGGAGGTGAGAACACTAGGAAGATAACGACACCAGGGAGGTGCACAGAAGCCCAAAAGTAGTATTCATGTTGGACTTTCTCCAACAGACAACTGGAGCCAGCAATGACTTCCAGATAGAACCCTTTGGTAGACCGGAAGGGTGAAATCAGGAAGAATGATAAGTTAGGCAGCTATTGTCACGGTCCTAACAAAAAAAGATGATAAGAACTTGAAATCAGTCAGCGGTAGTGTGACAGGGGCTTACCCAACTTTTGCACAGCGCACCAGGGGACATGCCCCTCAGCAGGAAAAAGGGTGTGATATTGTATAGCAGTGAAACGAATAAATAACACTCATCTGCAACAGCTTGGATGAGCCTCAAAACGTTGAGTGAAAGAAGCTCCAGGATACCGATAAAGACACAAATCTTATAAAATTCAAAAACAATCTAAAAATTTCCCCCACGCATACATGTGATAAAGTTATATCCATATGTACAGAAATGATGACTACAAACCAGGGTAGTGACTTCTTTGTGAGACAGGGAACAAGAGGATGAGATGAACGTGTGGGTATGTATATACACGTACACTGAGAGAGCCAAGAGAGAAAGGTCATTCGTGCTGCAACGATGACAGCATACCATGACCAAGGATTTTGTTTAATCTACTCTGTGTATTAAAGGCTCTAACAAATTTTAAAAAGATAAAGCAGGAAAGCATGATTTTTTTCAGATATTTTGGAGGTTGAATCTGCAGCTTTCCAAGCTTTTTTCTTAGCTGGTTTTAGATCCACCCGCCCAAGGTGAGCAGCCCCGAGAGCAGAGCGTTTCCTCACTCGGCGGTGAGGAGAGCGTGAGCCAGATTGAAACAGACCCCAGAGGAAAGGGACGGAGGGGGCGGAGCAAACAAGAGGGCGGGGCTAGAGGGGCTTTCTGGGAGCGGGGCGCCTGCGCAAACGCAGTGGCAACACCCCGTCGCCGCAATGGCGCGGACACCGTCCAGTCAGCCCCGGGCGGTGGCAGCAACTTCCCCTCAGGAAACCCGGTCTCCGCCTCCTCCTCTTCCTCCCTTCACACCCCGTCCGCTCCGCGGCGGAGGCGGCGGTGGCGGCGGTGGCCGCAGTGGTTGTCCCTGCCTCTCCGCCACCTCCACCTCGGCCTATCTCCCGACCGGTGGCGTTGGCGGGGAGGGGGACCGTAGTTGTACACGGCCGCCCCTGCCTCAGAGAAGGTGAGTTCCCGCCCCGGCAGCGGGGGCGGCCTCGGCTTCGGCCCCTCGATCCCCCGGCCCGGTAGAGGCCGGGCGCGCCCGGAGAGTGCGAGATGGCCGACCCGGACGGGGCTGCGCCCCCCTCCCCACCGGCTGCCCCGGAAGAGGGGCGCCGGGGCCCCCACGTGGAGCGCGGCGGGAGCGGGGACGCCTCCGCTGCCGGGAAGTTGAGGTTGGAGCGGGAGAGAGGCGGCCAGGCCGAGGCCGTGGATTTGGAGCGTCAGGGAGAGGGAAGGAGGTTGAGGAGGACACTCCGAGATCGAGGGGACAGTGACACGGAGAGAAAAGGCTCCCGACGTGGAAGGGCGTAGACCTGCGCTGGGCGAAATTCAGCATCGTACAAAGTAGAGCTCTCCCGCGGAGGGAGAAGTGGAATTTGGCGAGAGTAGGCAGTAAACACGAGAGCTTGCCATTGCAGAGGCCCTGGAGGAAGGGAAGAGAGGGCGAGGTGCTCGAGGGATCACTTTGCAGAGTTTTCCTTAGCTTTTGAGGACAACACCCTGTAAAACAAGCTGCTAAGATTTACAGGCCTGTCGTAGTAAGTGGTCTGAGTTTAAATATGTACCTACCAGAGTCGAAGATAATACAGCAGGACGTCAGTGAGGCAAAAACAGTGCTTATTCAGTAACTACAGCAGAGAAGGAGCTGAGCTCCATTCCGATTTGCGCAGAGGTGACTGGGGGTTTTAAAGGGAAAATGAAGGAATAGGGAAAGATGGAGTTCATGTAGAGTCAGGAAGGCGCAAAATTACCGAGAGTTGGCAGTGTTCCTGCACTTGGGCGAGCTGTGTCAGCTTGCTGGCAGTTACGGAATTCACTTTTCCCACAGAGACTGGGAGACCGAGGCCCTGCCTTTGCTGATGATTACTCTTTAAAAGGATGGATTTCGGACCTTTGAGAAAGACACTCCTGAGTTGTAGGAGGGACACATACATCTCAAAGGGACAGAGGAAGGGTTAACAAACAACCGTAAATCCTTTTTAGTAACTACTCTAAAAGAGGTCAGGGCCTTATGTTCAGGTGTTGGCTAGAGCAAACAATAAATGCCTTTTGACAGCCCTGAGCTTTTCCAAACCTGATCTCAAAATGGGACTGGGTGGGAGTTTCCGTTGTGGCTCAGCGGTAATGAACCCCACTGGGATCCATGAGGACTCAGGTTCCATCACAGACCCGGCTCAGTGGGTTAAGGATACAGCATTGCCAGGAACTGAGGTGTAGGTCACAGGTTCAGCTCTTTCCCACCTTACTGTGGCTGTGGTGTAGCTGCATCTCCCATCCCACCCCTAGCCTGGGAACTTCCATATGCTTTGGGTGGGGCCCTAAAAGACAAAAAAAAAAAGAGGTGGGACTGCGTCATCCAGGGATGCAGCGGTAAACTGCTAGAGGTCATGTTAAAGTTTGTTCAAGTCTCTTTGTGCAGAAGTTTGGAAAGAGTGTACCTGCCTGGAGTTGTTACAGTTTTCACCAACCCATTTTCCTTAACACAAAAAGCTATTTCTTAATCATCTCAGTCTAAGAGATGTGTTTGAGTTCTTATAAATACTGTATACCTGCAAACAAATTGCTGGTTCCAAACTGAGTTTAGGCTTTAAGGCCGCTTTGGAAATGATTTTAGATTGTGGAGCTAGAGCCGAAGACCTGTTAAAGCATTCAGCCATCCTCAGCTTCATAATTAATTTTTAGTATTGCTGTGTTGCCTTAGGTTGCTTTTTTGTCTTCAGAGTGAAAGATGGTGGAAGCCAGACATTGTTGGATAGTTTAATTTCCTTTTTCCTGAGGGACACCAGTAAATATAACTTCATTAAAAAATGGTTATTTCCATACTCTTCCACAGCATATTCTTGTTGTGCATGCTATTCGATAACCTTTTATACCTTTCACTTGGAGAAATGGCAAAATAGTAAAGTATTATAAATTTCTAAAAACTTTTTGTAAGCACTTTATATAAATTCTTTTCACTAAAATGAAAATTGGAAATTGCAACCAAGTTATATTCTGTTAAGTCCCTTAGTAAAGGCAACCTTTGGAAGACTAGATTTAGTATCTCGTCAACCTGGGTTAGTATCATTGTTCTGAGATGAAATCTCCTGGCATTCCCATCGTGGCTCAGCGGAATTGAATCTGACTAATAGCCATGAGGATGCAGGTTCCATCCCTGGCCTAGCCCAGTGGGTTAAGGATCCGGCATTGCCATGAGCTATGGTGTAGGTCGCAGATGTGGCTCAGATCTGGCGTGGCTGTGGCTGTGGCGTAGGCCAGCCGCTATAGCTCCGATTTGACCTCTAGCCTAGGAACCTCCATATGCCTCAGTTGCAGCCCTAAAAAGACAAAAATAAATAAAATCTGAATTTTCTGCTTTTATACCAAACTATCCTGCCTTCTCACTGATAAGGAAGCCTGAGCAATTATTAGGTGTCAATACTACAATTCATTTTAGCTTCCATAGCCAGATTACATGAAGACTTGGAAGTGGTTTCCCAAGAGAAAAAAAAAAGACGCTTTTTGCCAGAGTTAATATTTTGGTTTTTGCCATGACTTTGAATGTGTGCAATTACTAAAGACTTTAAATAGAATCAGTTCACAAGATGCCAGCAATTACCTTTCTGTACTGCTTCGAGGTGACATGAGAATACTGGAGTAGGAGTCTTGACTATTAATAGGTTCTAGTACTGGTTTTTCAACTAACTGTATGACCTAAGTCCCAAACTTCCTCGACTTGAGTTAGTCATCTGTGGGGGATGAGAGCTGGACTAACCCAGTTGAGTGGTTCTCAATCTGGGGTGCTTTTGCTCCACCCCAATCCTAGAGGACATTTAATAATGTTTGGAGACTGCTTTTTCTTGATTTTTATTCCACTGGACAAGAAAGGGCTCGGTGAGCACAGATGCTACTGGCAGCTACTTGGTATAGGCCAGAGATGCCACAAACAGCCTAAAACGCACAGTGCACCAACACACAGACAACAAAAGATAACCCTACTCGGCCATCAGTAGTGTCGATATTGAAGAACTCTGCGCTAACCAAACTGAGATTGTTTACACCCTTAACACTGTGAGCTTACGTCGCAGTTCCATATTGATATTCTTTTCATGGCTTTAGCTGTGTACTAGAATAGCAATTCGTAAAACATGAAATTTTGGCCTACAGTAGCCATCAAGTGACATTGAAAAAGTAATGAGATCTCCGTTGAGTTACAGTTGAGACTATTCACCAGAATTTGAAAAACAAAATATAATTTCTTACCTAAAATGTACCACTTGTCACCTTAAGTAAATATCCTTCATTAACTGTTCTGTTAACTGCTACTTTACATGGTAAATATTTGATATACTATTTAAAACACTAGTAGGACTCAAGTGTATTTTTAGTTTAGATATTTATAAAAGCTGAACATAATTGTCAGTTATGATAGTACATGAAGAAGAGGAAAAAAATGTTTTTGGTACCCAATCAGTATCCTCTTTTTTCTAAAAAAACGAGATTCCTCAAAGAAAAATTTATCATGCTTCCAGTTATTAAAATTCCACTCTCACTTTCAAGATCCTCATGGGACCATTAAAACTGCTGATAATTTTCAGCCTTATTAGGAGCTCCTCTGTATTGAACTTAATAATAAACAAGGTCAATAAGTATTAAAAATTAGCAAGTAGGGAATATATAGGAGATGTAAGATTACAAATAGGAAATTGAGACATTAAGCTTGATCTCAGAAACCCAAAGATACACCAAATGATCAAGTTTATGTGAAATTTATTTATGGAAATATATTTATGTGAAATATACATACATATATTGCAGGTATGGTCAAAGTGTCATAGGATTCTCCAGGACATTTTATAATTCATTCAATGAAGTTTCTCAATTTTTTTTTTGTCTTTTTGACTTATCTCTCAAATATTTTTGACAGTTAAAAAAAAATTTTAACTGGTTAATAATGTTCCTAAGAAATCAGTAAAAACAAAACCACATCAAACATTTCTTATCTACTTCTTTTTAAGAGGGAAAAAATATTAGATTCATTTTAAGAATGCAGGATGGAGTTCCCGTTGCATCTCAGCAGGTTCTGACATAGTTCCGGTGAGGGTGCAGATCCCTGGCCTCAGTGGGTTAAAGGATCCAGCTTTGCCATAAGCTGCTGCATAGGTCACAGATGCGACTCAGATCCTGTGTTGCTGTGGTTGTGGTGTAGGCCAGCAATTGCAACTCTGATTCAACCCTTAGCCCAGGAATTTCCATATGCCATAGCACACGTGTGGCCGTAAAAAGAAAGAAAAAAAAATTGAAGGACATTTCTGAGAGTTCTCTGTTAGGATTTGGCATTTTTACCTTGCAGCCAGGGTTCGGTCCCTGGTCTGGGGACTGAGATCCCACAAACCACTGCATGCCATGGCCAAAAAATAGAAAAGAATGAAGGACATTTCTGACTTAATCATAAATCCATTTGCATAGTAATTGCCAAAAATATCCTTATAGTAAGCAGAGGTTCTAGTCAAATGACAGAAAACCTAGCTAGTAGCCCTTACATTTATGCAGAAAACATTAGAGTTTCTGCTATAGACAAGGTACTATGCTCAGTACTAAGGATAAACAGATGAATGGGCATGTCTCTTTTGAAGAGCTTGGTAACACTTGTTAGTGAAATTGGTGTGGTGGGAGAGGGAAGAGAGTAAGTGGAGACAATGCAGTTTTAAATAGGTTTTAGTCAGATCCTGAAATATATCATTTTAAATGGGTAACTAGTGCTCCCAATTAAAGATTTTGTTAATTCCTTTGTATTTTGTCATTGGAAATAATACAACAGTAAATGTTTGCGATTGCTGTTTTCGTGCAACATAGCTAAAACTTGACAAACTCATGGGTCATATACTAATCTCATTTCCTGAAAAGTTAAGGTTAATAACTAATACAGTTAAGAACATTCACGATGCTGACAGATATATGCTGCATCTCTCAAAACTTCTTAAATGAAATTTGACCCTCAAGGGTGAAAAGGAATAAAACAGCATTGTTTGGTTAAGGCAAGAGAATCAGTTACCTAGTCTCCTAAAACTTAGTACTATGCTCTGCTTAGTCTTTCCTAAGATTATAATGGTATTAAAAGATGCAAAACAGGAATCTTACCAGAAACAAGTCCATTCTCACTTCTTTTCAGTATTGTACTTGAGGTCCTAACCAGGATAGTCAGGCAAGAAAAAAAAAGGAGTGTACAGATTTATTGGAGAGGAAGAAATAGCAGTCTTTATTTGCAGTTAATATGATCATCTATGTAGAAAATCCCAAGGAATTTTTGAAAAAGCTACTAGAATAATTGAATTTAGTAAGGATACAACTTATAAGATCAATACACAAAAATCAGTATTATTTCTAAATGTTAGCAACAAGCAATTAGAAAATTAGATTTTTAAGAATAGTATTTACTATTGTGTCAAAAACCAAAATAT
The DNA here is from genome assembly GCA_004024745.2 of Catagonus wagneri. Lineage (NCBI taxonomy): Eukaryota > Metazoa > Chordata > Mammalia > Artiodactyla > Tayassuidae > Catagonus > Catagonus wagneri. The sequence goes on along the minus strand of PVHT021183520.1, from coordinate 6,362,707 downwards.
GAATTTCCCATTGTGGCTTAGTGGGTTAAGAACCTAACATAGTGTCTGTAAGGGGGCAATTTCGATCCCTAGCCTTAGTGGGTTGAGGATCTCACGTTGCTGTGAGCTGTGGCATAGGTCACAGATGTGGCTCAGATCTGGTGTTGCTGTGGCTGTGGCATAGGCCGACAGCTATAGCTCCAATTCGACTCCTAGCCCAGGAACTTACATATGTCGAGGGTGCAGCCATAAAAAGAAGGAAAAAAAAAACTTTCATAACATTAAGAAAATACCATGAATGCTGCACAACATTGCTAAGAGAAGATGCAGATAATGGAAAGATATAAATGTCTTCTAATGCTTCTTTGTATTAGATTTAAAAGTATAGAACCATGTCATAAGTCTGGTATGTTTATTAAAGGGGAAGCTAAAACTAACCAAATTAACATCCTAATTTTGCTCAGAGATTTTTTCAAAGATTAAAGATACTTAATAAATATTTTAAAAACCATTATGCTGTATTAGGTTTAAATGCCATGGTACAACACAAATCAAATAATATGCAGTGGGCATGAAAAATTGTAGTAAAATTTTCGCCCAAATTGAGTTAATATAGGGAGTTCCCCCTGTGGCACAGTGAGTTAAGAATCCAACTGTTGGGTCGCTGTGAAGGTGCAGGTTTGATCACCGTCCCAGCGCAGTGGGTTAAAGGATCCCCAGTGTTGCTGCAGCTGCAGCATGGATCATAGCTATGGCTGCAATTCAATGCCTGGCCTGGGAACTTTTATATGCCGGGGGTGTGGCCATTTAATAAAAAAGAGAGAAATTGAGTTGATTTAAACCTATTGAGATGTATTAAGAACATTTCCTACAGTGCAAAAGTTCAGGTTTTATGATTTCTGAAGGGGTGATTGGAATGGAACTAATTCCCTATCAGGTCTAGAATTAGGAAAAGTGGAATGATTCTTAGTATTTTTATGAAAAAAATGAAGCTCCTTCAGTTTTGAATTATGAGTAATTCATGCTACTCATATGTTTCATACTTAACTAAGTAATTGCTGTGCAGTGTTTATTACCTTAGCTTTTGCAATGGCTTTATATACTAATACTGAAATTTAAAAGACCAAGCCTTGTGTAGTTACTAAATAACAGCCTGCATAGTCTCATTTCTCCAAAATAAAAGATTCCATGTTCTTTCTCTTTCCCTATGATATCTTTCCTGGAAGTCAATGAATAAGTAAATGGTACAGTGGGTGTTTATCTATAACTAGGTTTGTGGTGTACAAATAGGAACATCAAGTTTTCAGAATTTTGCTAGATTTTGTCCAAAAATTTTAGAAGGTACATCTGAAAAAAAATACTCCAAATGAGTTTCAGTCGAGACAAACTATTTCTTGCTTGAGAGTTAATAGCAGCTTTTAAATAGCTTGAATGTTTCTGCTTGACATTCCATATTCTTTTGAACATTAAGGTATATATAGTGGACATTAACGCGAGACAAAAACAGAAATCCTCAAAAGAGTTGGTTTAAAATCAGAGCAATCGAAAAGGTAATAGATATGAATTTAACTTTGAGATTTCATTAAAAAGTCCCTCTGAAACGTGAGTTCGCTTGAACTACAAAGAATCATGTACTCCCGTGAGGCTCTCTTACCGTGTTTACACATAACTTTTCCTTATTTGGCTTTTTGTAGTTACTGGAATAATTGGTTGGAAGGACATTTCATTCTGTCAGTTAAATAGATGAAATCCTGAGTAATAATAAAGGCTCAGTAGACAGCACTTACTATGTGCCATATACTCTTCTAAGCACTTTACATGTATTAATTTCCTTAAGACTCACAACAACTCTAAAGTATACATTATATCCTGTTTTAGAGGCTGAGAAAGGTGACCAAGCTTACACACCTAGGAAGTGCCAGAACTGACTCCAGAGTCCCTATGTCTGGCTCCTAGAAGCAGTGAATAGTTAACATAATATGACAACCAGTAGTTCTGCGTAGTCGAGTTGACCCTTTTTAGGTGGATGATCTTTCAGGAAACAAAGCCAACATTTTAAAATCCAGATTAACAAATTAAGGCAGATTTTTTTTCCAAAATATTCATTATAGATCTTTAAGCTCCTCTAGTACACTTAATTGAGGTATATTTTACTTACAATAAATGGCCTTACTTAAAGTGTACAATTCAGGGGAGTTTCCTTTGTGGCTCAGTGGTTAACGAATCCGACTAGGAACCATGAGGTTGCGGGTTTGATCCCTGGCCTTGCTCAGTGGGTTAAGGATCCGGCATTGCCGTGAGCTGTGGTGTAGGTTGCAGACGTGGCTTGGATTCCCCGTTGCTGTGGCTGTGGCGAAGGCCGGCAGCTACAGCTCCTGTTAGACCCCTAGCCTGGGAACCTCCATATGCCGCGGGTGCGGCTCTACATAAAGGCAAAAAGACAAAAAAAAAAGTGTACAATTCAGGGAGTTTTTGACAAGTGTATATTCCCACGAAACCATCATTATAAGCAAAATGCCAAATATTTCTACGAACTCCAACAGTTTTTCTTTTTAGGGCTGCACCTGCAGCATATGGAGGTTCCCAGGCTAGGGGTCAAATCAGAGGTGCAGGAGTTCCATTGTGGCTCAGTGGTTAATGAATCCGACTAGGAACCATGAGGTTGCAGGTTCGATCCCTGGCCTCGCTCAATGGCTTAAGGATCCGGCGTTGCCGTGAGCTGCGGTAGGTTGCAGACGCAGCTCAGATCCTGCGTTAGTATGGCTGTGGCGTAGACCCCCGGCTACAGCTTGATTAGACCCCTAGCCTGGTAACCTCCACATGCCACGAGTGGGGCCATAGAAAAGTCAAAAAGATCCAAAAAAAAAAAAAAATCCAAGCTTCAGCTGCCAGCCTACACCACAGCCACAGCAACGAGAGATCTGAGATGAGTCTGCTACTTACACCATAGCTCATAGCAACACTGAATCCTTAACCCACTTAGCAAGGCCAGGGGTCGAACCCAAGTTTTCATGGATACTAGTCGGGTTCATAACCTGCTGAGCAACAACAGGAGCTTCCCTGTTTTTCTTTTCTGAAGTGTCTGTTCAAGTCCTTTGCCATTTTAAATTGAGTTTGTCATTGAGTCATAAGTATTCTTTATTCTAGGTTAAGTCCTTTATTGTCTGAGGTGGGAATACATTCATTTTGTGGCTTACTTTTCATTTTTTTTAAATAGATGTATAAATCCTTGGAAATCAAAATAGTTCAGGTTTTTTTTGTTTTTTCGTTGGTTTTTTGTTTGTTTGTTTTGCTTTTTAGTGCCAAACCCTTGGCACATGGAAGTTCCAAGGCTAGGGGTGGAATCAGAGCTACAGGTGCTGGCCTGTGCCACAGCCATAGCAACGCAGGAGCCAAGCCACATCTGTGACCTACACCATAGCTCACAGCAACGCCAGATCCTTAACCCACTGAGCGAGGCCAGAGACCGAACCAGCAACCTCACGGTTCCTAGTCAGATTGCACTGAGCCATGACAGGAACTCCGACATGTTCCTTTTCTATGCCTCCATTTCCTCACCTATAAACTATGGAAAGTAATAGTACTTAACCTATAAGCTTCCAAGGAGAATAAAATTTGTTACTGTTTTGTAAGTGCTTAAATGTACCTGGTACATTGTAAAGGCAGTGCTCGTTAAGTGTTGCAGAACAGTTTTTTTTTTTCTCTTAAAGGGCCGCATGCGCAGCATATGGGGTTCCCAGGCTAGGAGTCAAATCGGAGCTACAGCTGCCAGCCTGCGCCACGGTCACAGAAACAGCAACACAGGACCCAAACCTCGTCTGCAACCTACACCGCAGCTCACGGCAACTCCGGATCCTTAACCCACTGAACTAGGCCAGGGATCGAACCCACATCCTAGTGGATACTAGTCGCAGAACAAATTATTAATGGTGGCTTTTAAATGTAATGTTTTGAAATGACATAAGGGGCAATTTCAGGTTTACTAAAAGTACAAGTGATGTCATGCCACATTTTCTTTTATGAATCATCTGGTAGATCAGAGGAATGTTGTGAGATCCTGTCTTCTATGAGGATACTCAGTTTTCCCTGAGATTTTGGCATATTCAGCAGTGTGCCAAGAGGTACTCGAAAATTAAGTGGCACATGTTATTTAAAAATTAATTTAAAACTTTTTTATAAAATGGATGATTTAAGGCTAGAAGTCAAGAAGTTCGTGACTTTTTAAGGTAAACTATGAAACTTGAAATATATGTATTTTTTTGTTACTGATTTCTACGCTGTGTACTCCCTAGGCCTCCAGGCAATAAGATTTCTACTTGTCTGCCTGTATAGAATACTTTGGTCAAAATGATTGAGATTGAGAACCATTGCTGTAGAAAGAATAGTTACAGCTTAGGAAGACATGTCATGTATCTTTCAAATATCAATAAAATGGAAAAATAAGACTTCACTATAGTTCAAATAGGTTTGAATAATCAGACCCATAAAGAGGAGGATAGTGGCGAGTGGAGTGGAGAAGCATGGGTATTTGAAAAGATGCCAAATTTAATTTTGGAATAAACTCGGATTCTGTGAAATTCTTGATGTCTTCCTTTTGGGGTGGAGGCAGGTGGCCCCACACCCATCGCAGATGAAGTTCCCCAGCCAGGGATCGAATCTGAGCCAAAGCTGCAACTTACGCCACAGCTGCAGCAATGCTAGATCCTGAACCCACTGTGCCACAGCAAGAACTCCCTTAGTGTCTTTCTTATTGGGAATAAATAGATCAATCCTAGATAAAGGGTGGGTTCTTGGTAGCGTGCCACAGGTATTATCTTGCTCTCTTCCTACATAAAGTTTTCATCAGCAACATGGATAAAGATATGGAAAGCGTATGTCAAGATTAAAAGAATTTAACAATCCTCATAAGTTGGAATGGTGGCCTACACCCATAGCAAAATGAAGTGTAAAGTCCTGAATTTAGAAAAATAAATCAATTACATTAAGTACCAGATGGGAGAAGATGGCCAGTATGAGGAGAGAGATGCTCTGGGATTTTGGCAATTGCAAAGGTCAGTAGAAGTCAGTAATATGTCTGCTGTAAGATACAAAGTACTAAGCCTGGATGCCCCAGATCATGTCCATAAAATCCAGAATCCTACTGGTGCCCCAATAACTTCCCCTTAAGAATGGTATTTTCTGGACCAAAAAAATATTACTATATAACATATTAAATAGCAGAGGCTTGGAGTTCCAGTTGTGGCTCAGTGGGTTAGAAATCCAACTAGTATCCATAAGGATGCAGATTTGATCCCTAGCCTTGCTCAGAGGGTTAAGGATCCAGCATTGCTGCAAGCTGTGTTGTAGGTCATAGACACAGTTCAAATCTGGCATTGCTGTGGCTGTGGTGTAGGCTGGCAGCTGCAACTCCAATTTGACCCTTATCCTGGGAATTTCCACATGCCATAGGTGTGGCCCTAAAAAGAAAAAATGAAATAAATAAATATCAGAGGTTTACTAAATGTTTTCATACTATAATTGCCATTCTAGTAAGTAAAATGCTAGTACTTTGGCCTTGCAAGCACTCAAGAAATTAAGGTTTGAAATGGTATATGAAATGATATCCAGCTGAAGCCTGAAAATATTACTTTGGGATTTCCCATTGTGGCACAGGGAAACGAATCTGAGTAGTATCCATGACAATGCGTGTTGGATCACTGGCCTCGCCCAGTGGGTCGGGGATCCGTCATTGCCGTGAGCTGTGGTGTAGGTCACAGACATGGCTCAGATCCCACGTTGCTGTCGCTGTGGTGTAGGCTGGCAGCTGTAGCTCTTATTTGACCGCTACCCTGGGAACTTCCATATGCTGCAGGTGCAGCCCTAAAAAGCAACAACAAAAACAACAAAAAATGTATATATATGTATATTACCTTAAATGTCTTACCTCCCTTTATTTTATTCATAGATACCACGTTGAATGAACAAAGATTGAACTTTTTACTGATACCTTTTGTAAAAGGCTTGTAAGGAGCAGTGCCATAGTTTGAATCACAGTGGATTCCACGTTATGAGGTAGGTTGAAAATAAAGGGCTTCTAAATTGTTAGCATTATTTATTTACTCTAAATTTATACTTTGACTTGAAAGCAGTTGAAACTCTAAAATGCTTAGTTCATGCTAAATATATTAAAATTTATGAGTGGTATTTTCAAATTCAGAGGTGCAAATTTTGGGTCACTTTTTCTAAAAAGAAAATACATACCCAAAAAGTTAGCTTTATTTTCAGATTTGCAGGAAGCCACATAAGAAATTGAAGGCGGATTTTGTGAGTTTTCAGATGATTAATCTAGGTTAATGTAATTCTAAACTTCTCATTATTTAATCATTATAACAAGATTGTGCTTGGTTTCAGGTGAATGGGAGAGGAATATTGAACAAAAATAGATTTTTAAATCTCTGCATCGTGGTTTTTAGCTCCCCAGTTGTTGCACAGTCTCACTGTTTGGGGAAAGTTCATGCTAAAAAACCGAAGCAATTAATGGGTAAATATGATCACATTTCTCCACCAAGTTCTCAACCTGACAAGGGTAAGGTTCCACTCACCTCTTCATCGATCTCTATACCATGTGGGCTCTTTTGGGCCTGGCTTCTTTTACCCAGCATGTCTTCAGGTTTCATCCATGTTGTACCACTTGTTAGTATTTCGTTCCTTTTTATTGCTGGATAATCTCCCATTGTGTAAATTGCCACATTTATCCATTCATCAATTGATGAACATTGACTTATTTCTATTTTTAGCTGTTAGGGATAGTGCTGCTGTGAATATTTTTGTATAAGTTTTTGTGTGGATATAAGATTTTCAGTTCTCTTGGGTATACGCCTAGGAGTGAAATTGCTGGGGTTATATGGAACTCTATGTTGGTCATTTTGAGGAACTGCCAAACTGTTTTCCAACGTAGCTGTACCATTGTACATTCCCAATAAGAATGAATGAACTTCCCAGTCTTTTTACATCTTTGTCAACACTTATTATTATCTGTCCTTTTGATTATAGCCATCCTAGTAGGTATGAAGTAAAATCTTTTTATTAAAAATATTTTTAAATATAAAACTAGAAAAAACAGTATTATGAACCCTAATGTACCCATCATCCACTTTTAAAAATTATCAACATTTTTTAACATCTTTTTAATTTTATTAGTGATTTCTTTTTTTTTTTTTTTTAGGGCAGCACCCGCGGCATATGAAGGTTCCCACACTAGCAGTCAAATCGGAGCTACAGCTGCCAGCCTAAACCACAGCCACAGCAACACAGGATCCAGGATCCAAGCCACACGTGCAATCTACACCGCAGCTCACGGCAACGCCAGATCTTTAACCCACTGAGCGAGGCCAGGGATCGAAACCGCAACCTCATGGTACATAGTCAGATTCGTTTCTGCACCACAACAGGAATGCCTTAGTGATTTTTTTCAAACAGCTTTATGGAGGTATAGTTTATGTACAGTAATCTGTGCATATTCCAAGTATACAATTCGATAGGTTTTGAAAGGTGTATATACTCATGAAATGATCACCACAATCAGGATAGTAAACACTTCCATACTCCAAAAAGCGCCCTTTATAATAACTCCCTCCTTTTTCCTGCCTCATCCCCCAGCAACCACTCGTTACTGTAGATTAGTCTGCCTTGCCCAGAGCTCTATGTCTGCAGAATCATGTATCACATACTCTTGCCAGGCTTCCTTCATCAGCGTAATGACGTTGAGATGCATCAACTTTGTCGAGAGTATCAACGGTTTGTGCCTTTTTGTCACTGTTCCCACTGATTGGATATACCACTGTTTGATCTGTACATTTACCTGTCGATCCACATTTTTTTCCCCTTTCTGGGGCTATTACAAATAAAATTGCTATGGCCATTCGGGTATAAGTCTTTACGTGGACATGTATTTCCCTTTCTTTTGGGTAGATATCTAGAAGTGGAATAACTGGATCATATGCTAGATGTAGGCTTAACTTCCTGGGAGGAAACCACACTGTGTTCCGAGTAGCTGCGGCCTTTTACATCCCTACCGGCAGCGTATGAGAATTCCGGCTGTTCCACAGCCTCCCCAGTCTCTTTAATTTCAGTCATTCTAGTGAGTTCGTGATAGTATCTCTTTGTGGTTTTGATTGACATTTCCTTGGTGACTAATGATATTGAACGTCTTTCATGTGCTTGTTAACCATTTGTATATATTCTTTTCTGAAGTGTCCAAATTTTTGCCCATATTTAATCAATTCTTTGTGACATTATTTTATTTTAGTCAGAACTTTTATACTATTTAAGTTGAAAAGGAGCTAAATTTTCTGACTCACCAAATCAGGCTTCATTTAGACTTTCTTTTTAATCGCAAACTGCCATTAAATCTAGCTGATTATTGGTGGCTATAGATTGCCGTTAGGCTTATTTCTTTTTTCTTATTTTTCTTTCTTTTTTTTTTCTTTTTCCTTTTTAGGGCCGCATCCTCAGCTATGGAGGTTCCCAGGTTAGGGGTCTAATCAGAGCAGTAGCCACTGGCCTATGCCACAGCCACAGCAATACAGGATCCGAGCCTGTCTGCGACCTACACCACAGCTCAGGGCAATGACAGATCCTTAACCCACTGAGTGAGGCCAGGAATTGAACCCACATCTTCGTGGATCCTAGTTGGGCTCGTTAACTGCTGAGCCGCAAAGGGAACTCCAGGGTTATTTCTATTAAAGGGAGGAAATGTTTGATTCTACATGGACTATGCTGCCTCCTAATTTTTGGAGATAAAACACATCCCTCAAAATATCTAGGGCATTACCATCTCATAGTAAGTACATTTTCTGCTGTATTTGTAATGCAGGACTTGAGGCGGGGGGGAAGACAGAAGAATCGTAGTTGTGCTGTCCCCACCCCATTTTCCTCCAAAAAAAAAAAAAGGGGGGGAATTAAACAGGCAAACAAAGATTAGCATATCTACTTTAAATTTTTTCTGAAACTTTTCTCTGCATAAATCCTGCTCCCTCTCGGCTTTCTCTTCCATTTCCAACCTTAACCCTCCCACCAGTACTTTAATAGAGAACAAACCAGAAGGCATTCTAGAATGGTTTTTTCACCAGTCAGAAGGAATGGAATGAACTTCAAGCCCCTATTCAGAAGATACGGAACTCTGTTCCGTCATCTTTCCTCGTGCCCTAAACCTGAAAGTAGTTCTGTCTCATAGCTAAGTTTCTAATTTCCAGCATCCCCAAACGATTTTACAAACATCCTTTTGTTATTAAGTCTTACCATACTCTAGTCAGGTGAGTATGTATGTTTATTTTATTTTGAGTAAACAAATATTTTAAAAGATCAAATTACTTCTCTATGGTTTATTACTTCTCTTAGAAAACAATAGACAAGAAACTGATTAATCTGATCCTTAAACGTTATCTGAACATTCAAATCAGGCCTCTCACCTTGGATGTGTAGGTCCTTATAGCCATACATTCCTATATGCTTACATTTTTAGCCCTACCAAAGAATTCTAGGAGCTCCTGCTGTGACTCAGCGGTAAGGAAACCAACTGGTAGCCATGAGGATGCAGGTTAGATCCCTGGCCTCGTTCAGTGGGTTAAGGATCCGGCATAGCCGTGAGCTGCTGTGTAGGTCTCAGATATGGCTAGGATCCCACGTTGCTGTGGCTGTGACTGTGGCTGGCCGCTACAGCTCTCATTTGAGCCCTAGCCTGGGAACTCCCATATGCCTCGGGTATGGCCCTGAAAAAAAAAAAAGAAATTCTGTATGTCAGCTCCTTCCTGCACTCGTCATCCCACTTCTTTTTTTTTTTCTTTTTTTTTCTTAATGGATTTTATTTCAATTATAGGTGTACATAAATCATCATAAGTCAATTTTACAGATTTTGTATCCCAAACCCACAGTGCATCCCCCCACCCCCCAGATTGTCTTATTTGAAAAACCAAGGTTTTCCAAAGTCTGTGAGTCATTGTCTGTTCTGCAAAGAGGTTCATTGTGTCTTTTTAGTTTCCACATGTAAGCAGTAGCATTGGTTGTTGCTGTCTAATTGTCTGACTGGTTTCACTTCGCATGATAATTTCTAAGTCCATCCATGTTGCTATAAATGTTGGTAATTCCTTCCTTTTAATGGCTGAGTAACATTCCATTGTGTGTATGTACCATATCTTCCCTATCCACTCCTCTGTCAATGGGCATTTAGGTTGTTTCCATGACCTGGCTATTGCATAGAGGCTGCAATGAACACTGGAGTGCATGTGTCTTTTCGAGTCCTGGTTTCCTCTGGATAGATGCCCAGGTCATCCCACTTCTGAGAAGGATAAAATTATCTGTGAGTGGCCTAGGCAGCATTTGACCTTCCTGATGTTGTCCTTGTTGGCATATGATATCATGATATTTAACTTTTACGCCAAAGGTTTTAATTTGTTTGGGCTTTGTTTTGTAAAACTCCTTTCAGGAGTAAAGGAAATATCCAGAATAAAATAATCTAGTAAGAAGAATTTTCTCCCATCTTCTCTACAGAGAATCCCTTATTGTCAACCTAATGAAGCACTCAAAGAAGTCGTATGACTCTTTTCAAGAGGAACTTGAAGATTATATCAAAGTGCAAAAAGCCAGAGGCTTAGAGCCAAAGACTTGTTTCAGAAAGATGAGAGAGGATTATCTGGAGACCTGCGGGTACAAAGAAGGGGTTGATTCTGGACCCGGGCGCAGAGCGTTTGGTCAGAGCCTCCCTCATGAAAGCATCCAGACCTACCCGAGGTGGCGCAGTATTTCCCAGACGGTGGAAAAGCAGTTACCTCGCTGGCTGCCAGCTCATGACAGCAGGCTGGGACTCGGCTCCCAGAGATACTGCCAGTTCCCCAGGGACTGTTTCTCGGGAGAACCAGTGCCCCTGAACCCTAGTCAGCACGCCTACGATCGTAGCTCCTACAGCATAGAAAATGCCGTTCACAAGCCCCTCTCCTCAGAGAACAGCCCCCGTGCCCATCACGCCAGTGATAAACACATCCATCCGAAGAGGAAAAGGCACCCGGGGGAAGGCAGAGAAAAACCAGAGGAGGAGCGGCCCAGGCATAAGAGGAAAAAAGCTTGTGAGGAAGTAGGTTTAGAAAAACACAAGAGCATCCAGAGAAACAGAACAGAGGTGGAAAGAGTCGGAGTCAGTACAGAAAAGCTTACCAACCGAAAGGAGAAAAAAAGCCGAGATGCAGCCTCTAAGAAAGAGGAACGCAAGCATAGAAAAGAGAAGAAAGGACTGAGCGAAGAAAGGACAGACGAGGAGATGCTTTGGGACCAGTCCATCCTTGGGTTTTGAAGGTCTTGTGCTGGTTCTCCCGAGGTTACGCTGAACAAGTGGCTGGGGAGTCTGGTTTCCTGATGTTCGTGTTCATATCGCTCTTCTCGTGTGAACAGGTACGAAGGTTAAGTGGACGGAAAACATGTAGTGCATTTGCTCTCCAGCATGGAAACTGCTTTTTTCACTTTCTAAAATCATTACTGTATTTTTCTCATACATAACGTAATTTCCCTTAATGAGAGTGGCTCTGCTTGTATTCATCAAGTTGCTGAGACAGTGGGAGTATTTTTCCCTTGGGAGGTCATTTATTTTAAACTGGAGGATTAAAAGGCTTTGCAGAATCTACTTCTTGATTGGGTTTTAGTTTGGAGTGGGGTATTTTTATATTATATTCATTAGTTTTCTCTGTGAAGCAATTTAGATTTTTTTTCATTTGTTTGATCTAACTTACAGTATATTCCTAAAATTAAAAGTGGAAAATGAAATGCCTTATAATAAGCTTATGTTACATACAGTTTTAAATGTTTCAGAGTCTTTATACAAAAATCAGTTTATATTCTAGAAATGTTTATAATATAATAAAATGTTCTAATTTCTACATTTTTTTCTGTGTCAGTGATCTTTTCCTATGCAATAATGATTTCCTTCTGGAAGAGCAATGACTGAGGTTTGTTTATTTGTTTGTTTTCAGTTTTTAGGGTCACTCTTGCAGCATATGGAAGTTCCCAGGCTAGGAGTCGAATCAGAGCTACAGCTGCTGGCCTGCACCACAGCCACAGCAGTGTGAGATCCGAGCCGCATCTGCAGCCTACACCACAGCTCAGGGCAATGCAGGATCCTTAACCCACTGAGCGAGGCCAGGGATCGAAACTACGTCCTCATAGATACTAGTCCAATTCGTTTCTGCTGAGCCACAATGGGAACTCCCTGTGGTGGATTCTCTATGGGAGAAAATGACAGCAATAACACCCCTTTTCTGTTTCCACCCTTTATGTCCCATCCAATAAGGCTGGGCTTAGCCATGTAAACTGCTTTGGCCAATGGGAGAACAACAGACATGCAAGTGAGATTTGGAAAGTGCCTGGTTTGCCTTCCTGCCACATTTGTAACTCAGCCACCTTGTACAAGCCCTGCTAAATAACGAGATAACTTGTGGCTATGTCCCATCACCCAACTGCCATTGAACTCTCCTCACCAGATACAAGGCACCTCGGCCACCCAGCCCGCACTAAGCCAGCCCAACCAACTCACAAAATTGTGAGGAATAAAGTTTGCTGGATTATTTATTTATTTATTTACTTGGCTTTTTAGGGCCAAACCCAAGGCATATGGTTCCCAGGCTAGGGGCCAAATCAGAGCTGTAGCCTCAGGCCTACACCACAGCCACAGCAACACCAGATCTGAGCCCGCATCTACAATCTACACCACAGTTCATGGCAATGCTGGATCCTTAACCCACTGAACAAGGCCAGGGACTGAACCCGAACCCTCATGGGTACTAGTCCAGTTCATTTCCGCTGAGCCACAACAGGAATTCCTGTTTGCTGTTTTAAATCATAAGTTTTATAGCAGTTTAAAATGTAACAAAAGCTAAATCCTACCTGACTTTAGGTGAGTTTCTTTTCCCTTTTTTTTTTTTTTTTTTTCCTGCAGGCTAGGGGTCTAATCAGGGCTGTAGCCACTGGCCTACTCCACAGCCACAGCAACGCTGGATCTGAGTCTCCTCTGAAATCTACACCACAGCTCTTGACAACGGTGGATCCTTAACCCACTGAGCAAGGCCAGGGATTGAACCCACATCCTCATGGATAGTAGTCGAGTTTGTTACCACTGAGCCATAATGGGAACTCCACTCTGAATTCTTTGAGCTGCTCTGGCAAATTAATAAAAACCCAGGAGGCAGTTGTTGAACCCTCCCATCTGTAACTTCATAGAGGACACAACCTGGACTTGTAATTGAGGGAGGTGGGCACCACCAGGGAGTCTTCTGGACTGAGCCTTTAGCCTGTGGGATCAGATACTATCTCTCAGTAGATAAGGAGAATTGAGTGAACTGCTTGATGGAATTGGCATCAGAATCAGACCCACCTTAACTTCCTTTCTCCCATTTCTTACATGGCAAACATGATTCAGATAAAACTCTTATCTTTGCGAACTACTTCAAAGCTACTTAAAAGTGAAACCTGACATAAATGAGTATGCAAGCTCACAAATGTCACAAGTATCACAGTAGCATTGGGCCCAGGGCTTAAAAGTTCTGGATCTCATGATTCTGTGATCGGAAGAGGTTTGGTGGACAAAGTCTGTCCATAGGGAATACAAAATAATAAAGACATAAAACACCTCCATACGTTGAAAGATGTAATATTGGAAAGATGTCAGTTCTCAAAATGATCTAAAGATTTAGCAAATTTCATGCAAATCCCAAGCAAAATTGCAAGTGTTTTTTTTTTTTGGAAATTAATGAGCCAAATTTAAAATTTATATGGATAACAAAATGACAAGAATAATCAAGACGTATTTAAACAAGGAAGAGATAGAGGGCTTGCTCTAGAAACTATAAAGACTTATTATGGGAGTTCCCCTTGTGGTTCAGCAGGTTAAGAACCTGACTAGTGACCATGAGGATGCAGGATTCCTGGCCTCGCTAGGTGGGTTAGGGATCCTATGTAGCCACCAGCTGCGGCTAGGTTGAAGATGTAGCTTGGATCCTGTGTTGCTATGGCTGTGGTGTAGGCTGGCAAATGCAGTTCCCTAGCCTGGGAACTTCCAACTTTTTAGCTGGGGCCCTAAAAAGAAAAAAGAAAAAAAAGAGACTTATTATGAAGCTATAATAATTAAGTCAGTGGTATTGGTGCAAAGATCCCGCAGAACCCAGAAGCAGACCAGGAAACAGATGGACATATGGCCAATAATTGTTAAAAAGAAACAAGAACCTCAAAATACGGTCCCTTGCCCTAAGCCGCACAAAGACTTAATACCTAACCTGATCACAGTTTCAGATTCTCCCAGGAGTGGATTTTTTTTTTTTTTTTTGGCTGGATCCCTAACCCACTGCACCACAAGGGAACTCTCTTGTTTTATTTTTTCATTGAAGTATAGCTGATTTATAATGTTGCATTAATTTCTGCTGTACAGCAAATGATTCAGTTATACATATACATATATATATAAAACACGCTTTTAAAATATTTTTCTGCATGTTTTATCGTAGGATATTGAATATAGTTCTCTGAGCCACACAATAAGGACCTTGTTGTTTATCCGCTTCATGTATAATAGCTTACATCTGCTAACACCAAATACCCACTCCAGCCGTCCCACCCCTCCCCCTTGGCAACCACAAGTCTGTTCTCTACGTCTGTTGAGTCTGTTTCTATTTCATAGATAGGTTCTTTTGTGTCAGTTTTTCATTCCACATATAAGTGATATCGTATGCTGTCTTTCTCTTTCTGACTTATTTCATTTAGAATGATAGTCTCTAGTTCCATCCATGTTGCAAATGGCATTTGGCATTATTTGTTTTTTTATGGCTGAGAAGTATTCCATTGAATATATATACCATATCTTTATCCATTTATCAGACAATCGGATGGACATTTAGACTGTTTCCATGTCTTGGCTATTGTGAATAGAGCTGCTATGATCATAGGAGTGTGTGTACCTTTTTTAATTATAGTTCTGTCCAAATAGAATATATGCCCAGGAGTGGGATTGCTGGATCATATGGTAACTCTATCCTTAGTTTTCTGTAGAAATTCCATACTGTTTTCCCTAAGGGATGTACCAACTTACATTCCCACAAACCATGGAGAAGGGTTCCCTTTTCTCCACATCCTCTCAAGCATTTATTTTTCTTGGCCCCGCCCATGGCGTGCGGAAGTTCCTGGTCCAGGGATCCAGCTTGAGCCATAGCAGTGACAATGCTGAATCCTAAACCACTAGGCCATTGGGAAACTTCACCTGTAGACTTTTTAATTATGGCCATTCTGAAGGAGAGGAATTTTATTTTATTCATTTTTTTATTTTTTTATTTTTGCTTTTTAGGGCTGCACTCACAGCATATGGAGGTTCCCAGGCCAGGGGTCAAATCAGAGCTACAGCTGCCGGCCTATGCCACAGGCGCAGCAACACAGGATCCGAACCGAGTCTGTGACCTACACCACAGTTCATGGCAACGCTGGATGCCCACTGAGCGAGGCTAGGGATCGAACCCAGAGCCTCATTGTTCCTAGTCGGATTAGCTTCCGCTGCGCCATGACGGGAACTCCCAGGAGTGGAATTTTAAACCAGTCAATCTGGAATTACCTAGTCAGTGAGGTTATCTGCCTAAAACCCCCTGCCTTCCTCTAAGGGCAGTGACCTCGCCTGAAATTATCCACTCTTAACTCGTCTCGTCCCACCCTTCCTCTGCCTGTGAAAACCTCTCATTTTCTTCGAATCCTCAGCCCAGCTTTCTATTGGCTAAAACGGATGCTGCCAGACTATCAAATAAAACCAATTAGATCTTTAAATTTATTCAGTTGAATTTTTTTAATGTAACAAAAGCGGCACTTCAGAGCAGTGAGTAAGACAGATTTTTCAATAAATCGTGTTGAGAAAATATGGTATCTGTATGGGAAAACATAGTAGGGCTTCTACTTCAGCCCTTGCACAAAAATCAATTCTAAGAGTTCCCACTGTGGTGCAACCAGATTGGTGGCGTCTCTGCAGCACCAGGACGCAGGTTCAATCCCCAGACCAGCACAGTGGGTTAAGGATGCGGTGTTGCCACAGCTGCAGCTCAGGGTGCAACTGTGGCTTAAATCTCATCCCAGTCCAGCAACTCCATATGCTTTGGGTGGCCAAAAAAAAAAAAAAAAACATCCAGTTAATAATGTATTTAGGAAGGCTTCACAAATATCCTATGAGAATATATCTTTATGATCTATGGCAATGGTTCTCAGTCAGGGACAATGTTGGCTCCCAGGGGACATTTGACAATGTCTGGAGACATTTTTGGTTGTTAAACCTGGCGGTAGAGGGTTGCTATGAGCATCTAGCAGGTAGAAACCTGGGATGCTGCCAAACATCCTGCAATGCACAGAACAAGCTCTACAATGAAAAGTCACCTAACTCAAAATGTCAAGAGAACTGACGTGTCAAAACTCTGATCTAGGGTTAGAAAGTCACATCTTAAATATGACACACAAAAAAAGAACTCTAATCATTTAACTGCTAAGTTTGACAAGATTAATTTTTTTTTTTTTTTTGTCTTTTTAGGGCCGAACCCACAGCATACGGAAGTTCCCGAGCTAGGGATCCAATCAGAGCCACAGCTGCCCACCTACACCACAGCCACAGCAATCCCAGATCCAAGCCCCAAGCCATGTCTGTGAACTACACCACAGCTCACGGCAACCCCAGATCCTTAACCCACTGAGCAAGGCCATGGATCGAACCTGCGTGCGTCTTCTTGGATCCTAGTCAGATTCATTTCTGCTGAGCCACAACGGGAACTCCTTTAATTTTTTTTTTAATTTTTTTTTGTCTTTTTGCCTTTTTTATGCGGAGCTGCACCCGCGGCATGTGGAGGTTCCCAGACTAGGGGTCTAACGGGAGCTGTAGCCGCCGGCCTTCGCCGCAGCCACAGCAACACGGGATCCGAGCCACGTCTGCAACCTTCACCACAGCTCACGGCAACGCCAGATCCTTAACCCACTGAGCAAGGCCAGGGATCGAACCCTCAACCTCATGGTTCTTAGTCGGATTCGTTAACCACTGAGCCACAAAGGGAACTCCTAATTTTTTTTTTTAATGGCTGCACCCGTAGCATATGGAAATTCTCAAGCCAGGACTGAATCCGAGGCACCACTCCAACCTACACCACAGTGGCAACACTGGATCCTTAATCCACCGCACTGGGAATCGAAGCAATGACTCCTCATCAACCCAAGCACAGCAATTGGGTTCTCAACTCACCATGCCTCTGAGGGGAACTCCGACAACATTAAAATAAAGACCATCTGCCCATGAAAAAATACCACCAAGAGAATGAAAATACAAGTCAAAGAGTGAGAGCTCTCATGCACATAAAAGCCAGCAAAGGGCTCATCTG
Organism: Catagonus wagneri; assembly: GCA_004024745.2. Taxonomy (NCBI): domain Eukaryota; kingdom Metazoa; phylum Chordata; class Mammalia; order Artiodactyla; family Tayassuidae; genus Catagonus; species Catagonus wagneri. The sequence continues at coordinate 6,345,326 of PVHT021183520.1, read as the reverse complement.
CAGACTGTGGATAAGGAAAAGTGCCAACAGCACAACAGAACGGTCTTGCAGAGACCTCGACCTGCATTTCACAAAGAGAAAATCCAAATGGCCAATAGATATTAGTAAAGGTACTCAGTATCACTGTAAACATGGAAATGTTACTAATTTTCATTGTTACAACTAAATGCAGAATTTAAGGTAGGACAATTCCAAATGTTAGAAAGCACTCAAACCCTTCTGGGGGAGCATTTAAATTGATGGAGCCTCTGATTCCCATCATGGCTTATTGATTAACAAATCCGACTAGGAACCATGAGGTTGCGGGTTTGATCCCTGGCCTTGCTCAGTGGGTTAAGGATCCGGCGTTGCCATGAGCTGTGGTGTAGGTTGCAGACACGGCTCGGATCCCACATTGCTGTGGCTGCGGCAAAGGCCAGCGGCTACAGCTCTTGATTCGACCCCTAGCCTGGGAACCTCCATATGCCGCGGGTGCGGCCCTAGATAAGGCAAAAAGACCAAATTAATTAATTAATTAATTAATTAATGGAACCTCTTAAAAAAAACCTGTCATTCCTGTGTCTGATGAAGCTGAGTGTGCAATGCTGCATAACGTGTAACATGGACGTTTCTCTGCTGGGCAAACAGTCTGTAGGGATGCAGGCCGTGTACGTTCAGAGATGTACTTAAGAACACTCATGACACGGGAGCTCCTGTTGTGGCTCGGCGGTAATGAACCCCACCAGTATCCACGAGGACTGGGTTTGGTCCCTGGCCTCGCTCAACAGGTTAAGGATCCAGAGTTGCTGTGAGCTGTGGTGCAGGTCGCAGATGCAACTCCGATCCCATGTTGCTGTGGCTGTGGCGAAGGCTGGCGGTTACAGCGCTGATTCGACCTCTAGCCTGGGGACCTCCATATGATAAAAAGATTAAAAAAAAAAAACATAAAAAGATTAAAAAAAATTATGTTACTGAAAACAAAATAAGAAAAAAAGAAAAAGAAAAAAAAAAGCATGCTAATGACAGACCATGTGGGAGTCAAGATTAGGAAGGAAAGGAGCCGGGCTTCCGGGGTGTGGCAGGGTTTTATTTACCAGCCTGAACGGTGGCTCGGTAGACATTTCCTTTGTGAGAGATCATTGTGCTGTAGATTTTGGCTTCATGCACATTTCTGTGTGTGCTCTAGAGTTTACAATTTGAGAAGGGTGTGTTTTCAAACTCTTTCAAACTGAGCTCAAACAAGACAGAATACCGTTTAGGTTCCGGACTACATGATGCGCTAAGGTGATGAGGTTGAGTGTTCCTTAATCATCTCAAAAACTGTGATTGGATTTGTTCCTCCTGAGAGCCGGGAGCTTCGAGATGCGGAGGTTCTCAAACTAAAAAACGCCTGAGACAGAGGAAAAGGTGTGTCTTCCCGCCTCCGGCTGCGCTGCTCCCGCTCCGGGCAGAGAAGTCTGAGCTGCCAGGAAGCTGGGATTCTGCTCCTGGAGCTGAGGAAAACTTCGGCCTGCGCTAGGCACCTTCCTTCTTTCCTCTGGAGGTTCTAACAGGCTCTGCTCTCTGCGGGCCCGCGGGACTTCCTCCTTACACAACCCCAAAGACTTGTAGGCCTGAGGAAGTGAGGGTTCCATCTGTTGGGGGCAGTTTCTCAGTAAACTAGCGTGGTGGCCATTCCAGGTAAGAGGTGAGCCCAACCTGCTGCCCTTTTGTGCCGCATCTGGCAGCCCCGAGCCGCTAGCTGGGAGGGATGGCGGCTTGAGGTGCAAACGGGGGGGAGGCTGGCTGGGCCGGATGGCTGGGGCAGGCAGGATGCCCTGGGTCTGGGCTTCCCAGGGGTCCTGGGCATGTGGAGGTGAGTGTGGAGCGAGGTCAGGGCCCTTCACCTGTTCAGCAGGCGTGGTGTATTAGGCATCTACCTAAAATCAAGCGCAATTTGATACGACCAGGAGACAGCAGTGAATGGGGGCTCTCTGCTCGGTGAGGAATTTCTCTTTTTTTGCCCCCCCCCTTTTTTTTTTTGCTTTTTAGGGTGGTACCCACAGCATATAGAAGTTCCCAGGCTAGGGGTGGAATTCAAGCTGCAGCTGCCAGCCTACATCACAGCCCCAGCAACTCGGGATCTGAGCGGCATCTGCAACCTACACCGCAGCTCACAGCAATGCCAGATCCTTAACCCACTGAGCAAGGCCAGGGATCAAACCTGTGTCCTCATGGATACTAGCCCAGATTCGCTACTACTAAGCCACAATGGCAACTCCAGGAATTTCTTTTTTCTTTTTTGGGCAGCCCACAGCATATGGAGTTCCCAGGCCAGGTATCGGATCCAAGCCAAAGTTGCAACCTAAGCTACATCGGACCCTTAACTCATTGTGCGGGGTCAGAGATTGAACCTTCATCCTAGAGCTCCCAAAACGCCACCGATCCCATTGTGCCACAGCAGGAACTCTGTTGGTGAGGAATTTCTATTCAAGGGTGGTAAGATGGAAACTGATCACATTTTTCTTTTTGTCTTTTTTTTTTTGTCTTTTTGCCTTTTATGTAGAGCCGCACCCACGCCATATGGAGGTTCCCAGGCTAGGGGTTTAACAGGAACTGTAGCCGCCAGCCTTCGCCACAGCCACAGCAACGCCAGATCTGAGCCTCGTCTGTGACCTACACCACAGCTCACGGCAACGCCGGATCCTTAACCCACTGAGCAAGGCCAGGGATTGAACCCACAACCTCATGGTTCTTAGTCAGATTCGTTAACCACTGAGCCACGAAGGGAAATCCCAGATCACATTTTTCAATTAAATTGTGTGTCAGGAGTCGTCTTGTTGTGCAGCGGGTTAAGGATCTGGCATTTTTACTCAGTTGCTTTGGTCGTGGGCTTTGATCGCTGCTGTGGCACAGATTTGATCCCTGGCTCGGGAACTTGCACATACTGTGGGTGTGGCCAAAATTAAAAACAAAACAGTTTTTATGTCAGCTGCAACCTCCTGCATCACCCAGGGCTGCAGAAGAATGCAGATTCTCAGGGCCCACCAGGCCCACTGAGTCAGAATCGGCCTTTTAACAATATCTGGAAGCACTCTGTCAGATGACAGTGCCATAGGGAGAGAGAAATCAGAGAAGAGGCCCAGGGTGTCTGTGGGGCAGGATAGGCGAGGTGGTCAAAACTGTGAGAAGGTAATATTCCAACTAAGGCCTGGGAAAGAAGAGTCTGCCTGTGGGAGAAATAGGTGAAGAGCTTTGCAGGCTTAGAGAGCAGTGCAAAGGCCCTGGGGCCAGAGTGCGCGTGGGCCCCTTCCTGCTGGGAGAACGGGTGGCTGGGAGCGGGGAGCAAGAGGAAGTTTATCCAAACTTGAGACCCGGGGACAGCGCAACAACCAATAGCAGCTGTGGATTTGTAGGTGCCTTGGGGATTTGGGCTTCCTTCTGAATAAACAGCAGAACTGACAGATTTGGAGCAGAGGAGTGATATTAGCCAGGATTACATTATATTCGAAGAATTTTTTTTTTTTTTTTTTTGTCTTTCTGCCTTATCTGGGGCCGCATCCGCGGCATATGGAGGTTCCCAGGCTAGGGGTCTAACAGGAGCTGTAGCTGCCGGCCTTCGCCACAGCCACAGCAATGCAGGATCCGAGCCGCGTCTGCAACCTTCACCACAGCTCACGGCAATGCTGGATCCTTAACCCACTGAGCGAGGCCAGGGATCAAACCTGCAACCTCATGGTTCCTAGTCAGATTCATTAACCACTGAGCCACCACGGGAACTCCTATGTTCGAAGAATTATTCTGGCTGCTGGATCCTCAGCAAACAAGACCCAGACAGCCAGTTGAAAGGTGACAGCCCAGGAGTTCCCACTGTGGTTCAGCAAGTTAAGAACTCAACATAGTATCAAAAAATAGAGATTTTAGGAGTTCCTGTCGTGGCACAGTAGAAATGAATCTGACTAGGAACCGTGAGGTTGAGGGTTCGATCTCTGGCCTCACTCAGTGGGTTAAGGACCCGGCGTTGCCGTGAGCTGTGGTGTAGGTCGCAGGTGCAGCTCAGATCCTGCGTTGCTGTGGCTGTGGCGAAGGCTGGCAGCTGTAATTCTGATTCGACCTCTAGCCTGGTAAACTCCATATGCTGTGAGTGCAGCCCTAAAAAGCAATAAATAAATAAATAAATAAATAGAATGGCAAATAGATCCAGACTTTACCATAACAGGTATCATCTTCCTCTGTTCTTTTTCCCCCAGCTATGAGATTAAAGTAATTAACAGAAAAAATTTTCTTCATCTTCCTTAGCAGAGAGTCATCATAGTCAATATAATGGAAGATCCTAAGATTTATGACTCTTTTCAACGTGAACTTCAGGATTACATTAGAAAGCAGAGAGCCAGAGGATTACAACCAGAGGTTTGCTTTAGAAAGGTGACAAAAGACTCTGCGTACAGAGAAGAGGACCCCACTGCACCCAGACCTCCATGGCTCAGGCAGAGATTCCCCTTTAGGAAGCCCCACACATTCCCCGGTTCCTACAAAAAGCTAAGAGCAGTGGAAAGCCACTTACCCCCATTGTCCAATATTCATCACTTGAGAAAAAGACTGGGACCTGTAAACCATCATCAGAAAGAACATGAGGAATTCTTCAGTGACTGGTGGCTTCCCGGCCCACCTGTGCAAGGAAGGACCACCGACCCCCGAGCAGCACAACACAGAGAAGCGGCCGGCTGCCTCTTGGAGGACCAAACTGGCATCCATCCAGAAGGAGGTCAAGATGGAAGCTGGAAGAGAAGGTTCGGGGAGAAGGGAGGAGGAGGACACGGCGAGAGGCAGCAGGTGGAGTGGGAGAGGAGGCACCGTGAGGATGAAGACAATGAAGATTCCCACAAAGAGAACAGGAGGAAGGTCAAGGTGGAGCCAGGCCGCACGGAGAAGTCCAAACACAGAAAGAAGGGCACCCATGCCTGGGACACCACCAAGGAGGGGAAGTGGTCCAGCAGAGAGAAGAAGCATCGTGGCCAAGAAAGCACGCAGGAGTGGGACTTGTGGGATGAAGCCATCCTTGGCAGCTGTTACTGATGCTAGAGATTTGGGCCCTGGCTATTAAATGATACAGATCTATTGGAAAGGCTGGGTTAAATGGTATCGGAGCCTTTCAATGGCTGTACTTCAAAGAAAAATTAGATTCCTACCTCAGACTCTGTTCAAATATAAAACCCAGTTGGTTTAAAGATGTATATATAGAAACTAAAATATAAAAGTATTAGAAAAAAAATATGGGAAAATTGTTTTTAGTCTCAGAGTATGAAGGGCTTTCCTGAACAAGGCACATGAGCCAGGGGCCATAAAAGGAGAAGAAAATAATTGCAGAAACACTTAAAATCTGTGTAGAACAGAAGATTTTGTTGTGCATTTTCTTAAAAAAAGATAACGCATTGTGGAGTTCCTTCTGTGGAGCAATGGGATGGGCAGCACCAAGACACAGGTTCTACCCCGGCCCGGCACCGTGGGTTAAGAATCCAGTAGTATGACACAGCTGGGGATCAGATCTGATATGCCTCATGGCAGCCAAAAAAAATGGAAGAAGAAAAAAAAAAAACGATATCCATTGTGCATATGCATATGCATAGAACACCTTCAGAGACTATGAAACTTTTAATAAATATGTTTTAAAGACAAGACACATTGGAAAAAATATTTGCAACACTCAGTATTAATATCCTGTTATCAAATGGTTGCCTCTTAGCTCCAAGCAGCTTCTTTGCTCTGCTTGGGGAAAATTTGACCATGTAGCCTCCTGCCCCTTGCCAGCCGGCTTGTCAGTTTCTGCCAGTAGAGGGCGCTGGAGGGACATCATAAACTGGGAGAAGCTTTGCCAGTTTTTCCTGGCAATAATTGGGTATCTTTCTGTGTGTGCCTGAGCTGCAGCCCATGCCCACTGGCGTATTTCTTTGTCCCTGGTAGGCTGCGTGACCCGAACATCTATGTTCTTTCTGCACAGGTCTGAAGCTCAGTCATAGAAGCCCCTCCTCCAAGTTTCTCATTCAGTCCTATGTTCACCCTCCCGCAAGGGTCAAAGGTTAACAAACCAGCCTGAAGGCCAAATCCAGCCCTCTGCCTGTTTTTGCACTGCCCGCCATCAAGAAAAATGGTATTGGGAGTTCCCGTTGTGGCTCAGTGGAAGTGAATCTGACTAGCATCCATAAAGATGCAGGTTTGATCCCTGGCCTCGCTCAGTGGGTTAAGGATTAGGCTTTGCCATGAGCTGTGATGTAGGTCGCAGGGGTAGCTCGGATCCTGCATTGCTGTGGCTGTAGTATGGGCCAGTGGCTACAGATCCAATTCCACTCCTAGCCTGGGAACCTCTGTATGCCTCCATATGCCATATGCGGCCCTAAAAAGACAAAAAAAGAAAAGGAAAGAAAAATGGTCTTCACCTTTGAATCCCAAAGAAGCAAAATGTTATCCCAAAACAATGGATCCCATTCTTATCATTAAAGAACTTTGTTACAAAACTTGTACCCAGTTAATATTACATTTTTAATTTTATCAATATACATGTGAAAATTTATTTTCTGTGTTGATATATATATATATAGACATAGATACAGATATAGATACAGAGATATATACATACATTATCCTTCATTGTGCCTCATTTACCCCTGGCCCTTTACTCAAAAGGCTTCCAATCCCTGCCTCAGTCTTTTTACCCCTCTTGGTTGTTAACCAATTTTATTAGTTAAAAATTCTTTATATTTAATTGTCTCTGTGTAACTTAAGGGTAGGCTTTGTCTCCTGATTTGGCTCTGAATGACACAGCCCTAATAGACAAATACCATTTATTTATTTTGATTTAAATGTTTTTTAAAAAATGTATTATATTTGATTTACAATATTCTGCCAGTTTCTGCTGTATCTCAAAATGACCCAGTCATACATGTATACATTCTTTCTCTCATACTGTCTTCCATCATGTTCTGTCACAAGTGATTGGATAGTTCCCTGTGTTGTACAGTAGGACTGCACTGAGCTTCTACCATTTAATCAGAAATACAAACAACCCAGTAGGAAAAAAGTCATTCATCTATACATTTACTTAATAAATATCGAGCTCTAGTCACTGTTCTAGGCACTAAGATAAAACAAAATAATACACAAGTGATATACAAAGAAGGAAAAGAAGGAAGGCTTTTTAATTAATTTTGCCACGATATGCAGATTTCACATCATGTGGGCTTTCAGTTCCCAAACCAGGGATTGAACCCGGGCCGCACTGGTGAAAGTGCCAAATCCTAACCACTAGGCCACCAGGGAACTCCCTTGTTGATGTCTAAGAGCTTATTTCTGGCTTTGGGTCATGACAGGCAGGTTTTTTTGCTACATGTGGGTCTAGATGGATTTTGAGAGCCTTGCTGGTGGGGAGAGTCTCCTTGTTTGCTGGCTGGTGTCATCCCACACTTGTAGAATATCTGGCATCCTTACTTCCCATCTACTAAATGCCAGTAGCTCCTTCTTCCTTTTTTTTTTATTGCCTGTTTCTAGGGCTGCACCTGCAGCATATAGATGTTCCCAGGCTAAGGGTCTAATCTGAGCTGTAGCCACCGGCCTACACCACAGCCACAGCAATGCGGGATCTGAGCCATGTCTGCAACCTACACCACAGCTCACGGCAACGCCGGATCCTTAACCCACTAAGCAAGACCAAGGATCGAACCCGCAACCTCATGGTTCCTAGTCAGATTCGTTAACCACTGAGTCACGAAGGGAACTCCAGTAGCCCCTTCTTCCTGCCCAGGCACGGGGACGAACACAGCCCCCATACATCTGCAAAGCACGACCCCTCCCAGAGGTTTCTGCCTGGCTTAGCCTCTGAGTTCAACTGAATGAACATTTGAAAATGAAGTCCCTGGAGTTCCCTAGTGGCCTAGAAGCTAAGGATTCATCATTGTCACTGCTGTGATGCAGGGGCAATCTCTGACCTGGGAATTTCCACATGCCATGGTCCAGCCAAAATATAATTTAAAAAATTTTTTAACTTAAAAATAAAGGGAGTTCCTGTCATGGCTCCTTGGAAATGAATCTGACTACTATCCATGAGGATGCAGATTTGATCCTTGGCCTCGCTCTGTGGATTAAGGATCCAGCGTTGCCATGAGCTGTGGTGTAGGTCACAGACACAGCTCAGATCTGGCATTGCTTTGGCTATGGCATAGGCCAGCAGCTACAGCTCTGATTTGACCCCTAGCCTGGGAACCTCCGTATGCCTCGAAGGAAAAAAAAAAGTCACCTTCCATTTATGGCACGTGTTATTAGACTTTTTTAAAAAATAAATTTGAGCTTTTTTTAAAAAAGTCAATTTAAAGAACGTGCATTCTTGGAAGATAGCGCTGGAAAAATAAAGGTGACGGGTGAACAACGAGGGTGGGGAACACCAGGCTAAACCGTGCCGCATGTATTTCAAATACAGGCTGACATGTTGGGATACGAGATAAGGTAAAGACTCACATAAGAGAATAATCAGGGGGAAATCCGGGAAGAATTTATGAATATTTATAAAGCTGTGTCTGGGGAGTTCCCGTCGTGGCGCAGCGGTTAACGAATCCGACTAGTAACCAGGAGGTTGCGGGTTTGATCCCTGGCCTTGCTCAGTGGGTTAAGGATCCGGCGTTGCCGTGAGCTGTGGTGTAGGTTGCAGACGCGGCTCGGATCCCGCGTTGCTGTGGCTGTGGTGTAAGCCGGCAGCTACAGCTCCTGTTAGACCCCTAGCCTGGGAACATCCACATGCCGCAGTTGCGGCCCTAAAATGACAGAAAGGCAAAAAAATAAAAAATAAAAAAATAAAGCTGTGTCTGCAGGCTGGGAAAGCTGTGGGCTTTCTAGGAGGGAACAGGCTAGTTTTGTTTCACTGGGAAACAAAGACCACTTGGCTGTTTCCGATGACCCTCACGTCATCTGAGCTCCTTAACTTGAAAGTTCTTCACTCGGAAGTCCTTGTGTCTGCATCACCGTGCCCTGTGGTGCTGGATCATTATTTCCAGGATACAAGTGAGAAAATGGGGGCTCAGAGAGTTGAGTAGATGTCCTCAAGTTGCCCAGATGGTGAGTGGCAGGGCTCGAAAGGAGCGTCTGTTCTCTCTCAACACCACACCTGCCTCCCGTACCTGCGACCACCCACTGAGAACGAGGGGGACAGAAGGATCGGGGACAGAGGAGCCACTGGGGCTGGGAAGCAAGAGGACTGTTCACTTTTAGCCTATTTATTTATTTATTTGCTTTTTAGGGCCACACCTGCAGCATATGGAGGCTCCCAGGCTAGGGGTGGAATCGGAGTTGATGGGGAACCTGGTGCTTGAACTGATGCAGCTATAATTGTCCACGTGTCTGCGTCAGTCAGGAGACTCAGCGCCTCCAGGGCAGGGACCGGCTCTTGCTGACCTTGGCATCTGGGCTGAGCACAGGGTCAGACCACACTCATGGTGCGACTGTTGAATAAATGGCAGGAGGGCGGGGAAGCTTTTCTAGATCAGCACAGCTTGCAGAGGCCGGAAAGTAAAACTGGAAACATGCTTTAGCTTAGGTGATTTACAGCCATTAATGCCCCTGCCTCATCGATACGGCACAGGAACGGCTACAGCTCTAACAGCGGTCAAAGGAGTTCCCACTGTGACTCAGCAGGTTAAGAACCAGACTAGTATCCCTGAGGATGCGTGTTCAATCCCTGGCCTTGCTCAGTGGGTTAAAGGATCCAGCATTGCCACAAGCTGTGGTGTAGGTCGCAGATGGGGCTCGGATCCAGTGCTGCTGTGGCTGTGGTGTAGGCTGGTAGTTGCGGCTCCAATTTGACTCCTAGCCTGGAAACTTCCAAATGCCACAGGTGTGGCCCTAAAAAGAAAAGGAGTAAAGTAAAAGCATCCACAGGTCAAAATAGCTCAGTGGTCAATGTTGTACGAAGGTCACACTAGAGACCAATATCTCCTGTGAATATAGTTACAAAAATCCTCAGCAGGAGTTCCCACCATGGCGCAGTGGAAACAAATCCCACCAGGAACCATGAGGTTGCAGGTTAGATCCCTGCCCTTGCTCAGCGGGTCAAGAATCCGGCGTTGCCCTGAGCTGTGGTGTAGTTCACAGATGCAGCTCGGATCTGGCATTGCTGTGGCTGTGCTGTAGGCCGGCAGTTGCAGCTCGGATTAGACCCCTAGCCTAGGAACTTCCATATGCCACAGGGGCGGCCTTAAAAAGACAAAAAGATTAAAAAAAAATCATCAGCAAAATACTAGCAAACAAAATCCAACTACATATTAAAATGATTACACATCATGGCTTGTCCTGGGAATGCAAAGGTGACTCAACATAAAAAAAAAAAAGAATCAATATAATTTATACACCACATTTATAGAACGAAGGAGATCTTCGGACGCTACAAGTGTCCTTGCCCTGCTGCCTGCTTTGAATTCCTTCAGGGACACTCCAACATCCCCTCTCAGTTAACTCAGAGCTCTCAGGATGACCCACCTGGCCTGCAGGTCTAGGTCCTTGCTGATTTGGAGGCCTCCTCGCACTGGCCTCCCCAGGCTCCCTTGGCCCGGCGGGCCCTCGGTGTCCTTGGAACGCCTCCTCCAACACCCCAAGACCCTTCCTCTGTGAGCCTGCGCTTCTCGGCACTTGAACAGGAAGATCACCCGGACGAGTCTGCCCGCCCAGGGCCGGCCTGCATCACCGGCAGGCAGAGCGGTGGGGCACCGCACAGCAGAAGAGCGGGGTGAACTGGAGCCCCCCACACACACAGCTTCAGAGGAGGCATCTTTGTTGATCTTCTGCTCATTCTGGCTTCAGTGTTGCTTTAACAGGAATTACACAAGTGAGGAGGATAAAGAGACCATCATAATCTTCTCAGCTTTTCCGGACCCTGAAGGTCTAGTCTGGCTCTGCCCCCCCCCCCGGCCAGGCAGGGTGGGGGCCCCTTTCCGGGGCCACCGTACACCTTCCTCAGGTCTCATCGGTTAACTTTCCTTCACCCTCACATGCGCGAGCCCTAGAGGGCAGGGTCTAGGTCTTGGTCACCCCAGGCCCCGCTGGGCCCCGGGTACCCAAGAGACTCCCGTAACTACTCAAAACGGAAGGACGTGAGTTAGGGTCCTGCTCCACCAGCACTCCTGTGGGGGCCTCCTGAGCATCCTGGCATCTCTGAGCCTCAGTGGCCTCGTCTGGAGTCGCATGGAGTCATGACGCTGTTCTGACCGCCTTCCGAGCAAGAGGCGATCACTCACGTGCGATTGCCTGACGCGGGGCAGCGGCGTCAACTCCTTTCTGGCAACGCAGACCTCTGCCGTGCGGGCAGGACGAGGGCGGAGAGCTCGCCGTCCTCACGCCAGGCTCCAGCCCCTCCTGCCGGCGGGTCCCTCCCTCCCCGCGGCCCCGCCCGGTTCCGGCCCGCACCGTCTCGCCGAGCCCGTCGCGACCAGGTGTCCCGGGCGCGCCCAGCATGCAGCCGCGGCTCTGGCTCCTCGTCGCCGCGCAGCTGGCAGGTAAGGCGGGGAGATTCGGGGGGCGCGGGGCCGGAGCAGCGGGTGGTCTGCCGCCGGACCGGGGAGCGCCTGAGCCCGGCATCTGGGGAAGGCTGTCCCGCGACGCAGAGCCCGGAGCCCAGGGCTGCGCGGGGCAGGCGGGGAGGCGGCGGCAGCCACGATCCCCGGGGGAGGAGTGGGAGCCCCCCCGGAGCTCATTACCCCGGGGTCCCCGGAGCCCCAGGTTTAAGGCCACCTTAGCCCAAAAGCCTGTACCTAGGAGAAGAGGCGACAGGGGGAGAGGGGGGAGAACGGGAGTCAGGAGGGAGGGCTGAGGAGCTGCGAAGGAAGAAAAGAAAGGGAGGAGGTCCAGAAAGGAAGGAAAAACGCCCTTGTCCAGGGCCCAGCAGGGCTGTCCGCCCAGGAAGGGGCCAGGGCCCAGTTCTGGCTTTGGTGCCTGACCGATGGCCCGGGATTCTGGAGACCCATTTTCGTTACTTCCGAGTACAGTCCGCCAGAGACCAGGCTGTTGCCGGGGCTCAGCCGGTGCCGCAGGGCACGTTCCCAGGGTCCCCTGGTTCCGCAGTATTTCCTGGGGTGGATGTCGTTGGCTGTGTGGCCCCCCGAACGCGCAGCCACGGTCGGGAGTGGAAAGCAGAGGGGAGCCAGTCCCCCTGAGCAAGCCCAGTCAGATGGCCCTTTAGAAGAACCCCCCGCCGCCCCCTAACACACACCCCAAGCTGCCCACTGACCTGTGCTCCATTTGCTCTCTTGTCCAAAAAGCCCGAAGCTGGTCCTCCTGCCAGCCCAAGCTCCGACCTAGTGGCCCCAACAGCGTCTCAAGCAGAAGCTAGTCCAGGCCGTTCGAAGCTTCCAGCCTCATTGCCAGACACTTTAGAAACAGCAGGTCCCTCTGAGAATGGAATCCAGTGAGACCGCACGCGTGGCGAGGGCTGGCTCTGTGACCAGAGCACCCACGGGGCTCGGCCGCAGCCAGGGCCTCAGTCTCCAAGGGGCTGAAAATCGAGTGGGCGAGAGGGAGACCAGGGTGTGTCTCGGCCAGGAAGTCTTCAAGTCAGGACGCAGGCGAGGATTGCACACGGAGCCCAGGGCCCCTCAGACCCCTCTGTCTCCGGGGGAGTCCCCCCTGGGCTTCCAGGGAACGGCCTGGGGGGGTCTGCACAACTGCAGCCCCGCTCTGTGCCCAGGATCTGCCATGGCAAGATCCTGGAGGGGATCACGGGCGTCCTCAATTCAGGGACTGGCTCGAAGCTCAGATTCTGAGGTCGCAGACCAGGGTTTGAATCTGGATCCGCCACCCAGAGGCTGTGTGACCTTGAGCAGGTCCTTAACCTCCCGAGCCCCCTGTTCCCTCATGTGTCACTTTCCTCCCGAAGGACTTGGTAAGGATTAAATGAGACAGTGCACGCACCGCGCTCAGCCCAGCTCGGCAAACATCCCTGTTAGCGATTCTTCTTATCTCCCCCAAGAGGTCAGTGACTCCAAAGAGCGAAGAACCTCTCCACTGCTGAAAAGGCGGCACCATATTTGGGGAGTTTTCTGAGAAGGCCCAGCAGCCGCTTGGGCCCTGGGTACCGTTTCATTTTCAGTAGGAGCAGAGGCACAGAGTGATCTGTGAGGGGAAGCTAAAAGTTTAAGGTCATTTCTTTAGTGTTAGAGAAGATCTCTGTGGGGCCAGGGAGCCTGAGCCGAAAGAACAGACAGGGTTGTGAATATGGGCCACGACCTCAGAAAGCCTTGGGTACACACACACACACACACACACACTCACACACACCGGCCCCTCTCTGCCCACCCAGGAGGTCTGTGTCTTCTCTGGGCTCCTAGGCCTCCACCCTGGTCTGCAGGGACTCCTCTGCCCTGTAGCTAAGATGAAAGGCTTACCAGGTCAGATCTGGTTTGTCGGACTTGACTGTGAAGGACCCATTCTCACGCTCTCCTTAAAATTTCATTTGCTGCCAGTAACAACCTGGAGATGTGAGACGCATACACTATGATTTACCCGCGTACTTTTTTGGGGACTGCTAAGCCTCGGGAGCAGGCAGGACAGTGGCCCCAAGCCACCCTCCTTTTACACGGAGGAGACAGGCTCCCCGACTTGCCAGAGATCCCACAGCTGGTGCGGGGCACAGGCTGGGTTCAAGGCCGGGTCTGTGAGTTCCGCTCTGGCTCTCCTGGACAATCCCCGACCTGCAGGAGCTTCCCTGTCTGAGACTGAAATGAACTCCCAGCTCTGCTTTTGGGGTGTCTGTCCTTCCACTCAGGGCTGGGGATCCAGAGACCAGTCGATTACCGGCTTGAGGAGTAATGGGTTATAACTGCGCCTACCAGGGGACAGCGAATTCCACTTGCTGGTTGTTGTCACCGCCCAGAAATGGTGGCCGGCTGTCCTGTAGGTTGGCCAGACCAGCCATGTGCTCTGCTGGTGACTCTGACTCCTCTCCCAGCTTGCTCTGGGTCTGCTTCAGCTGCTCGTAGCCTTTTGAAGGCCTGTGCCCAGAGCGGCAGCAGGCCAAGGTGAAAGGGAACCAGCTTTGACCTCAGGTTGAATTCTTGACTTTGGCTCCCAGGTCACATACAGCTGCAAGTGGGCCTTCGGACAAGTCATTTCATGCCCCAGTTCCTCCTGAGGTAGTGGGAATAAAAATCCTAAATTAAGTCTGGGGCTTGATCGAGGTAGTTTGTGCAAAGGGCCAGGCATGTAAGTATGCCATCCACAAAGGGCCCTCTCTCCCCTGTCCCCTTTGTCAGGCTGGCATCGTGAACACCTGCCTGGCAGACGATCTTCTGGGGGATGGGGTGCCCGAGCTCTGAGTCCAGGGGCCACCAGCTGCTTCTCACCCAGCCCCTGGGCCCTGCAACCTGGCCGCGCTTCCAAAGCTTCTCTTCTCACACTTGACTCAGGGCGACTCTGAGATCGCCCCGCCTTGGCCAGGAAAACGTGCTGATGGTCTCTGCTCCTTCTGCTTCTCGTAGCTCTCCACGGCGGCTCAGCACTCGTGCAGACTCCTTGGTCCGTGATGGCTCAGACCAACCAGACGGTGATGCTGTCCTGTGAAGCCAAAACTTTCTCCACCAACATTCGCATCTACTGGCTGAGGCTGCGCCGGGCCCCGAGCGCCGACAGCCACTACGAGTTCCTGGCCCTCTGGATTCCCAACAAAAGTCCTGTGTATGACAAGGAGGTGGGGACGCTGCTAACTGTGCTTCAAAATTCATCCCGCCACGTTCTCCAACTCCGACATGTGAAGCCTGAGGACAGCGGTGTCTACTTCTGCATGACCGTTGGCAACCCCGACCTGACCTTTGGGAAGGGAACTCGGCTGAGTGTGGGTAAGAATCTGGCTCAGTGTCGTCGATAGCATAGAGCACCTACTGGGTGCTGGGTGTGTGTCAGGCCCCCATTCTCAGCGAGCCCCACTCGGCAAGAAGGGACGACTGCCGGGAGCATCGTCATTGCTGCTAGTAGAAACAGAACCCAGGGCCAAGCAGGTGCAAGTGCTGTATGTAGTTATTCCCCTTAATGCTGTCCTGGGAGGCAGGTGCTGTTTGATTCTCATTGTAGATGAGGTGCCTAGAAGTTTCGCTGCTTCTTCTGGGGACAGGGTGACGCTGTCCTTCAGCCATACTAGGGCCCCCTGCCCCCAAGGCTGTGGCTGGATTGGGCCAAGTTCCCAGACACGACAGTCGTCTCAGAAATCCCCTCTGAAGAGTTATCATTGTGGCTCAGTGGGTTAAGAACCCGACATAATGTCCGCAAGGATTCGGGTTCAACCCCTGGGGCCTTGCTCAGTGCATTAAGGATCCAGCATTGTCTCAAGCTTCAGCGTAGGTCCCAGATGCGGCTTGGATCCAGTGTTGCTGTGGCTGTGGTGTAGTCCAGCAGCTACAGCTCCGATTTGAGGCCTAGCCTGGGAACTTTCATAAAAAGACAAGAGAAGTGCCCTAAAAAGACAAAGGAAAGAAAGAGGGAGGGAGGGAAGAAAGAAGGGAGGGAAGAAAGAAAGAAAGAAAGAGAGAGAGGAAGGAAGAGAGAAAGGAAGGAAGGAAGGGAGAAAAAGAAAGAGGGAGGAGATGGAGGAAAAAAGAAAGAAAAGAGAAAGGAAAGAAAGAAAAAGAGAGAAAGGAAGAAAGAGGGAAAGATTCCCCTTCGAGTGTGCACACAGCGAAAGAACGTCCTTGCTGCCTGGACGCACCCAACTAGAGCACGTCTGTGTCAGTGGAGGGGCAGGAGTTCTCACTGTGCGTGGGGGCCCATGGCTTGAGCCACACCAAGACTTTAGGCCGTGAGGAGCCTGGACCCCAGACCCAGCTGCAGATTCTGCTGCCAAGTTACTGTCACTCCCCTCCCTGGGCCTCAGTCTTCCCATCTGTATCGTGGGGCTGCTAAGGGCCCCTATGACTCCCTCTGGCCCTTGGAAGCTTCAGTTCCCCAGAAGTTAAGTCAGCATGTCCAGTAGAAATATATTTTGAGCCACAGATGTAATTTAGAATTTTCCTGTAGCTCAGGGGGATCAGTGGCATCTTGGGAGCTCTGGGACAGAGGTTCCATCCCTGGCCAGGCACTGTGGGTTAAGAATCCAGCATTGCCACAGCCGAGGCTTAGGTCGCAACTGCATCTCTGATCCGATCCCTGGCCCAGGAACTCCACACGCCCCAGGGATGGAAAAAAGAAAATAACAACAACAAAAGAAAAACCCTCGGAATTTTCCACTAGCCACGTTTAAACAAGCCAAAAGGAACAAATGAAATCCATTTAAATTACAGATTTTATTTAAACCAGCTCCTCGGTGATCGGTGATATTATGATTTCAGCATGTGATCAGTATAAAAATCATTACTGAAATATCTTACATTCGCTTTTCATCTTATGGCTCCGTGTGTACTTTACACGTACAGCCCATCTCGGTCAGACTGGCCGCATTTCACGTGCTCTGCAGCCCACGTGGCAGGTGGCTGCCGTATTGGACAGTGAGGATGAAGCTGTCGAGGGTGTGAAGGAATTCCCAAAGGCCCACATCCCAGGTTAGCCCAGGACAGGTGCTTCCCGCTCACTTGGGATACTCTCGGGCCAGGGGCAGCGAGAGTGACAAGGGGACCCTCCAGGAATTAGACTACTCGGCATGGGATGTGCAGGGACAATGGCAAAATTAAGAAGGCACAGGCCAGATGGATGACCCAGTCACATCTCTCCAGCCTCAGGTCTTAGAAATCAGGAGGCTGGGAGGGTGGGGAGACAACTTTGGACAAGAAACCGAGGCATCCCTGAAGGGGGTGGAGGGTTGGTGGTGTCAACTGATTCTTGTATCGAAAACTGGGGCTTTTCTGAGTTTGAGGTTTGGGTTTGGTTTATTGTTTTTGTCTCTGGAAGCCCCACACTTCCCACTCATGAGATTTCAGGGGTCTAAGAAAGGTGGATACTGAAATAAGCAAAACAGGTTTTCAGAAGCTTCCACCCGCCTCCGCTACCACCCACTCACTCCCAGCTTTGATCTTCCAAACCCTTGTGCTGCCCAGCATCGCAGGAATGGCAGTCCTTCCCCAAAGCCAGGTGCTCGTAGCCACATCATCTCCCTGGGGCGGGGTATCCTCCTGCTTGGAAGGTCAGTACAACTGAAAGGAGGACGCCTGGATGGTAAAGAAAGTATGTGGGAGAAGACTGGCTTTTTTCAGGCCCCTCAAAATACCATTGTCTCAAAAGTCCTACCCATTTTACTTTTTTTAGGGGGGGGCACATTTGCAGCATATGGAAGTTCCCAGACTAAGGGTCAAATTAGAGCTGCAGCTGCCGGCCTACACCACGGCCACAGCAATGAGGGATCCCAGCCACTTCTGTGACCTACACCACAGCTCACGGCTATGCCGGATCCTGAACCCACTGAGGGATGTCAAGGATTAAACTTGCATCCTCATGGATACTAGTTAGATTCATTTCCACTGAGCCACAACGGGAATTCCTCCAAGTGTCTGCTTTTTATATGGGAGATGCCAGGTCCAAACGACCCAACATTGGCTGCCCTTCCCTGTGCCTTTGACTCTAGAGTTCAAGTTCATGATGTCACCCAATTCCCTCTCCTACCACTGTGCAGAAAATCACTTCAGAATTTCCCGTCATGGCTCAGTGGTTAATGAACCCAACTAATATCTGTGAGGATGCGGGCTGGATACCTGGCCTTGCTCAGCAAGCTAAGAATCCGGCATTGCAGCACACAACACCCTGCATAGCACTGTCCATGCAGAAAAAGGCACCTGCTTCCTTTCTGTGACTTTCCTCCACTCGCTTAGGGATTGGCAGCTGGGCTGAGGGGCTGGTTGTGCCAAGGACTTGGGGACTCAGGTTTCAGGTAAAGGTCTTTGGCCAGGAGCCATCTCTTCTGCTCACCTTGCCGGGCACACTGTCCCCTTTAATTCTCACAGCCCTCCAAGGAGGGGACGGGGCCATCTTCGTTTCAGCAGATGCGGAAATTGAGGCACACAAAAGTGATAGGACCTGCTCCGAGTCACACAGTGGTTAATCAGGGGTGCCATGCACATTTGTGTGGACACCAAGCGGACCCCAACCCTAGGCCCTCAGAGAGGTGGGGAAGTAGTTCGAAAATTATATTGGTCTGGAGTTTCCTTGTGGCTCAGCAGGTTAAGGATCTGGTGTTGTCACTGATTGGCGCAGGTTTGATCCCCAGCCTGGGAACTTCCACATGGCGCAGGCACAGCCAAAAAAGAAAAAATTCTATTGATCTGTGACCCTCAAGCCCCATAGAGGCTAGAGGACATGGATAAGGACTTTAGAATCTGAATATAAGTTTTAAGTTTTGTCTCTAAGTCCACCTGCTGTTTACCTGGCTGAGGTATGTGTTTTGCTTGCTTTTATAGTTGATGTCCTTCCCACCACCGCCCAGCCCACCAAGAAGACCAAACCCAAGAGGAAAATGTGCCGGTTACCAAACCCGGTGCCCCTGAAGGGTGAGCTCTCCCGGCCCCCTGCGTTCTCAGAGCACAGCGGGACCCTCCCTCCCTCCTTCCTTCTCTCCTTCCTTCCTTCCTTTCGCAAGCTCTACCCAAGTGTGGGCTGCAGCCTGTGTCTGCAGCCCTGAGCTGGGGTCTGAAGGGGAGCTGAGTGTGACAGCAGCGCTGTTCTCCAGCAGTTCATAGGCGAGTGGGAGACACGCTCTTAAATCATCACAGGACAAAACGTAATGAACGGTACACCCACCCCAAACTTGCACTCGAATGTTCCCAGTGGCGCTTTTCATAATCGCCAAAGAGTAGAAACAACTCAAAGGTTCACCATCTGATGAATGGATTAACACAATCCGGCCTCTCCATACAATGCAATATTATGTAGCCGTAATCAAGAATGAAGTACTGGAGTTCCCGCTGTGGCGCACCGGGATTGGGGACATCTTGAGGGCTCTGGGATGCAGGTTCAATCCCAGGCCCGACACAGTGGGGTAAGGATCCGACATCACCACAGCTGCAGCTTAGGATCTGATCCCTGGCCTGGGGACTCCATATGCCGCAGGGCAGCCAAAAAAGAAAAAAAAAAGAAGAATGAAGTATTGATACAGGCTCCCACATGGATGAACCTTGAAAATATGCCATGGAAGAAGCTAGTCACAAAAGACCGTCTATTCTATGATTCTCTTGATAAGAAATGTCCAGAACGTGACAGTCCATAAAGACAGGAAGTCAGTTAGTGGTAGCCTAAGGCTGGGGGTTTGGGGAAGGGATGGGGAGTGACAGCTGATGGGCACAGGGTTTTTCTAGGTGGAGATGAAAATGTTCAAAAAGCAGATTGAGGTGATGGTTTGCACAACTCTGTGAATATACCAAAAACCTTTAAAGTCTACGCTTTGAATGGGTGAACTTTACAAGGTATAAATTATATCGCAGTAAAGCTATTAGCAAACAAAAAAATCCAACTTAAAGGAACTGCACTTTAGCCTTTCCCAGTTTTTTTTTTTTTTGGTCTTTTTGTCTTTTTAGGGCCACACCTACAGCATATGGAGGTTCCCAGGCTAGGGGTCTAACAAGAGCTATAGCTGCCAGCCTACACCACAGCCACAGCAACGTGGGATCTGAGCCGCGTCTGCCACCTACACCAGAGCTCACGGCAACGCCGGATCCTTAACCCACTGAGCAAGGCCAGGGATCGAACCCGGGTCCTTGTGGATACTAGTCTGGTTCGTTAACCACTGAGCCACGACAGGAACTCTTAGCCTTTCCAAGTTTTGATGCCTAACAGGAAGACCTACCTAGCGCACAGTGTGTGCTTAGTATACTTTTACTAATGGGAGAACCAGCTCAACGCGCTGTGCTGCAGACGCCAGACCTTATAGCTGAGTTACACACACACACGCCTCCCTGGAACCATCAGCCAAATGCGTTTCTGGAAAAACACGGATCTCTGTCCCCGGAGGGTTGCTGGTGACAAACAGAAAGTGCCATCTGCTCCCACCCAATAGAACCAACCACTAGCAGCTACACCACAGCTGCCTCCTGCTTCTGGCGCCGCTTTGTCTTAAATATACAAAGTATCAGAAAGATCTGGAGAGAGGCATCTGACAGGATCCAGAGCCTGGGAGAGGGAAGCTGCCACGTGAGGTCACAGTAAAAGGCAAATCAGGGAGCTCCTGCTGAGGCACAGTGGGTTCCGAATCCAACTTCAGCAGCCCGGGTCAGTGTGAAGGTGCGGGTTCGATCCCCACCCTGGGGAGGGGAGTAAAGGATCCCTCGTTGCCACATCTGCGGCAGATGTCACAGCTGAGGCTTGGATTCAGGCCCTGGCCCAGGAACTTCCATATGCCACAGATGTGGTCGTTAAGGGGAAAAAAAAAAAAAAGGTAAGTCAGAAGTCGTGTACAGGAGGGCTAAGTCTTGAGAAACATAAATGCAGAGACAGAATGATCTCTCCTTTTTTTTTTTTTTTTGTCTTTTTGCCTTTTCTAGGGCTGCACCTGCAGTATATGGAGGTTCCCAGGCTAGGGGTCTAATCAGAGCTGTAACCGCCGGTCTACACCACAGCCGCAGCCACGCCAGATCCAAGTCGCATCTGCAACCTACACCACCGCCCACAGCAACGCCAGATCCTTAATCCACTGAGCGAGGCCAGGAGTTGAACCTGCAACATCATAGTTCCTCGTTGGATTCGTTAACCACTGAGCCACGACGGGAACTCCAGAATGATCTCTTTTTAGCAAGTATTTATACCCCACAACTTTGCCTAAAGGATTTCAGGCAGGGTAGAGCCTGAAGGATACAAAAGGCAAGTACAATCGAGGCACCAAGATGAGGATGCAAAACCTGGGTGTGCCTTGGCTCTGGTTGCATAACTCGGTAAATTAGTAAATTTAATAATAAGTTAGTAAATTTAATAATTAATTTACTAATTTACTAATTTATTATTATGCAGCCATCACCAGGCTCTAGTTTTAGAACGTTTCTGTCAGACGATCAGGTGCCCTGTGCCCGTTTACGTCTTATCTCTTGTCCTAGCCCAGCCCCTCGCAACTGCTAGTCTGCTTTCTATCGCTCCAGATTTTCCTCTTCTGGACATTTCGTACACATGGAATCATAAAACATGTGGTCTCTCAGGCCTGGCTTCTTTCACTTTGCATCCTGATCCTGAGGCTCATCCAGGTTGGAAAACCATGGAGGAGATGAGAGGCAGATAGAAACCCGCACGTCTCAGAGGCGGGAGGGAGTTCCATGCGCCCCTCACCCACCGTCTCCACAGGGGACATCCAGCCTTGGCCATGGCCAGCTGCCCCCCACGTGGTGGCCTGTGCCATCCCCTCCGTCACCTCTCCTGCCCTCAGGCCGTCACAGTGGGACCAGCAGGGGCTGTAGAACTCAAAGGACCTGGACCCAAACCCTCGCCCTGCCTTTTAGTATCCAGGTGACCTGGGACATGTAATTGAACCTCTTTGGATCTTGGCTTTTCTGAACTGTAAAACGAGAGATAAAAATGATAGTGATACCTCCCTTCCTCCCAAGAGGAAGTTTGCACTTAGGACTGTACTTGGCACATGATAGGTCTTCAGTAAACCTTCTCCCGCTTCGCTGACATTCAGAATTGTTTCTAATTTTTTTTTTTACCCTCGAGCCCACATCTGCAGCCTTGCTCTTTTCACACATGGGTCCGGGGTCTGCCCCCTCAGCTATTCACAGGGACCAGCCGTAGTAGCACAAAGGATGTTAGAGAAGGATTTAGGGCATTGGAAATATAATCTCTGCTGTTTAAGTAGCATATACCAAGTGGGCAAGGAACACATAGACAACTTAGAGAAGAAAAATCACATATGGCCAATATACGTAAATAGATTGAGGGAGTTCCCTTTGTGGCTCAGCGTGTTTCAAACTCGACCAGTATCCATGAGGATGCAGGTTCGATCCCTGACCTCGCTCAGTGGGTTAAGGATCCAGCGTTGCCATGAGCTGTGGTGTAGGTCACAGACGCGGCTTGTTCAGATCCCGCATTGCTGTGGCTGCGGCATAGGCCAGCAGCTGCAGCTCTGATTAGAGCCCTAGCCTGGGAACTTCCATATGCTGGGGGGTTCAGCCCTAAAAAGGAAAGAAAAAATTAGCTCCTAAGCTTATTAAATTTTTTTGTTTTTTGGAGGGGAGGTTAGCCTCGTCTGTGGCATGCAAAAGTTCTCGGGCCACAGCAGTAACCAAAGCCATAGCATGACAATGCGAGATTCTTAACCCCTGAGCCATCAGGGAACGCCTATTGATTTTTTTTTAATTTGACTGTGGGGCGTGAAATTTTCTATATGAAATGATCTCGATGTGTTTAAAATATCTAGGGAAAAAATGAAAAGGAAACAGGCAAATAGCGGTATTCTGTGGGTGACAGAGCTACCCGCTGATTTTCCCTCTTTGTGTTTATCTGCACGTCTCAAATGTTCCATACGTGTGTCTTTTCCAGGCCCGGCCTGTACCCCCCTCATCATCGGTCTGCTGGTGGCCGGCCTCCTGGTTCTGCTGGTGTCCTTGGGTGTGGCTGTCCATCTCTACTGTAAGTTGTGCCCCCCTGGGCCGTCATACACCCCTTGTGCTGTGCGAGGTGTCTCCGAGGGTCCTTCCTTCTCCAGGGGAGCAGGGCAGATGGCAGCCTGGTGGAACTTTGCCCCCGACCCCTAGAACCCATGGTGCTTCCAGGCCGGGCTGCAGGGCTCAGAGACCATCCTGTCTCTGGAGTCAGACAAGTCTGGATTGAATTTGACTCTGCTGATCCCTGATCCCGTGACCTTGGGCATGCGCCCTGGCCCCCTGAGCCTCGGCTGCCCCACCCAGGGAAATCGTATTACCTGCGGCTTTTGTAAAGCTGGGGCCTGTGTTTGGTGAGCAGGAAGGCCCTGAGCAGTTGGGGCGGAGACAGTGCACAGAGGTCGGCGTGAGGTCTGGGCTATGTTCCCAGAAGCTAGAAATCCTCCCTGTGAGGCTGCAGGGCATCGGAGATGGCCGCTACTCTCAGCCACACTGGAGGTGGGATCACCCCGTTCTCTGGGCTGCAGGGGAGGCCTGCAGAGCTGGCTGGGAGCCCAGAGCCCTGGACTCTACCCCTGACTCTTCTGCTCACCGGTGTACCTTGAGCAAGTCACTTACCCTCTCTGGGCTTCTGTAAAGTGGGCCGGGGTGGCTCACAGAGGCATGGACT
Source organism: Catagonus wagneri (assembly GCA_004024745.2). Lineage (NCBI taxonomy): Eukaryota > Metazoa > Chordata > Mammalia > Artiodactyla > Tayassuidae > Catagonus > Catagonus wagneri. The sequence goes on along the minus strand of PVHT021183520.1, from coordinate 6,322,181 downwards.
AGATCAGTGACTCTTTATAAGTCTCAGACCCCTTTGAACATACGGTGACAATTATGGACCTCTGCAGAGAAAGTCACCGTGTATGCATTTTTGGTGACCCAAAAAAGGGATCCATTTAATCCACTCTAAGAACGATCAGTGGTCTGCAAACATTTTTGATCAGTCAAAAAAAAAAATCTTTTGGGAGTTCCCGTTGTGGCTCAGTGGGTTAAGAATCCGACATCATGTAAATGCGGGTTTGATCCCAGGCCTCCCTCGGTGGATTAAGGATGCAGCACTGCCACAAGCTGCGGCGTAGGTCACAGATGCAGCTCGGATCTGGCATTGCTGTGGCTGTGGCATAGGCCAGCAACTGCCTCCCTGATTTGACTTCTGGCCCAGGAACTTACATATGCCGCAGGCACAGCCACAAAAGAAAAAAAAAAATGAAGTATAAATACTATAAATACTAAATAACTACAATTAGCTGTATTGTTTATTATATTATGTATGTACATATTTGATGTAGAATTATAAATATACTTTAATAAATTATTAATAGTTATGTTAGCTATGTTTAACATACTATATATTTTGTTAAATATGCTTCAAAGATAAAAAGGTTGAGATAAATATGTAAATAGCCATGCTCATGTTTCCTGCCTACATCCCAAGGGGAACTCTTACCCACTCCCAGAACATATGTGCTCTGGTTTAGGTCCACCTGTCTGTACAGCCTCTCTTTCTGCACAGCCTCTCTTTCTGCCTCCCCTTCCCCATGAAGGGCAGGATGGTGCATTTAAGGACGCACAAAAGCCACTCACCAGCCGCATGACACAGGGCGGGTCACTCTTTAACATGCTCGCTCTCTGTCTCAGTTTCCCCATATGCAAAACAGAGCTAATGAGTCGAATCCAACTCATAGGTTTGCCATGAGCATTAAGGGAGTTAAAACCCAGGCAGTGTTTGGAGCGGAGCCTGGCACCAAAGCAGCGGGCTGTGATGTCAGCTGCCTCTCCGCCTTCTCTCTCCTCCATCTCTGGGGCTCAGTGTCAGTGGCTCGCAGCCCATGCCAACCGGTGCTCCTGTTTTCTTCTTCCAGGCCTGCAGAGGAGAGCACGGCGTCGCCTCATAAAACAGTAAGTAGCTGGGGCCTGGGAAAAGTGTACGGGCCTGGGTGTGGCCCTGGCTTCCTCAGCCCCTGCGGTTGCTCACTGCCTCCAGTTGCAAGGAGCCCCAGCCAGACACCACCTTCAGAACTCATACCCGGTGCAAACAGACGGGGAGATGGAGTTCAGGCAAAGACAAAATCTAAGCAGAGATGCTGATGAGGGCTTAAGGGTATGTCAGGTATCGTAAGATTTGGCGTTTAGCTCTCCTGAGAGGATAGCAATGAACTCTAAAAAAAAATTTTTTTGCTTATAACTGATTTACAATGTTGTGTTAATTTCAGGTGTATGGCAAAGGGATTTATTACATATATATCCCTTTTTTGCTGTATTGTCTTTATTTTATGTATGTATGTATGTATGTATGTACTGGGTTTTGTCATATATGCTTTCTTCAGATTCTTTTCCACTATAATTATTACAAGATATTAAATAAACAATTAGCTCTTGGGAGTTCCCGTTGTGGCGTGCCAGAAACGAATCCAACTAGGATCCATGAGATTGCAGGTTTGATCCCTCGCTCAGTGGGTTAAGGATCCAGTGTTGCTGTGAGCTGTGGTGTAGGTTGCAGATATGGCTTGGATCCTGAGTTGCTGTGGCTATGATGTAGGCCAGCAGCTGCAGCTCCAATTTGAACCCTAGCCTGGGAACCTCCATGTGCCAAGGGTGTGGCCCTAAAAAAAAAAAATAGCTATTGCATGCATAGAGTAGGATATCCCAAACTCTTTCCTACCTATTATTTCATTCATTCTTTATTTATTTATTTATTTATTTTTGTCTTTTGTCTTTTCAGGACCGCACTCGCAGCATATGGAGGTTCCCAGGCTAGGGGTCTAGTCGGATTCGTTTCCACTGCGCCACAACGGGAACCCCCCCTTCTTTTGGCAATGTGTGGAATTTCCCGGGCCAGGAATCGAAGCCTCGCCCCATCAGCAACTGGAGCCACTACAGTGACAATGCTGGGTCCTTAATGGGCCGCACTCCACAGGAACTCCTGTGTGCTAGATTTAGACACTACATCGTACTTAAAAGACAGTGACAAGTGTAGTTGTCTAACTCTAGCCCTCCAGAATGTTCTGTTCGAAATCTTTCTTGTGGTGACCTTTTATGAAAAATGACTCCCCCTGGGGCTGCTGCCTGTGGTTCTGTCTCCCACCCACCCCTTCATTTTAACTTGTTCCCCAGTGATTTGATGCCAGTTCTGGAGGGGTTGGCTGCCGGACCTCATGCTTTGTCGAATGCAGAGGTTCTGAGGATCCGCTCAGACGAAGAAGGGGCCGGGGGGTGGCCCCTGCGTGGGCCCCCGGCGCCCTCACCTGCTTCATTCTGAACAGCTCTGCTCTCATCCGTGGCCTGCAGTTATACTTACCTGTGAGATGTCATTGAACAAAAGGATTTGTGGCCAAAAAGAAGTTTGAAAACCACCTCTGGTTTTGCTGTCGTGATCCAGGTGTGGATGAGACAGTCCCTGGGTCTCACAGGCCAGCTGTTCCAAAGTCAACCTGCAATTCGGGGCAGACATTCACCAGCCTCTATTACCGGCCTTAGAAAATCACCCCCATCAACAGCTCACCTTGCTCGGGCCCCTTCGTGTGCGTTGGTGAATCGCTAATCTTAGAAAGTACCGCAGGAAGTAACACTATTCAAAGCTAGAGCTCTTAGGGCTGTGTTTTTTGAGTTTTTTTTTTTTTTTTTTAAATACTAAGATGGGGGCCTTAAAAATATATTAACACACAACTCTTGGCCCTAGGCTACTTTCTTGGAATGGCGCCCTGCATCCATTTATCTCTGTTAGGGGAAATTCAATTGCATTTGCCTGAAAATGAGTGGTGTCACGACTTGCCATTGTTTTCAGGTTTTATAAGTGAGCAGAGAAGACGCTTTTGGTGTCCTGCTACAAAAATAGATCGGCCGTGGACAGGCAAGATCTGGAAAAATGAGAGCGAAAGGACACACTCAGCCATGGACATGTCACTGACCTGCCGAAGCTGCCTGCTTTTAACTACTGCAAGTTCTTTCTGTGGACCTCATGCCTGGGAGCGACTTGTTACACAGTCATCAGGAATCTAAGAGAGAAGGCTTCAGAGCCCCGGGGCCCTCTCGGCAACTCCAAAGGCAGATGCGGGACTGAGTAGAAAGTGGCACCCAGCACCCCGCTTCCAGCTCCCGCGCTGGGTGGGAACTTGGGTCTTGGCGGTCTAGCCACGGCCTCGCTCTGCCCCAGTAGGGCGGTGACACTGACACCTGAGTCTCTCATGGGACAGTGCTGGGATGGGTCCCCTCGGTCTTCTCCCACAGAGAGCCCCAGGGAGCAGACCCAGATTGGAAACGAGGCTTCCAAGAGGGGCTGACCTGGCTCCCCCTTTCACTTCTATTTCTGAGGACCTCCTTTGAGGCTGGGAACTTGGGGTCTGGGGGCCACTTGATTTCCTAGAAGCTCCTCAGCTTTCATGTCTGCCCTCCCATGGCTTGTATAGTTCTTCTTTCACTCCCTGTTTCTTTTATGAAAATATCTTGGTTGTAAAAATAAAGTATTTTTTTATTTTTAGGTTATAAAAGTAAAGTATTTTTTTATTTTTATTGCAGTAGAGTTGACTTACAATGTTGCATTAATTTCTGCTATACAGCAAAGTGATTCAGTTATACATACATACATATATACATATTTTGTGTATCTATAAAAGAATCTGAATAAGAACACACACACATACACCTTTTTTTTTTTTTTTTTGGTCACACCTGCAACATGCAGAAGTTCTTGGGTCAGATATTGAAACTTCACCACAGCAATGGCAATGCCGGTTTCCGTTGTTTTTTGTTTTGTTTTGTTTTGTTTTGTTTTGTTTTTAGCGCCACACCTGCAGCATATGGAATTTCCAGGGCAAGGGGTCCAATCAGAGAATGCAGGTGCCAGCCACAGCCACAGCCACAGCAACGCCAGATCTGAGCCTCATCTGTGACCTACACTGCAGCTCATAGCAGTGCCAGATCCTTAATCCACTGAGTGAGGCCAGGGATCAAACCTGCATCCTCATGGATACTAGTCAGGTTCGTTACCACTGAGCCACAACAAGAACTCCACAATGCTGGGTTCTTAACCCTCTGAGCCACCAGGGAACTCCTGTATATTCTTTTTTTAAAAAAATATTCTTTTCCTTTATCATTTATCATAGGATATTGAATATAGTCCCCTGTGCTATACAGTAGGACCTTGTCATTTATCCATTCTATATGTAATAGCTTATATCTGCCAACCCCAACCTCCCAGTCCATCCCTCCCCCAAGCCCCTCCCCCTTGGCGACCATAAGTCTGTTCTCCATGTCCATGAATCTGTTTCTGTTTCATAGATAGGTCCGCTTGTGTCATATTTTAGATTTCACTTATAAGTGACATCATACAGTATTTATCTTTCTCTCTCTGATTTACTTCACTTAGTATGATAATCTTTAGTTCCATCCACATTGCTCCAAATGGCAGTAAAAATAAAGTCTTGAATAAAAGGTGAGGATGGCTCCTGTGATATAAACGCACAAAGCCTCCTCCATGGAGCTCCTGTTGGGGCTCAGTGGCAACGAACTCGGCTAGTATCCATGAGGATGCAGGTTTGATCCCTAGCCCCGCTCAGTGGGTTAAGGATCCTGCGTCAACATGAGCTATGGTGTAGGTCGCAGATGAGGCTCAGATCGGGCCTTGCTGTGGCCGTGGTGTAGGCTGGCAGCTGCAGCTCCAATTGGACCCTTAGTCTGGGAACCTCCATATGCCACGGGTATGATCTTAAAAAAAAAAAAAAAACTCATCTGTATGTTAAAGACGTCGATGTGCAGTTAAAAAGAAAAAACCAGGTTAAAAAGAGTATGTCTTGGAGTTCCCTTGTGATGCATCAGGTTAAGGATCCACCGTTGTCACGGCTACACCTCGGGAGCTGCTGTGACATGGGCCTAGAAAGTTCCACATGCCAAGGTCTAGGCGAAAAAGAAAAAAAGAAAAGAGTAGAGCACCTCATTTCTCCCCATGACACGCTGTAGTCCATGCTGTAGGTGTAGAGAAGGCCCGGAGAGGAGGCACCCAGGGCACCCAGAGCCAGGCAGCAGGTGCAGTGCAGTCAGCAGGGGCCAGCCCACCCCAAGCTGCCTTCACGAGCATCTGTTCATTTTCACTGAGCACAGAACCCCCAGGACGCCTGGCCGCGAGGCTGGCGACCTTGTACCAAAGAGAAGGTGAGAGACATCAGGGTCTCTGTAAATATCCATTAATATCTTGCTGCCTCTCGGCTTTGGTGGTCAGAGAAAGAGGCTGCAAGGAGAAAACGCTGAGCTGGAGATGAGGGATGTAAAAACTCCTGGGTCTCATGTTAGCTCCCCACCCGGGCCTTGAGCAGCTTACAAGATTTTGAGCAAAAGAAGAATTCAAATTTTGGCTGCATTCACAGATCTCCGGGTCCAGGTCAAAGGAGGAAAGTCCCACCTGCTTTTCTGGTCGGCCCAGGGCTGGGAGGTGCAGCATTAAGAAGGGCAGAGCTCCCTGGTGGCTCGGCGGGTTAAGGATCCAGTGCTGTCACTGCTGTGGCTCAGGTTCAATCCCTGGCTCAGGAACTCAGGCATGCCATGGGCATAGGCAAAAAAAGAAAAAGAAAAAGGCCATGGTAAGCCAGGCTCTGTTCAGAGGCCTCCAGCAGCCATAGAATGTGACAAAGGGCCGGCGTGACCATCTCCTGGTATCTGAGAGGCTCTCTGTGGAGTTGGGGCTGCAGCAGAACCAGGCGTGGCGGGTAGGATTTAGAAGAGGCACAGATGCAGGAGGCGCTCAAGGGAAACAAAGACTTTCTGCCCATCAGCTGTGAGGACAGCAGGCCGGGCTGCCTCCCAAGGCTGAGGGGTCGGAGCAAAGGGCCGGCCGGCTTAGCCTGGACCGGACTCCTCCAGGGTTCACTTTGCTCCGAAATGTCCCACTAACGATGAGAGACCAAGGCCCAGAGGTGCAGGCTGTCCTCCCGGAAGGCTCACACCCCGTCCGCAGAGGAAGTGAGAGCAGGCCGCAAGGCCCCTGGTTCCACTGCGGGCTCTGCTGTTTAGCAGCATCTCCCTGCTGCTGTCTGTGTGATCGCGTTTAGTTGTTTGTGCATTTGCATGGGGTGAGGTTATGGGGGGGTAGGGGGTGCCCCTCTGTCGGTTTTCTGTGCAACAGGCACCTGCCGAGGCAGCCTGGGCTCGGTCGGCCCAGGCGGGGAACCGGCGCGGCCTTGGCAGCCGGCGGCGGGGGGCTGCGGTGAGAGGGTCTGCCCTCAGCACCTGACTTTTGTATTGAAGAAGGAACTGAGTATTTACCACTTTCTGGAGGGCCATTCTGGCAAAATATCCAAAAAACTTTTCTCACTCCAGCAATCTTTAGACTAGCAATTTCACCCGTCACAACACACCTTAAAGAAACACATCTCAAAGCGACATGCACAAAGAAATTATGCATCAGATCGCTCCTTGGAGTGTTGCTTATGAATCAAAAATTGAAACCAATCCAAATGTCCCTCGGAAGGAGCCAGCTAGCTCAGCTGTGATGCAAGGGACTCCATGCTGCTGCCAAGGACTGAGCTAGACACCTATACGCTGCCATCAAATGATGGCCACTACAGCTGCTGTATTTTCACATCTGTGCTCAGTAATATATGAAGGCTTCTGGACATAATTTTTCGTGTATGAATAGACAGAGTCTGAAAAGATATACTCTGAACTGTTAACAGCAGTTACTCTGGGGAATTTCCATTTCTGGGTTGTACATTTCTGAATTTTTACAGCAATCTGTAAATTTGTGATTTTTTACAGCAATCCCCTTTTACTTTTATAATTGGGCCAAGCATCAAAAATTTGGCAAAAAAGAAACAGCCTCCTTTAAAAGAGGATCTGGTCATTGTAATATTAAAAAATTGGAATCCGTTTATATATCCATCAGCGAGGGATTTGTTCAGAAATCATGACTTTTTAAAAATCTGTTCAGGGAGTTCCCATTGTGGCTCAGTGGAAACAAACCTGACTTGTATCCATGAGGACGAGGGTTTGAGCCCTGGCCATGTTCAGTGGGTTAAAGGATCCAGTGTTGCCGTGAGCTGTGGTATATGTCACAGACTCAGCTCAGATCTGGCGTTGCTGTGGCTGTGGCGAAGGCTGGAGGCTGCAGCTCCAGTTTGACCCTTAGCCTGGGAACCTCTATATGCCGTGGGTGTGGCCAGCTGTAGGACCTCAGGCGAGCTACTCAACCTCTGTGAGCCTTTTCTTTCCCTTGAAATGAGAGATCCAGTTGTGTCTCCTCCTTGGTCTGCTTCGGCCTTGAGTGACCACCAACAGGAGGGTCTGGGCAGGGCTGGTTACCTCCCTCCCTCCCTTTCTGCAATGGTGAAGGCTTCCGGGCCCCAGCCTGCAGGTGTGGCGCCCATCAGGGCCAAGTTCAGAGGAGGAAGGGGGCTCCCACCCCCTCTTTCCCTTTCATCGTTACTCAGCCCCACCCCCGCCCCAGCCAGTCTCTACCTGTGGGAAGCGAGCTTGTTTTCAGAAAGTGATCCCCAGCCGGCTGTGTGGGCTGCAGAGCCGATCGAATCTACCTCCCAGTCAAAGGGAAAGAGAGAAAGGGCGCTGTGCAGACGCCTTTCCAGGTGTGGAGGACGAAAGACATTTCCTCTGTCGCTTCTTGGGAAACCTCCTCAGATGCGTCACTGACACTGCTCAGTGGCTGTGAGTCACTGGTTCCTGGCATCCTCAGGTGTGACTCCAATGGAGGGAAGCCCTGGTCCCCAACACCGAGTCAGTTCGGAGTCACAGAAATACATCCGCCACACGTGACTTTATGGAGCGGAAAGCAGAAGTGCTGAGAAAAGGCTCACGGACCCTCTGGAGGAGGGTCTTTTTCCATCAATTTACTTCCTTTTACATGCGAGTACCCCCCCCTTAGAGCCTCACTTCGGCTTCTACTTTTTCCTTTTTTTTGGTCATTTTAGGGCCATACCCACGACATATGGAGGTTTCCAGGCTAGGGATCGAATCAGAGCTGCAACCACCTGCCTACGTATGCCACAGTCACAGCAACACCAGATCCATAACCCTCTGAGATGTGAAAGGCCAGGGATAAAATCCGCATCTTCATGGATACTAGTCAGATTTGTTTCCACTGCACCACAGGGGAACTCCCTTGGTCTCCACATTTGCATGGAAGGGGCCTACATCTCCATTCATATATTTTTTTCCCTTTTATTTTTTTGGCCATGCCCAAAGCATGCAGAATTTCCCGGGCCAGGGATCAAACCCCAGCCACAGCAGTGACCCAAGTGGAAGAAGTGACAATGCTGGATCCTTAACTACCAGGCCACCAGGGAACTCCTCATATGTTACTGATTGCAGGCCACCTCCCATCCTGTCCCTCATTTGTGTGAACGAATCACCGGGCCCCTCTCTCTGCAGTAACCGTCCCTCTTTTCTTGGGCTGCTTGCTGCCGCCTCAGATGCATTAACGCGGGTGCTGTCCCTGTGCCCGGCCACACTGAGCTGGGATGAGAGGGGGTCAGGATGATACAGCCCAACCCCTCACTCGCATCTTGTTCATCGCACTTACCAAAGAGGTTTCTAGGCCACAACTCTCTCCCTCATTTCCCAGAGTGAGGGGACCACAGCGTGTGGGAGGCCCCTGGCCCTGCCCGGCCACCGCACAAACGGCCAGCGCTCCCAAGCCCTGAGGCCAGAGGGAATAAACAAACAAGGGAGAAGCCTCCTCTGGGGTCCCCGGGCACCCCTCAGCCCCTCTCCCCCGGGCTCCCCGGCCCGACCTTTCTGGGCTCCCCGAGGCAGGGAGGATCTGACTTCTCTACCTTCTCAACGTTTCCTCTGCCAAGTCCCAGGGACAAACCCCCGGGGGACACGCCCTTAGCAAATCAGATGCTAAAAGAAGCACCTAACATGTTCTGGGCATGAACGTGTCAACACAGGGTCACACGCTGGGTGCCTAACCCCCTGGGTTTCAATCATCTTGGGAGACAAGGACCGCGGGGCTGGCACTTGTGTGACGCCCAGAGTAAGCACCTTCGGGCTTCACTGGCCCCACCCGCGTGCCCGCCCCGGACAGACGGTAAACCAGGCTCCGGCTGATGTTCACGTCGGGGCCCAGGCCGAGGCAGCCATTGCGTCCTCACAGAAAGCTGTGTTCCGCTGACAGGAGGGTTTGCAGCCTCTCGCGGCAGATTTTGTGGAGGTCTCTGCGGCTGGGTGGGGGCTAAGCTTGGAGGGGAAGAGCTGAAGTGTTGGCGGGAGGCGGAGGCCCCCCTTCCCCGGCACACCCCACCCACAGCACCCCCTCAGCATCCTGTGGGCCGAAAGCCGGCTGCTTGGCCGCAGCCGCTGGTTGGGGAGGAGCAGGCTGGGCCAAAGGGAGGCCGGGTCTCCTGTCCTCCGCCCTGGCCCGACTCCAGGCCTCGGCCCCGCCCGGGGACCTGGGTAGCAAAGAGCAGCAGGCCACCAGCTGAGCACAAAAGATGGGACTGGCTCCAGAGTGCTGAGCTGGGCAGGAGAAGGAGGGGTTTGGGCTGTCCCTTCCTTCCAGCCCATGGGCCTCCCTCCTGCCACCCTGATAATCTGGTTTGGGGGCAGGAGGGAGGGGGACTTCCACCAGAAGAGCAGGCTTTTCTGGAAGGCCTGTCTTTCCTGGCCTCCGCTCAGAGCCCGCCGCTCCAGAAACCCAGAGCCCCATCTCTGGCGGCCCAGCCAGCAGCGTGGGGGCTTGAAGGAGGCGCAAAGACAAGCTCACTGGGGCTCTGGCGGGAGCCAGTCTTTCCTCTCTCGGCTTTTCACATTTTTCTCTGTCCGGCCTCCGACCGCTCAGCCAGCGCGTGAGGAGCTGATCCGTGGAAGCAGGAATAATGTCATTGCGATTTCATCTGTGTCAGTTCCCAGCGAGTGTGCACCTGTGATGCTTGCCTTGTAAACTAATCCTGATGATTGTGACAGGGCCTTTCAAGAGACAGCTGTCTCATACTTGAGCCTGGTCAGACCCTGCTGATATTAACACAAAATTCACCCCCCACCACCACCCCGCTTTCTGGCCCTGCTTTTAGTATCCAAACTAAATTAAGACCTCTTGCCTGTATCTGTATTTAAGAGAGGAAGGGCGTTCCCGCTGTGGCTCAGCCAGTTAAGAACTCGACATGGTGTCCATCAGCGAGGATGCAGGTTCCATCCCGGGCCTTGCTCAGTGGGTTAAGGATCCGAAGGTGCTGCCAGCTTCGGCATAGGTCGCAGATGCAGCCGGGGGTCTGGTGTGGCTGTGGCTGTGGTGTAGGCCAGCAGCTGCAGCTCTGATCCAACCCCTAGCCTGAGAACCTCCATATGTTGCAGGTGCAGCCCTAAAAGGAAATAAAAAAGACTAAAGAAAAAAACAGAGGAAGAGAGGGGCCTTGGCTGACAGGTTCTCAATCTCCTGACCTGACGTCTAGACCAAAATTTCGTCTTCATAGCATGAGCTGCAACACAGTCCAGACAATGGAACTCCATCCTTTACAAACAAACGGTCACTGGGTGAAAACTATAAAAGTCGAGAGGGTGTGTTCAACCTCACAGCGGTTGCCGATGGCACCAGGAAGCACTGCACGCGGCCTTTCAGAAAACAGTTCGGCAATGCCTAGTAACGTCTAACTCATTAGCTCCTGGGAATACGGCCTCTATAAAGAAAAAGCAGCATTACATGTGAATAAACACACAAAGATGATTATTTCAATTTTCTTTATGTGGGCAAAATCAAAACTGGAAACAACCCGAAGTTCATTAGTAAGAAATCACTGAATACGGTGATCTCTCCACACCCTGAAATACCAGGCAGCCAACAAAAGAATGACTTAAAAGAATGATTTGATGAGACTGAAAGGGGTCCCCAGAGAGCAAAAGCAGGTATATTTAAAATATGACTCTATTGCTGCAAAGCGAGTGATCACCTGCAGAAAATCCTGTACGTACGTGTCTATATCTGAGGGGATGAGGCTGTATGAGGAACTAAGTACCGCTGCAGAAGGACACCCACGTGACCCCCAGCCCTGGGCATGCATGCTGAAAAGCACTGAAGGGGGAACCAGTTTTATTTAGGGTAACAAAAGAGTAAACCTCAAGCAGGCCTCCTTTTATTTTGACTAACTTGACTGTTAAAGTTCATTTCACAATACATCAGAAAGCACTTAAGAATCCACATTTTTTAATTTTATTATTATTGGGTTTTGGGGGGTTGCAGCACAGAATCCTAGCTACTAGACTACCAGGGAACTCCCAAGAATCAATATTTTTATTTATTCTTGCACTGCCCAATTCCAAACAGGATTGGGGAAGCTTATAAAGCTGTATGCACAAAGAGAGCAGTAAGTAAGAGCAAACCAGCCCTGGGATGAAGGGTGAGAGAGTCGCAGCAGCATCTCAGCACGATGCTCTCTAGCCCTCAGCATCTCTAAGCCGGTTCATTGGATACACGGAAAACTGGATGTTTCTGTGTCCTTCATTGTACATAACATGATATCACCTCTTTCCATTTTTAGTTTTCCAGTCACTCTAAGTAATGTATTTTTTCCTCTACATTTATCTAAAATTACAATTCGCCTCCCCACAGAGACTGGGCTGCCCTGGCTGTGGGTTCATGGTATGAACACCCAGGCAGCTCAGAAGCACAGTGAGATGAGAGAGCCCAGTTTCCACTCATCTGCGCTTTTTTCCCACAGAAGCAGAATTTGTTATTGCAGTAGCCGAATGTCTTACTAGTTTCTGCATTTAAAAGATGCATTTTGGGCACATTGGTACAATGAAGTTATTGACTTACAAGCTGTGGTTCTATGGTCACTTAAAACATTTATTTAAGAAAATAAATTAATTTTTTAAAATTTATTTAAGGACTTTGGTTTTGTTTGTTTTTATTTTTTAGCATGAGCTGCCATTTTCTTTACTTGGCCCTGGAATAAACCGTTCTCTTCTCAAAATGATAATAATAATAATGATAATAATAATAACTTTCTGAAAGTTTCAGAACAAAACATCTTTCACCTCCCCAAACTCTTCCTTTTTCAAGTGTCAGAATCCCTGAGACTGATCTTGGGTTTTCACTGTAACCATCCCCACCCCCGGAATAGGGGGCCGCTTAAATTTTCATACAAGCTCTGTTACTAGTCGGCCACGTTCTAAATTCCAGATTCCGGCTCCCTCTATTGCAGAGAGGGAAGAATGTGATTCCCCCATCTTTTCAGAATCAGACAGGTTTTCTTTCTCAAAGGCAAGAGCCTCTGCCTCCCAGTGGGATTATCAGCTACAGGACGCACAATGGTCAGGTTACAATCACTGATCACAATAATTAAAGTGATTCAAGACAGACCCCAGTAGAATATATGGACCACGGGCTACCAGTGGTGTTCACATACGTGGGGAAAGAATAAATTCTATAATAAAAGGTAGCACCCGTAGCATGTGGGAGTTCCCAGGTTAGCCACAGCAGAGACCCGGGCCACTGCAGTGACAATGCTGCATTCTTAACCTGCTTCACCAGAAGGGAACTTCAAGGAATCCCATTTTTAAAATGCATTTTACCAGCTTATACCAGAATAGAGTATTTCGGGTAGAGGAGACTGCTGATAAACGAATGCTCAGAATAAACTCTGGTACCACCCACTGTGAAGGGAAATTTGGTAACACGCATCAAGAGCAATCAAGTTGTGTATATTTTTTTCATACAGCACTTCCACTTCTACCAGTTTATCATGAGAAGCTTACAATGGTCACGCATGGGGACGCATCACGTTACTGTGAGCTTATTGCAGACATCCTAAAAACCCAAGTACCCACCAGTGAAATAAAAGAAAACATCCACACAATGTAAAGAGAGCTCCTAAAATTATGCTGTGCAAGAAGGCTTAATAACTGGAAAGAGATTCACAATGTGTTTGCTTGCTTTTTATTTATTATTTATTTATTTATTTATTATCGCTTTTTAGGGCCAAACCCGAGGCAGATGGACGTTCCCAGACCAGGGGTTGAATTGGAGCTACAGCTGCCAGCCTACACCACAGCTCACGGCAATGCCAAATCCTTAACCCACCAGCTGAGTGAGGCCAGGGATCAAACCTGCATCCTCATGGATCCGAGTCAAGTTCATTAACTGCTGAGTCATGAAGGGAACTCCTTAATTTTAATTTTTGATTTATAATGCTTCAGGTGTACAGCAAAATGATTTTAGTTATACACACATATATATTCTTGCTCAGACTACTTTTCATGTTTAATATAGTTCCCATATATTATATAGGAGGTCTTGGTTGTTTAGCTATTTTTTACACAGTAGTCTGTAGCTGTTAATCTTTTTTTCTGTGTGTGTCATTTTTTCCTTTTATAGCCACACCTGCGGCATATGGAGGTTCCCAGGCTAGAGGTCTAATCGAAACTGTAGCTGCTGGCCTACACCATAGCCACAGCAACGCGGGGTCCAAGCTGCCTCTGCGACCTACACCACAGCTCACCGCATTGCCGGATGCTTAACCCACTGAGCGAGACCAGGGATCGAACCCGCAACCTCATGGTTCCTAGTCGGACTTGTTTCCGCTGCGCCAGGACGGGAACTCTTGTAGCTGTTAAATTTCCCCATTGGAAACCATAAGTTTGTTTTCTATGTCTGTACACAATGTATTTTTAAATTTAAAAAGTGGATTATGGGAGTTCCCATCATGGCTCAGTGCTTAATGAACCCAAATAGGATCCATGAGGACACCAGTTCAATCCCTGGCCTTGCTCAGTGGGTTAAGGATCTGGCATTGCATGAGTTGCGGTGTAGGCTGGCAGCTGTAGCTCTGATTCGACCCCTAGCCTGGGAACTTCCATATGCCACAGGTGCGACCCTACAAAGACAAAAGACGGAAAAAAAAAAAAGCAGGTTATGAAACATTAGATGTTATATGAACCCTATCTTGGAGGGAAGGGGAACAATTTGTGTTTAAGAAACAGGCATTACAAAAGATAGTCAAAAACAGCAGGTGCCAAAATGCTCACTCTGACTGTTACAGGGGTTGGGGCGGGTGACAGATTAGAGGTAGTTTTCATCTTCATTTTTAGGCTTGTGCATTGCTCTCATCTATGTATTACATTTTTATAGCTAGACAAAACAATAAAGCAATTTCCATTTTGAAAAAACTATATATGCATGAGGGGAACATATAGTGACAAGAATTACTGTTTGCAAAAAGTTTTTAAAAAGCTATGAAATACTATCAGAGCAACCAGAATATGGCCCCATTTTGAAAAGACTAGAAAAGCAACCTAGGAGAGGTTGCCGGTTATATCTTTGAGGTTAGGGCGGCATGAATATTTTCTTTTCCTCTTCTCTTTGCTTTGCTGTGTCCTAGATTTTCCTAAAAAGCCATGACTTTGAAAATAAGGAAATCATATTTTTCAGGCTCTAATTATTTAAAGCATACACATTTACAACATAATTATTTTAAACGTACTTTAAAACGTACAGAACTTCACACTGACACATTGACTCCGCACATCACAGACCCACTACTCCAGCCGCCCTGAGGGTTTCACAGCTCTTGAGTCCAGGGCCGTCAGCAAAGCATCTTACCCTCCACAGTGAGCTCAACAACGGCATCCCCTGTAGCTGCAGAATCTCCTCTGAGAGGAAAAAAAATCATCATCATCAAATAACAAACAAGAAAAAACTTTTTTTTTAATTTCCAAAACATAAATGAGGTTCTCTACTTCACGCATCTATGTTAAAAAGCTGTCTCTGGGTCTGACCACACACACCGCACACACTTCTACTTGTTTTCAGAGAAGGGTTGCCTGCCTCCGACCTCAATGAAAATTTAAAGTGACCCAGATGACACGGATCTTCACGCATTGTTTACTGACATTCAACTTCAATCGCCAGCCACCATCTCCACTTAAGCACTTATTATCTGCTTGGTACTGTGTTCTTTTACCTGCACTATTGCAATCAGTCCCTTAAGGTTGATTAAATGCAGAACACATAAGCATTCTGTTATTTTATAAGCAGGACGCTAAACCTGAGCTCTCGCAAGTCCCTAGGCTGGAAAGCAAATGGCAGAGACAGGACTTTACCTAATATCAGCACCCAGTGATATGGTGGTATGTCCTGTTCCCTACCCCAATCCATGGGAAAAGAGCCAGAGCAGTTTAATCTTAGGTCCTGCACAAGTTTACCTAGTCATACAACTAAATAAAGTCCCAGAATTCGTGATGCTTGCATTTAAGGCAGCCCGTGGCTCTCTCTGTACCCTGGCTGTGAATGAAGCCGCAGCAAACTGCAGCTAAAATTCAAAAATCTTTGCAACTGGTAAAATCTGATCCCTTAAAGTTACAGGTTCTCTGTGGTGTGAAAGGAACTTCAAGCCTACCTAACTCAGCTTCCAAAATAATACCTGAGTGCCCTTTGCTGCAACTGTGCCAAGTGCTCATCCACCTCACACTGAAGTACCTCCAGTGACATGGAACTCCCATCCTCTGGGCCACTTAATTCACAGTTAACTAATTCCGCCAGAAAGCATTTTTCTCAGAGGAAACCCCTGCAAGCGTCCAAGAACCCCTCAAAGCAAGTCTACTTAGAACTTACACTTGACCGCAGTTTTGAAATGCCAGTGCACCAAGCTGACCTTTTAGCTGCCACGAAATTCCCAGTGATGTCACCTGTGGTTGATTCCCAGTGTGCCAGCTGTCACTCCACCCCTTGCTAGCCCACTCAAGGAAGCCTACGACAATGCGAGTGACACTCCGTTTCACAAGAATAATCTTGAACCTGCTCTCCTTTTCTAAAGGAAGGGGGTATTCTTAATTGTCACTCTTCACACCCAGCAGTGACACAGTAAGGTGCTCAGACAGAAAAGGTTAAGAAGGCGAGTTGAGTTTCTTTCCATGTGCCAGGTTCAAGCGATGCCCCCCAGGGGTACTGTCACCCTTCCCAGGTTACCTACTTTCTCAGTACCTCTGTGGGTGTTCCCCTAGCCCAGAGCACTGCTATCGATGGTATCACTATGAATTGATCAGTGGTCCCTTTTTCCTCTTCGTGTGCAAAAGCATTCACGGCACAGATTTGCTGAATATTCATTACATTGTCTGCAAGGAAAAAATCATCTTATTAGAGTTGCTCTTCGTTTTGCTTTGTCTATTGGGAGGAACGCTTTGGTTTTAGAAGACCATCAGGGCTGCCAAGCCACCAGGAGGCGTCGCTGGCTAAGCAGGGGGCAGGGGTGACCTCACATCCACTCCCATCGCCCAGATGGACCGACAGCAAGTGGCAGAGAGCTAAAAAGACCGCGCAGGGCCCGGTGCTGCCGGCACAGCGCTCCCCACGAGACCACACTTCCTCCACGGCTTTGATGAGCCTCCTGGGGCACATCGACACGCGATAAATGTGACTTTCTAAAAAACCACCTGAAAACACGGGGGCCTCAGCCTGTTGGGTCTACTGATTTCTCAGAGTTTGGGAGGAGATGTCTTGGATGTTTTCGTCCAAGAGCTTCAGCCGCCGATGTCCACGCATTCAGGTATGTGCTCCTAACCATGACACCCAATGGTGTCTCCTCCCTGAGGATGGGGTCACAGCTGCCGCCTCAGTGCGTCTTTGGAGGTGACCAACAGATACGTGCTGAGTCACCTAGCCTGGTACCAGGGATAAGGGCAGGAGGTGAGCCAACCAGAAAGGAGGGGGCTTGTTTTTGGAAGGCTCTCGCTCCGTGGTTATGGTCTGCTGAGCACTTGGACTTGGAGCTGGTGCCAAGATGGGTCACAGCTCTTTTCTTCTCCTGTACATTTGCCGTTGGTTTCTTCCTAGAAGGGTCTGGCCCACGGGCTTCAGCAAGTTAGGAGGCAGAGCCGGCTGGAGTCCAGGCCACCGGGGCAGGGTCTCCCCCACAGCCTCGGGACCTCATCCACTGCCGCAGAAGGCTTTGCCACCTGCCAGAGCAGGTTTAGGTTTCCGACTCCGGAGTGATCACGGCTGATCACAGCGACCGCAAAGCAGCCACAAGCTTCTATCTTTGCGTGCCGGGGGTTTTGTTGGGATAGTTAAGCTCTCTGGGGCTGTGCTTCAGATGAGGTCAGACTGAAATGTACAAGAATCCTCATACTCTGCACTCTTTCCTAAGCGAAGTTCAAGGGGATGGCCCAAGGGGGGTGGTGGTGGTGGTGGGAAGACACTTGAGGCAGGAAATTGCCCTCATAAGCCAGGGGAGTCGGGCATAGCTGCTGCCACCAGGGTCCCACCAGCACACCTGCCCCTTTTATGTGGGGACGTTATGTAGGGCGGGCCCCCCTACAGCAGCTGTTTGGGATGAGAAACAAGTTTACTTACAAGCACAGATGCACGCTTGGGGTTCTGAACCGGGGCTCCGTGGCGTGCCCGACTATCTTAGGCACTGGGCTCAGGGCTCAAAGAAATGGAAACCCAGACCCTGGCCCAGAGATCAGTCCTTAGGAATGATTTCTCAGTGTTGTTCACAATATTTAGTAAAATCATTTATCTATTTTAGAAATATCAAAGCAACTTCAATGATTGACAATAAGGAAAATTTAATAAATTGTCCATTTCCTTGGGAGACAATTATTCGAAGCTCAGCAACTGTGGTCCTAAATATTTTTGTAAGCGGAGTTCCTGTAGTGGCTCAGTGGGTTGAGAATCCAACTAATATCCATAAGGATGCAGGTTCTATCCCTGGCCTCATTCAGTGGATTAAGGATCAGGCATTGCCACAAGCTGCAGTGTAGGTGGCCGATGCGGGTTGGATCTGGCATTGCTGTGGCTGTGGTGTGGCTGTGGCGTAGACCAGCAGCTGTGGCTCTGATCCAACCCCTAGGCCTGGAAACTTCCATATGCCACAGGTGCGGCCCTAAAAAGACAAACAAAAAAAGATGTTGTAAAAGACTTAGAGAATGTTTAGGCAAATAACTATTGGAAAAACAGGACATAACATTACATTCACAGTAAGTAAGGTCAAGAGGGGGCTTTAGGAAAGAAGCACAAGAAAGTAGGTCGAGTGTGCTCTGAAGAGCCTAGAATCTTCTTTTCATGTTTGTGGTGGGCTCCACTCCCGCTTCCTCCCTCGCAGGCCTCCTTCTCTCTCCCACTAGGGGCCGGGTGGAGTGATGAAACGCCCCTCCCCCAGGACCCTGGGGGGAAGTGGGGGAGGGGACAGGCCAGGACTTTCTTTTTTCCTCTTTTCATTCGATCACATATTCACTCTTCACTCACTTGCTCTTCGACTTTGGGGAGTGGCTTCTGGTCCCTAAGCCTGTTTTCGCTCCTACAAATTAAAGAGAACTTCACCCCCTGGTGTACGCCAGACACTGACTGTACCCACAGCCGCCCATAAATCAAGGTGCGGAACAAAGCGGTGGTTCCAGGCTCCGGTGCCCGGTAAGAGGCTGCGCTGACCTGTGCCTCCCCCTTCGGCTCTGAGCCACGCGCTCCCCGGGTACCTGACCGGGAGGCAGGTACAGAGCCTGGCGGAACCAGTGCCCCACGTGACGTATTAGCATTTGTTCCTGTCTTGGCTGCGCGCCCAGCCTGACCAGGGACACCTCTTCCTTCCTCTCTAGCGGGCGAGAGAAGAGGCTCCCCCACGACCCTCACCGCACCGAGGACACATGCCTGCTCTCCGCAGGCGCCCAGGGCCTGCCATCTCCCCCAGGACACCCACCCCGCACGCAGACCACTTCCTCCTCATGCTCTGTGCCCCTCCCTCTGCCGACCCCGCAGCGTCCGTCCTCGCCGCGCCCCCGCCCCATTTATTCTACAGCACTTAGGTTTTCCAGAAGGCCTCCAGTGGTTCTATCACCACACTCAGCATCCTTCTCATACTCTGTCCATTCTCTCCGTTTCCCTTGTTCTCCCAGCCCCGCACCCGCCACTACACTGTCAGCCCCGGAGACCACGTGCGTTTCTCCAGCTTTGCCTAACCCTCTGCCTAGCACTACAGCATTTACATACACGAGCAGACAAACTTTACGTTTACAATGAAAATAAGTTAGAGACTTGGTCCTGATACTCAGAGAGCTTTAAAAGTGACGGTGGGAAAAAAGATAAATACGGTATGATTCCACTTACATGAGGTTCCTAGAGCAGTTAGAGTCCATGGAGACAGAAAGCAGAATGGTGGATGCCAGGGTTTGGGGGCAGGGGAGTTGGTGTCTAATTTCTGGAGATGGAAGGTGCCGATGTCGCAGTGTGACTGTACTGAATGCCACTGAACTGCACACTGAGTGGTTCAAATGGGAAATTTTATGTTATATACAACTTGCAGCTCTTTAAAGATGTTTAGTAGTGGTGGGAAAAGACATAAAGATACTAAACTGGAAACTTAGGAGATGGCAAGTGAATAAATGACACAATGTGGAGCAAAATGCAGCACACACACTGCTTGATTCAGTCCCCAAAAGAAAGAAGCCCAGTTCTGAAGGCTGTTTCTGAGGCTTTGCACTGAGCAGCTCTTGCCCAGAAGGGAAGTGAGTTATTTTTAAGTCTTCCATTTGTAAAAGTAATATAATCATGGTAATATAAATTGTAGAAACTTAGAAACTAGAAAAAAAAAAAGAGAGTGAGGAAAAGGCATGTTGACATTTTCATCTGAAGTTTTTAAAACATTTTTTAGCTGTAATCATGCTAAATGCATTTTTATTAAGTATCCCATGAGCATTTTTCTTGTTCTTACATAATTTTCATAATTATAACAATTCAAAATTTTAATGCTTGAAATTGTATTGAGTGGATTTTCATAGTGTACTTAAATGACCCTTTAGTTCTGAACATTTCAATTACAACTTTTAACACCTCTGGTCATACCCCATCGTGCCAAGTCCAAGATTATATCCACTGGAGAAATTTTCCAGATTAGAATTACTGAGCATAGGAGTATAAATATTTGTATAGCTTTTTTTTTGTCTTTTTGCCTTATCTAGGGCCACACCCGTGGCATATGGAGGTTCCCAGGCTAGGGGGCTAACAGGAGCTGTAGCCGCCGGCCTATGCCCCAGCCACAGCAATGCGGGATCCGAGCCGTGTCTGCAGCCTACACCACAGCTCACGGCAATGCTGGATCCTTAACCCACTGAGCGAGGCCAGGGATCGAACCCACAACCCCATGGTTCCTAGGCAGATTCGTTAGCCACTGAGCCACAACGGGAACTCCCTGTATAGCTTTTAATACTTAGTATCATGTGTTCCAGGCCACCGGCAAGTACCAGTTCTACACTACTTTCACCCACAATAGGTATCACCTTTCATTTTTTCCCCTGCTGGGTTATAGGTGGGAAATACTTTTTCAGTGTTCATTTGATTTTGTATTTAGAAAACTTCCACCTTTTTAAGGCTTTATGTTTTTAGAAAAATTTTAAGTTCACAGCAAAATGGAAAAGGAGGTCCAGGGATTTCCATACGCTCCCTGCCCCCACGCGTGCATAAGCGCTCCGCTTATCAACATGTCCCACCAGAGTCTGACATTTGTTACAGCTGATGAACATACGTCGGCACGTGGTTTTCATCCAAAGTCCATAGTTTACATTAGGGTTCCCTCTTCGAATTGTACATTCTATAGGTTTGGACAAATGGATAATGGCATGCGTCTATCATTATAGTGCAGAGTAGGTTCGCTGCCCTAAAAGTTCTCCCCCAACCTCTAGCAACCATTGGTCTTTTTTTTCTTTTTCTTTTTCTTTTTTTTTTTTTTTTGCTTTTTAGGGCCGCACCTGCAGCATGTGGAAGTTCCTAGGGTGGGGGTCCGGTCGGAGGTACAGCTGCCGGCCTACACCACAGCCATAGCAACATAGGATCTGAGCTGCATCTGAGACCTACACCACAGCTCATGGCAACACCAGATCCTCAGCCTGCTGAGTGAGGTCAGGGATCGAACCCCCATCTTCATGGATCCTAGTCGGGTTCCTTACGGCTGAGCCACGACAGGAACTCCATCACTGGACTTTTCACCGTCTCTACATTCTGCCTTTTCTAGAATTATGTAGAGTCGTAGCCTTCTCATATTGGCTTCTTTCACTCAGTAATACGCATTTAAGTTTCCTCCATATCTTTCCACGGCTTGATAGCACATTTCTGCTTGGCACTCAGTACTATTCCATTGTCTGGATGTACCACGCGTTATTTATCCATTCACCTACTAAAGGACATTTTGGTTGCTTCCAATTTGGCAATTATGAATCAAGCTGCTGTAAACATCTCTATGCAGGCTTTCGTGTGGACTTGAGTTTTCACTTTTGATGGGTAAATACAAGAAGCGTTTATAAGGAGACTGCTGGATCATATGATAAGAGTTGGGTTTCATTTTGGAAGAAACTGGCAAACTGTTTTCTGAAGTGGCTATACCATTTTGCATTTCCACCAGCAATGAATGAGAGTTCCTATTGCTCCACATCCTCACCAACATTTGATGTTGTCAATGTTGGGAATTTTGATCCTTCTAAGAGGTGCTCGGTGATATCTCATTGTTGTCTTAATTTGCATTTCCCTAATGACACATGATGTGAAGCATCTCATGCTTATTTGCGATTCATGTATTCTTGTGTGTGGTGTCCCTTAAGATAGGGACTTTATTTTAATCAGATTGTTTTCTTATTGTTGAGTTTTAAGAGTTCTTTGTTTATTTGGATAACAGTCCTTTATCAGATGTACCTTTTGCAAATATTTCTTCCTGTCTGTGGTTTGCCTTGTCACTCTCTTAACATTGTCTTAGAAGAGCTGAAGTTTTTAATTTTAAAGAAGTCCGTCGCATCAGTTATTTCTTTGATGGATCTACCCTGGAAGAAAGCAGCATTTTAAAACTCTCTATTTCCAAAGTGGAACGGCTTTCCTCATCGTACACGCACCTTTCTGCTGTGCAGGACACAGACCTAAAGCATAGAATTTGGCCAGAAACACTACAGGAACTCAAAACCCTAGAGAGACTACCTGGTTCAGTCCATCGTGTGCCTGGGGGCAAACTGGGGCAGGATTATTTGGAAGCGGTAACCTAAGTACCGAGGGGGGAAGAACAAGAGAGGCTTCACTGAGATCACTGGGCACAGGATCCCTACCCAGGCCAAGGGCAGACGGACAATCCAGAATCTTCAAGCAGTGAGTAGTTCTCCAAAATGAAAGAGAAGCAAGTGCTGGAAAAGGCAGAAGAACAAAGAAGCCAAGATGGGGTGGAGCTAAGGCATTAGCAGAGGAAAGAAAAGGGTGCTGGGACCAAGTGGCACAGAACAGGTGCAGCACCCCGCCCCCACCCCCCAAGGGGACTCTGCTTTTGGAGAGGGCTGGTTACCGTGGGGGTTTCCCGCACTGCGACAGGGTCTTGCTAAAAGTGAAACGGTGATTTTTTTTCCAAGGGTTCTGAAGGGGTTTGCCCTGGGAGGGAAGATGTTCCACTTGGGGGTCCACACTGGCTTAAAAACAGTCCTCTAGCTTTCAGTTACCAAGCCCTGCTGCAGCGACCCACAACTCGCGCTGCGTCCCAGCCTGGGCCAGGGCATGAAGGAGCCCCAGTGTGTCTCAGCTCCAGTGAGCCAGACAGCACTAGACCCCGGCTGCGTCCTGAGATGAAGAAGAGTAATAAAGCTCCCATCTGCTGAGTGCTTCGAAGTCACCATGCTACGCTGAGGAGCTGTGTGTTTCCTAACAGCCTAAGAAGGTAGATGTTAGTGACCCCTTTAACAGTGAGGAGACTGAGGCTCAGAGAGGCTCCCCAGCAGGATGGAAATCACACAGCATTCAGAAGGATTCTCACAACACTTTCGAGGCCAGGGAACAAACCTGTGTACTCATGGTTACCAGTCGGGTTCATTACTGCTGAGCCACAATGGGAACTCCTGCCTAGAGTTTTGTTTTGTTTTTAGGGCCGCACCCGCGGTATATAGAGGTTCCCAGGCTAGGGGTCTAATTGGAGCTACAGCTGCCCGCCTACACCACAGCCACATGGGATCCAAGCCTCATGGCAATGCCGGATCCTTAACCCACTGAGCGAGGCCAGGGATCGAACCCACAACCTCATGGTTCCCAGTCGGATTTGTTTCAGCTGAGCCATGAAGGGAACTCCCCTAAAGTTATTTTAAGAATCAACCATCAACCAAAAATTCAATGGACTTCAAAAGCATAAATACAAGCCACATTCTCAGACCATAGAACAAGAAAATTAAAGCAAATGGGGAACAACCTATTCACTTTTTTAAACACGGTAACTTTTTAAAAGAATACTCAGGATAATTAAAAAATAATAATTGGAGTTCCCGCCATGGTGCAGTGGGTTAAGAATCTGACTGCGGTGGCTATGGTTCCTGCAGAGTCTCAGGTTCAATCCCTGGCCGGGCACAGGGTTAAAGAATCCACCGCCTCACTTCAAAGCTCAGATTCAGTCCCTAGCCCAGGAACTTCCGTATATCACAGATGTGGCCATAAAATTAAAAAAAACAAAATAAACAAAAAACTATAGCTGAAATTACATACCATTTAGATACCACCATATCATAATGAAAAAGTAGACATAACCTAAATGTTTAACTAAATGGGCAAAACATGAACAAAATGCTATGCAGATGTCAGGTAAGACTCAGGAAGAACGTGTCATAAGAGAAATGCATAAAATAATTTATAAAAACAACCTGGAAACCTGAATAGGAAATACAATGACAATGAAAAATTTAAATACCTAAGTATAGGATTCAAGCCAAAAAAAGACAAAAAAAAAAAAACCCTACGAAATAAATGCATCAAAATGTTGAGTTATTATAGTTCCATATTGACTCTATGAGAGATTATTTTTTCCTTTCTATTTCCCAAATTTTTTAACCCAAAAAGAACAGGTAGGGAGTTCCCTTTGTGGCTCAGTGTGTTAAGAATCCAACTAGTCCATGAAGAAGCAGGTTGGATCTCTGGCCTCACTCAGTGGGTTAAGGATCCAGCGTTTTGGTGAGCTGTGGTGTAAGTTGCAGAGGTGGCTCAGATCCAGCGTTGCTGTGGCTGTGGCGTAGGCTGGCGGCCATAGCTCCGATTCCACCCGTAGCCTGCGAACCTCCATATGCCAGCAGGTATGGCCCTAAAAAGCAAAAAAAAAAAAAAAAAAAAAAAAAAAAAAAAAAAAAAAAAAAAAAAAAAAAAAAAAAAAAAAAAAAAAAAAAAAAAAAAGACACAACAACATAAAAAAACAGGCAAAGCTTTTTTAGGTTAAATTTTTTTATATAATCTTTATTCTTATTGGAGTATAGCTGAGTTACAATATTGTGTTAGCTTGGGATGTGCAGCAAAATGATTCAGTTACCCGTATACATATATCCGTTCTTTTTCAGATTATTTTTCCATATAGGTTATTACGGATATGGAGAAGTGTGCCCTGTGCTAGTTTTAGCTAAATATTGACTGTAGACATCTGAGGCAGAGAGGAATTTAGAGTTTTTCTAAAGTCACAAATTCAGTTGCGGGCAGCAGCGGAGGAGGGGCCGAGGCGCTCACTGCGGCTCATGCCACCCAGCCCCCGACTCCCACTGCTGTGTTTAGTCAGCCCAGGACTCATGTGAACAACCAGAAACGATGATTCACAACATCTCCGGAAGAAACTGGCTGGGCCTAGTGACTTGCTAGTGGCTGACAACAGGACAGACGCCTTTTGACCAAAGGGGCTCTGGTGCTGAGCACCGCCAGGACTACTGAAGGGCTGAGCCTTCCAAGTAAACTAAAACCAGGGGCGGAATGAAATCAGTGTATAGCTCAAAGGAACCTCAGAGAAGGCCTTGCCACCTGGAACCTCCCACCTCCGTCCAAGGTTTCCCCTTCTCCCAGACCCGCCCGGAGCCCAGCGCGGGCGAGGCCAGCCCCTCTGCGGGGAGCTTTCTCCGCACAGCGACCTCCACGTCCGGCGCTAGAGACGCTGCACCTGCCACCCAGGACCTCCCAAGACCCCCGGCCCGCGTGCACTTCCTGCTCGGCGCTCTCCTGCCCCTCCCCGCTGGGCCCAGGGCCCCCTCTAGGGGCTGCAGGTCTGGATGAGCGAGCGGGAGGACCCCGGGTGCCTGCCTGCCCTCCGCTCCAGCGGACTGCGACCGGGTTCGCCCCGGGCCCAGGATCTCGAGTCCCATCCCTTTTCATTTTTGACAAGTGAGGGAAGGAAAGTTGGGAGAACTCACAGCCTGGCCCAAAGAGGAGAGCTGCTCAAACTGGGGACTCGTACCCACCACGAAAGTGCTGACATTCTAGTTCTACCGAAGATGCGCAGCACAGAGGGCTTAGGACTAGTTGGTAGGTACCGAGGAACCGGGGGAGGTTAGGGGTCTACCTGAGCCATCTCCTCATCCTATCTGGGACCAGACATTTCACCTTTAACCAGTCTTTCGGTCCCCTGTCAAATGCAAATCCTGCCCTCCACCCTCCTCCACTCCATCCCACTGTATCCTCGGTCGCCAAAGAAAAGAGGAATTC
>PVHT021183520.1:6258796-6296476 GCA_004024745.2 Catagonus wagneri | reverse complement strand
CCCCCCCCCCGCCCCAGAGGCCAAAGCCAGGACAACATCGCCCCCTGCTGTTGGATTTGATTCAAGTCTCAGTCCCCACCGACCTCCCGAGTTACTCCAGTTAAGATACACACCCTCCTTGGTCCTCCGATTTTCTTTCCCGGTGAAATAAATGTGTTGGACCTGTTCTTCTCTGAGCTCTCTTCCAGGTCCGGATTCCTCTTTTTTCCCCAACCAGACCCAGCCAGGAGCCCTCAGGTGCTTTTTTCAGCTTTCCCCCTTACTGCATGGTCCTGCCCACCCACCATGGGTCCCCAGTTTCTGCCCTAGTGTTGAGCACTGAGCTCTCAGGCAGGTAGCTGCATAAAGCCAAGACTTGCCCCTCGTTTGGAGCCACTCGTTAGGGTTATGAGTGGGCAATGTGCTGGCTGCCTCTGATCGGGGCTGGCTGTACCCAGAAAATTCCTGTGAGAAATGGTGTGTTCGAATTCAGGCTTTGGATCCACTAGCGCGGTATTTCAGACCTCTTCCAAGTCTGGCCCAGAAAACTGTACAGATCGAGTGACTGCGAAGGGAAGAGAGCGTGAACCGGACCGCACCGCCTTTCCAGCACCAGCTCAGCCTCAACAGCCCTGCTGGGTGCTGTCTTCCCCAGACACACCCAGCGGCTTCTGGCCACCGTGTTTTTGCCAAGCTGTCTGGCTGCCTGCCTTCTGCCAGGCTCCCCATCCAACAGCCTGGCTCCCACCACTCCTGCGTCTTCGCCTCCAGGACGACTGAGTCCAGGCACAGCTGGCTCTAGTCACCCTGATCGCCCCCCACCCCCAGTCCCCTCCCCACCCCCACCGGCTGGCAGAGGCCGGGCTCCTCTGCGCCTGTCCGCGGCTGCACCCACCACATCCTGGCACCCCCATCGCGGTATCACGTGTTCGCTTGCCTGTCCCCATTGCTGAGCAGGCATCCGTGCCCAGGACGGCAGCAGACCAAGAAGCTTGACAGCTGCAAACCCTACACGTACCCCCTTTCTCTGTAGCTCTTCTCCACTGCACAACCGCGTGGGGTGTGTGTGTTGGGTCCAAGTAAAATGACTGGGAACAGGGTGGGGGGGCGGAGATCCTCTTTCCTGCCTCTGGCTCTAAGCACATCAGAAATATTCCTGAAGGGCAGTTTATCCCAGTGTCTGGGGTGTGGAGCAGGTTTAGCTGAGAAGGTGCTAAGCACCTTGAGAAATCCTCCAATGCTTTTCATCCCGCCTCCATCGCGGGGGTGGGGGGGGTGGGGGTGTCAGCGGATTTGTTCTAGAGGAAGGATGGGCAAAGCCTTTGGCTTTCCTCATCTCCTGTTCTTTCCATCCCTGGCTTCGCCTTTTCTCCCTGCCTCTCTCTGTGTCCACACCTCTCCCCTCCTCCGCCTCCCAGAGGAGAAAACTGCTCTAAAGGGGGTCACCGCCTACGGGCATTGGTGGCTTTGGGGCCCGCCCTCAGGTTCTGGTGGTTAGCTGTGGAAACAGTCGTTCTTTGCTCTTGTGATGTTTCCATCGGTGCTGCCGTCCTCCGGCTTCCACAGTCACCCCGGCGGGTAACCACGGAGAACGACTCAGATCCCCTGGGAAAGCTGCAGGCGGTGGGGCAGGGGGATGCGGGGCTGCCCACTGGCCAGGTCATCGTTTGTAAAATGTGAGCGTGAAAAGCATTATATGGTCCCGTTGAGATTACTTCATATACGCTCCATCAGCGCCCAAATAAAAGAATTAAGCACCTGTGTGGAAAGAAAAATTTCCACTGACTTGTAAAAGTTTCTATTTTGGGTAAAATGTTTCCAAGACAACAAATTGTTTCACCAAAAAAGAAGAAAGAGGAGGCGGAGGAGGGGGCGGAGGAGGGGGCGGAGAAAGAAAGGAGACTTTTGATAGTTTGTTTTGCCTCCGCACTTCTTTTGGCAGAGCCTTAACTGCGAATACAGCAGGACTCAGGACAGTCTGTGAACGGACAGAGCCGAAGCCTCCTGCGGTTTTTGAACCGAGTAGTGAATAACTAATTGGAAAGGAATCAGGTTCTTTAAGCACCAATGAAATTTGGCTTTTAAGTGATGTGAGTTCTGGAAGGCTGGGACAGCCCCTGATGTGTGGAAGTTACCTTAACACTGGTGACACTCAAAGAAGGCAAAGAGGAGTTCCCACTGTGGTGAGTAGGGTATTAAAGATCTGGCTTGGAGTTCCCGTCGTGGTGCAGCAGTTAACGAACCCAACTAGGAACCATGAGGTTGCAGGTTCGATCCCTGGCCTTGCTCAGAGGGTCAAGGATCCGGCGTTGCCGTGAGCTGTGGTGTAGTTGGCAGACGCGGCTCACATCTGGCGTTGCTGTGGCTGTGGTGCAGGCTGACAGCTGTAGCTCCGATTCAACCCCTAGCCTGGGAACCTCCATATGCCGCGGGTATGGCCCTAGAAAAGGCAAAAAGACAAAAAAAAAAAAAAAAAAAGATCTGGCTCTGTCATCAAAGTGGTTCAGGTTGCTGCAGTGGCACAGGTTTGACCCTTGATGTGGGAACTTCCACATGCTGCAGGCACAGCCAGAAAACAAAACCAAAAAAAAAAGGGAAAGGAAGCAAATAGGTGCTTTGTGGAAAAGGCTGAACGGCCAATATGTGACAAAATGTACAATCCCAACCTTGTTTAGGGAGATGCAGGTTTAAACAGCAATAAGATACCAACTCATGCCTATCAGATTGGCAGAATTGAAAAGACTGGCAAAACCCAGAATTACAAAGCATGTGGGTATAAAATGGAAACTCATTCATTCACAGCCGGTGTGGGTAAAGCAGGTACCACTGCTTTGGAGAAAAACTTGCCAAGAGCTATAGGGGTAAAAGGAGCAGGTGCTTCAGGTCGTCCTTCCCTCAAGGTCAACATCCTCCTTAAGTCTCTCCTCTTGCGGGTTGATGCCCTAGGAGAAAATCTTGTACTTGGACTCTACGGAATTTATGTACATGTAAATAGTAGCGTCTGTAGTGTCCTTTACAATGACAAAAACTAGAAACAGCCTAAAGGTCCATCAACAAAAGACTAGAGAAATAAACAGTGGCATTGTCATCAAATCTTATTTCTTTGTGTCCCCCCCCCCTCTGCGCCAACCAAGTATGAAAGACTATGTAATCCACTCATTCATTTTAAAAAATTTTGTAGTTTCCGTGTGGCACAGCAGGTTAAGAATCTGGCGCTGTCACTGCAACAGCTTGGGTTGCCACCGCAGCACTGGTTTGATCCCCAGCCCAGAAACTTCTGTATGCCATGGGCGCAGCCAAAAAAAAAAAACCTTTAAATTTTGTTTTCATCAAAACTTTGGAGCTAAAGGTTTACCTCATTTGATTCATGAAAAATAAAAATACTGCCAACTAACCTCACTGGCAAAGGCTTCAGTGTCAAACCAATTAGCAAATGAGACTTACTGTTAAAAAAAAAAAAAAAGCCTGATTCCTTTTGCAGTCCTAACGAACACGTTAGTACACATCCCATAATTACAGTCTCGCTTCCAAATGCCAGCTCGACAACAGAGAGGTGGGTAGAGAGGCAAGGCCCAGGCGAGGCCATGAGAAGCTCTCCTCACGCATTTCTCCCAGATGCCCTCCTTGCCAGCATCTCATGGACATTTCTCAGGAGAAATGCATATTTTCGGAAATTCCTAAATGAGTGGACATTAAGAAAAATTGGGGTCCTTCCCTTTTTATTTTTTTTTTTTGTCTTGTTAGAACCACACCCTCGGCATATGGAGGTTCCCAGGCTAGGGGGTCTAATCAGAGCTGCAGCCTCTGGCCTTCGCCACAGCCACAGCAACGCAGGATCCGAGCCATGTCTGCGACCTACACCACCATCTGCAACGCCGGATCCTTAAACCCACTGAGCGAGGCCAAGGATGGAACCCACAACCACACGGCTCCTAGTTGGACTCGTTTCTACTGAGCCACGATGGGAACTCCCTCAGCACGTGGAAATCCCCAGGCTAGGGGTAGAATCAGAGCTGCAGCTGCTGGCCTATACCACGGCTTATGACAACACTGGGTCCTTAACCCACTGGGCAGGGCCTGGGATAGAACCCACATCCTCATGGATACTAGTCAGGTTCTCTTCCTCTGAGCCGCAACGGGAACTCCCTAACCCTTACTAGTTCTGAGGGGTGTTTTCTGAGGAGCATATGGGTGTTTTACATTATTTACTCTATTTTCCTGTGTTCAAACGCTTTTATAACATTTTCAAAAACAGTGACTGGAAGAAACATTTAAATGACTAAACAGTAAATGAAGTCCAGACTTCAACATCACCTCATGCAACACCCACCCCCCCAGCCTCTTTGCTCACCTCCGAGTCTCCCTCATCTTACCCCTGGTGACTGAGAAACACGTGGGAGTGGGTGTCCTTATGTGAGCCAGGCACTGAGCACGGGCGTCTTACCTTCTCTTCCTGCCTCAGGCTTTCAGTCCCGGATTTGGGTGCCCTCCCTTAATTCCGGTATAGCCCAAACCCACAGCCGCCAACTCTCCACAAAGGCTTTCCACCTCCTCAAGCCCCACCCCGAAGTTCCTACACCACCTGAATTATTGCCAGTATCTTCTTCCCTCTCCTTAAATATGAGCCTTCCCGGAAGGTTCAATATCCTCTTCTGCTTCTCTCTTCCACTCAGCTTCCCTTTGCGGTCAGACCCACTCTCCAGACTTAAATGACCACTGCCTTGCACAGGGCTGCCTCCCCAGCCCTGGCCGCTCTCTTGAACTCAAATCCTGGCTCTTCGGTTGCATTCAAGAGGCGTCCGTTTCTATGTTCTTGACATTAAAGATCTGCAGCAAGCTGACCCAACCCAACTTTACAGCAAGCACGTGTCTGTACTAAGAAGGGAGAATGACACAGCTGCCAACAGACACGTGGGTTTTCCCCGTCCCTGATCAGCTTCTTACTCTCTCCGCCCCATCCGAGCTGTGATTAAGGCTCCCCCAAACAGATTTCAAACATTATTGCAGCTTCTTCTGGGCCTCCTAGGATGCCTTCCTCCCTTTGCTCTTGAAGTCTTGTGGTTCATCTTGATTTACTCAGAGATGGACACATTTTTATTTATCCTATTTGGCATTCGGGGAGCACTTTTGACCTGAGCTCCTGTGTCTTTAACTGTGGAAAATTTTCAGCCATGATCTCTTCCAATGTTCCTTCCCCACATTCCATTTATCTGCCTCTTACTGAAATCCCATGAAACATTTCACAGTGCTGACCCCCTTCCCAACAGCTTTTCAGACGGCTCTGTCTTTATCTTCCTGCTTTGCCGTCTCTGTGATTTCCTCAGTGGTAGCTTCCATTTCACTATCCCTTCAATTATGTCCAATCTACAGTATATCCCAGTTTATATCTAAACTATATACAGTTTTCATTCCCAGTATGCTCAGTATTTATCATATTCAGCTGTTCTTTTTTATTTTTTTTTTCATTTTTGACTGCCCTGCAGCATATGGAGCTCCCAGGCCAGGGATCAGATCTGAGCCACAGTCTCCACCTAAGCTGCAACTGTGGCAATGCCAGATTTTTAACCCCACTGTGCCGGGCCAAGGATCGAACCCGAGTCCCAGCACTCCCAAGATGCTGCTGATCCTGTCACGCTACAGCAGGAGCTCATCAGTTGTTCTTTTTTAAGCCCTTCTTCTATGTCTTCTTGTTTTCTATTTTTTTTTTTCTTTTTAGGGCCGTACCCACAGCATATGGAGGCTCCCAGGCTAGGGGTCTAATTGGAGCTGTTGCTGCCGGCCTTCGCCACAGCCACAGCAACCCCAGACGCGAGCCGCGTCTGCAACCTACACCACAGCTCACGGCA
This sequence comes from Catagonus wagneri, assembly GCA_004024745.2. NCBI lineage: Eukaryota > Metazoa > Chordata > Mammalia > Artiodactyla > Tayassuidae > Catagonus > Catagonus wagneri. Next base: position 6,290,651 of record PVHT021183520.1, on the reverse strand, counting down.
ACGCCAGATCGTTAACCCACTGAGTGATGCCAGGGATCAAACCCGCAACCTCCTGGTTCCTAGTCAGATTCATTAACCACTGCACCATGAATGGGAACTCCTTGTTCTCTATTTTAAACTCTTCTCAGGTTGTTCTACAATTTGTTTCTCTTAATAGAGTGAATTCCCACCCCATATCCAACATATATTTTGAATTTTGAGTGTGTATGTAAGCTTATCTTGAATGGAAAATTTTAAAATCTCTTTCTCTTTACACTCCATCCTCCTGGGATTTTTTTTTTTTTTTTTTTTTTTTGGCTTTTTAGGGCCACACCTGAGGCACATGGAGGCTCCCAGGCTAGGGGTCTAATCAGAGCTACAGCTGCCAGGCTACACCACAGGCACACAGCAACACCAGATCCTTAACCCACTGAGCGAGGCCAGGGATTGAACCTACAACCTCATGGTTCCTAGTCAGATTCATTTCTGCCGCACCACAATGGGAACTCCTTTTCCTGGGATTTTGGTAGCCTTTGACTTTCTAGGGCCCACAGTCACAACCAAGCCATATTCTGATAGCTCTGGGCTCCTATCCAGTGGTGACAGGGGGAATCAAGTAGCCCCGGGGTCTGATCTGCCCTCTCATCACTGTAGGGAGCAGCCCCATAACAGTCATGGCCACGGAGAGGCACACAGGTTTCTCCCAGTCTTTCACCAAGAGAAATCCTGAACCAAGCCCCGGTTTCAAGCAAACAGCCTGGCTCCAGCCTCCTTCCTTGGGACCCTGTTACTGAAGGAGTCAAAGCCTCAGTGCCTCTGCTCCAAAAAAGGGTGCTCAAGATAGAGGCCCCAGAACAGCCCCACAATCCGGCCCCTGGTTTCAGCCCTGGTTCCTCACCTACATCCAGAACAATATTCACCTTAGTTTTGAATGCACCTCTCTTCTCCCCATCTTCTTTCTCCTTCTTTTACTTCTGACCACACCATGATTACATATGAAAAGATGCTATCAGCACCATCTTGATCAGAAGTCAAATGCCTCATTCTAACCAACTTCTCTCCAAAGTTCTTACTTTATCTACAAACCAGCCACTTTGTAAAGCCCTTCCTGACCGTTCTTACCTAAAAGGAACTATTTCTATCTCCCCTGGTCTGCTCCACTCTGCTTTTGCTCGCATTTAGCTTTTAGCAAACAAGGTTCCTGAAGACCAGGTGTGTGCCACGGCCTGTTAGGCTCCACAGTATAAACATGAACAAGACAAGTTGGTCTGCCATCCTGAAACCTTCTACCCCATAGTGGATGCCTTCCTCTCGTTTCTTCAGGGTCTTCCCACTTTGAATCCACAGTGGGGGCACCTCACGCTGCTGCCGCTTAATTCTAGAGACACGCCATCCTTAAAAATAAGGAGCTTGGGAGTTCGCGTTGTGACTCAGCAGTTATGAACCCAACCAGTATCCATGAGGATGCTGGGTCGATACCTGGACTCACTCAGTGGGTTAAGGGTCCAGCATTGCCATGAACTGTGGTGTAGGTTCAAGACGTGGCTTGGATCCTGCTTTGTTGTGGCTGTGGTGTAGGCCATCTGCTGCAGCTCTAATTCGACCCCTAGCCTGGGATCTTCCATGCGCCTCAGATGAAGACCTAAAAAGCCAAAAAAAAAGAAACGCAAAAAAATAAAAATAAGGAGTTTGGAGTTCCCTAGTGACCTAGCAGGTTAAGGTTCTGGTGTTGTCACTGCCGTGGATCTAGTCGCTACTGCGGCTTGGGTTTGATCCCTGGCCCTGGGACTTCTGAGTGCTTCAGGCCAAAAAGAACAAAAAAGAACAAAAAAACTTTTTAATAAGAAGCTTATTTGACAGAGTGCTGCTGTTCCCATTTCTTCACGCTGCTCCATGAGAATGCCACAGTGTAGTAGAGCGTGGGAGCTTACCTGGCAGCGCTATGCACACCTGGCCAGACAGCAAAGCATCCCCAGAACTTGCACAACTGCATCTGTTCTTCTGTCTGCTGCAGGGCGGATGTCGTTGTGGTTACATTGAGTTCCACCAGTTCTGTGAAAAATATCATTGGGGTCACAAAGCCTCCTTGGTGGGTTTGATATGTTGTCTTGACATCCCCTCAACCCTCTGCCATGCTCTGCACAAAGGGGCTGCCACCCCCATGGCTGATACTTTTCTTAGGTGCAAGGCTGGAAGACCTCCAAGCCAGCTGCAGCTCACTTCCAGGAGATGGGGATAGGACGATTCTCTTTTCAAGCATCGCACCCCAGAATCTGACCGTCTTTGCTCTTAGGGACCTGGTTCCCGAGATCCAAATGTCTGCAGGTTGACTCTGGCTCCCTTCCAACGCTTCTTCCACAGGCCAAGTGACCTTCATGGCTGGTCATCCTCTTCACCGCCATCCTGATGGCATCCTTGGGTCAGAAGGGCCATTTAGGAGTTCCCGCTGTGGTGCAATGGGAGTGGCGGTGTCTCTGGAGCACTGGGACGCAGGCTTGACCCCTGGCCCAGCACATGGGTTGAGGATCCCGAGCTGCTGCAGCTCAGATCTGATCCCTGGACCAGGAACTCCATATATTGCCAGGTGGCCACAAATAAATAAACTAGTTAATTAATTAATTTAATTAAAGAAGGACCATTTAACACTCTTCTTGCGGTGGGAACAGAAACAAAGCAGAATGGGAAACAATTCTCGGTGACCTATCCGGCCTTGGCTTTTTCCTTGTCACCCCCATTCAGGTGCATTAAGTAACAGCGCTATGTCTCCACAGCCACACACACACACACACACACACACACCAATATGATGCCAGGGCATCCACTGCTGTGTGCCACAGTCATAGCCATCCTTACAATAGGTTTTCCTGCCCCAACCGCCCTCATCTTCCATTTGGAAATGTTGCATGTACACGCTCAGTGATACAGATGGATTGTATTGACTACAGCCTTACCGGGAATTGCAAAAATTCAGATACTGCTTAAATGACTCTTAATAGGAAAACTCCATTATGAAACACCCGTGTAAAACATACCCCTTTAGAAGTATGGAGCAGCTCTACATGTGCTGACACGAAAAGCTTTCTCTCTTCTGCCATTAAATAAGAAAGGCATGTTTCCGAAGAACACGTGCATAGTACAACCATGTGTCTAAAGTGATATATACACATCTAGATTAAATCTGAGAGACACACTTAACTCCAACACACTTAACTGGTTTTCTCTAGAGAATGGAAGATGGTGAGGCGAATTGAGACAGGGAAGTTTCTCCCATTCTCTTGTTTGCATTGTCTCAAGTTTTTCAAGAATACATAGCTTCTGCAACTTAAAAGATACTTGAAAAAACATTTATAGGAATTCCTTGGTGGCCTAGGAGTTAAAGGATCTGACATTGTCACTGCTGTGGCTCGGGTCACTGCTATGGCGATGCAGGTCTGGAAACTTCTACATGCTGTGGCGTGGCCATTAAAAATTAGAATTAAAAATTTAAAAACCATTTCTAAATATAAAATGTTACAGGGCCCATGTTAAAGTAAGCAACTTGGACACTTTGGGTGGGGTGGGGTGGGCCCTTGAAATCAAAGTGAAAAAATGAAACCAAAGCCCATGCAGCACTTAAGTTTGGATCCCACAAGGGTGGTGCTGTTCTGCATGCACTGCTCAGCCCAAGCTGTGCTGTGACATGTGGCATCTGCGTGGGGGGGGGGGTCTGGGACACAGTCCTTGCGGGGCAGAACTCACAGGTGGGGCAGGCACATGGAGCAGAAAATGCCAGGTGGCATGTCTCTAGAATCAAACCCCAACAGCATGCGGTGTGCTCACTGTGGGATTCAAAGTGGGAAGACCCTGAAGAAATGAGAGGAGGGCACCCACGATGGGGTGGAAGGTTTCAGGATGGCATCAGACAACAAGGAAGGGGTCACATGTGTGCCAGGGTCAGACCAGAAGAACTGTCCCCACCCAAGCATTTACCCAGGCTGCACACATGTCCCTGCCAAGCACCCAGAGCCAGGGATACAGAGGACCAAGGTCAAAGTCCCATAGCGAGGGCTCAAATAGAACAGACCATACAGCAAAGGTAAGAGGAGCCCAGAGTTTAGACCGTTTCAAACCATGTGGGGAATGCAGTCGTAGGTAAATGGGAAAGACCAGGGCAGGGAACTGGGCAGAAGCTGGGAGGAGCCAGCACCCAAAGGCTCTGAAACAGGCTGGGGTTGAGCTTCAGGCTCAGGTTATGAGAGGCAGCGGGAGTGAACCCATCAGATCTCCTTTAAGAGAATAACGTTCACAGCAGGGTGGCTAGGGGATTGGCCAGGAGAGGGACGGGTGTAGAGGCTGCTGCAGTGGCTTCAGGATGGAAGGAGGCTGTGTGACGGGGCTCAGCCGCTGGGGGACAACCTGAAGGGTGTGGGCAGCGGAAAACTGCAAGCTAGGTGCAAGGCTTGAGTGACTGCTGCCGGGTGGAAGCCGCCCTTCTGCAGAAGGGAGAAGGTCCTCCCTCCGTGAGCACCCCGGAGTCCCCGAGAAGTGGGCGAGTCACTGACCCTTCTTCTCAGCCCTCAGGGCCCAGTCTGCAGACCCAGAGTCCCAAGGAGTCCCTGCTAGGGCCACTTCTAGTGAGGGAAAAGAAAAGGGACACGTCTCTCTACTTCCCTGATCGCTCTCCCTCACTTCTTTCAACCTCTCTGTCCTCGATCTCTGTCACTCCCATAGGAGAGCCTTTCCGAAGGTCATTTCCAAGCCCCTTTCCTGGTCCTCAAACTCACAGTCCTCCACCATCCCCAGCTTCCCGGCATGGGTGCTTCGACAGCCCCCATTCACCGACCCCAGCCCCCTCTCTGGGCTGAAAGGTGCCAACCGCGAACAGGAGGGCGACTCTCACATCAGCAAGGCTTGAGGTGACATCACATCCTCCGAACGCGAAACCGGGGGCGGCCGGCCGAAGGACCCAACTTCTCGGGTCGACGTCCTGCTACCTGCTGCGCGTCTCCGGGCTTTGCGCTTCCAGCGGAGTCGCGCCTCGGGGAGCGTGCCATGGTCTCGCCCGTGACCGCCCTGCTCCTGCCGCTGGTCCTGCAGCTCCGTGAGTTTGCGACCCTCGGGGAAGGCTGGGGCGGGGCGGGGGCGGCGCAGGGCTCCCGGCTCAGCCTCTCTGCTTGCTTCCCCCATCCCGCGCCCCCCGCAGACCCCGCCAAGGTCCTCGGGTCGAGCTCGTTCCGGACGTCGCCGGAGACGGTGCAGGCTAGCCTGGGCGAGACCGTGAAGCTGAGCTGCGAGGTGATGCACTCCAGCACGACGGGCTGTTCCTGGCTCTACCAGAAGCCGGGGGCTGCCTCCAAGCCCATCTTCCTCATGTACCTCTCCAACATCCGGAGCAAGACAGCCGAGGGCCTGGACGCCAGATACATCTCCGGTTCCAAGGCCGGTGGTCTCAACTTCCACCTCACCCTGCACCGCTTCCGAGAGGAGGACCAAGGCTACTATTTCTGCTCGTTCCTGAGCAACTCGGTTTTGTACTTCAGCAACTTCATGTCCGTCTTCTTGCCAGGTCCGGGCTCTGCCTGCAGGCGCGGCACCTCTCCATGTGGGGTTAGGAGCTCACGTGTGAGCCCGTTTTTCACACGGACGCCCAGCTTTCGAGCTTCTTAGCGCCCCTGGGGGCGACTAAGATACTGTTCCCATTTCACAGACGAGGAAATTGAGGCTAGGGTGAAACTGGGAAGGAACTGAAGATGGCTTTTTAGGTCCGCGTGATCTGAGCTCTAGTTCGGGTGCTTGTGTGATCCTGGACAAGTCACTTAAATTTTCTGAGTGTCCCTTTGCTTGTCACTAAAATGCAGGTATCACGCCAAGGCCACGAGTTTCTGGTGGGGTCCTGGAGAAAGGCTGGGCAGAGGGGAGCCGGCTCTTACTTTCACCTCCGAGGCGCCGGGTGCGCTTCCCAGAGCGGGAAATCTCCCCCCACCTCCCCTAACCTGAGAGCTGAGCTCGCGCGGGCGGCGGTCCACGGCTCCTTAGCGGAAAATCGGGAGGAGGCGCCGGCTGGGCAAAGGGGCGCGCAGCGGTGCGGAGGGTTCGCGCGCACCGCCTCAAGCCTGCCTCCAACAACTCTGTTGCTCCCGCAGCAAAGCCCACCACGGTACCGACGATGCCACCATCCAAGCGGGCGCCCACCAAAGCGTCGCAGACCGTGTCTCTGCCCCCAGAGGTGTGCCGGCCCTCGGGCAGCGCAGGTGAGGCGGGCACGGGGAGAGCCCCAGCCAGGGGCAGCCCTGATCCTGGCCGAACAGCCCGGGGCAGCTCAAGCGGTGGGAAAAGCGAGAGCGGGAGCCGGGAGAAGCACGTGCCTGCGCTGTCGGGGTGGGCTGGGGGATCCCTGCCGGCTCCTGAAGGTCGGCTTCTTCTGTGTCGACAGTAGACACGAGGAAGATGGGCTTAACCTGTGATATGTACATCTGGGCGCCCCTGGCTGGGACCTCCGCCATCCTTCTCCTGTCACTTGTCATCACCGTCATCTGCCACCGCCGTAAGTCCTAGGAAATGTGGCGGGAAGGGCCTGCCCGACTCCCACCCTTCGCGCGGTTTGTTCAAGACGGCCCTCATGGGGAGCTGGGCTTGGGACCCTGAGCTGCACTGCACGGCTGGACCTGACCTCCCCATCCCCCCACCCCCCGCCCCGGAGAGAGAGCGCGGGAAAACCTCTTCCCGCTGCTCCTTGCACACTCCGTTTGGCTTTTAGAAAGACAGAGCCCTATTCCAGAAGCGACAGCAGCGGGGGTGGGGTGTTCCATGGCTAAAACCCATATCCAGCGGATAGGTCTGGGCTCATTACCAACGCTCTGGGCGGGGAGGCGGGGAGGGAAAGACAGGGTCGCTGTGGGACCAGTGCCCAGGAGAGCTGGGTCAAAATCGCGACAGGCAATGGTTTATCACTGCGCCCTTTCCCGCGAGTCCCACCCCTACCTCGTTTTGGATTCCACGCAGGTGACTGTACTAACCCACGCTCACTCACATCTTCATTTGCAAAGTTTTTAAAATTGGATGCGAAATTTTAAATCCTTTTGCTGTACACCTGAAACTGACGTAATCGTGTGCATTGACTGTACTTCATTTCTTTTATTTATTTACTTATTTACTTATTTATTGTCTTTTTAAGGCCACAGCTGTGGCGTATGGAGGTTCCCAGGCTAGGGGTCGAATGGGACCTGTAGCTGCCGGCCTGCACCACAGCCACAGCATGGGTCTTTAGCCCACTCAGGGTGGCCAGGGATGGAACCTGCATCTTCATGAATACTAGTCAGACTCGTTTTTGCTGAGCCACGACAGGAACTCCTATAGCTATTTCTTTATAATATAATCTTCTTTACCATGTCAATCATTGTCATGCACTAATATCATTTTACAGGTTTACCTTCCTATGCTAAATCTTTTTTTATAATGTCAGTGTAGTTATTGCTTACTTTAAATAAGTCATAGCTTCACTAGGGAAAAAAGAAGAGTTATAATCCTAAATAAATAGGCTCAGTGGATTAAGAACCCAACTAGCATCCATGAGGATGAGGGTTCGATCCCTGGCCTTGCTCAGTGGGTTAAAGATCCTGCATTGCCACAAGCCTGGGAATTGACCCCTAGGCTGGGAATTTCCATATGCTGCAGGTGCGGCCCTAAGAACAATAACATAAATAGGTAAAGTGAAAGAGAAAGTGTGTTGGGGACTGCTGGTCATGGTGGGGCAGTCACTTTACCTCTTCTTTCTCCTTACCCAGGGTACAGGAGACGTGTCTGCAAATGTCCCAGGTGAGTCTCTGATAAACCCTGGGCCTGCTAATCCAGGCAGCCTTGGATACAGGTCTCAGCCTCCCAGGCAGGAGATGGTGGGAACTTTCCCCAGAGAGTGGCCATGGCAGTGGAGCCCTGGGGGCCCGGGGGTCAGCATAGCGCCTGAAAGAGAAGCAGAAGGCTGACTCTAAGGAGAAAATGGAGGCCCAGTTAGGCTGATGGGGAGAAGTGGGGTGACTTTAAGAAGCATCTGTCTTATTTGACCTAGTGCCAGAAAACCCATGTGAAGAATTTCCCCAGTTCATCGTAGCTCCTCAAAAGATCTGAGGTCTCTTTATCTAGATGATTTCCAGCTGCGTTTTGTTGTTGTTTTAGGGCCGCACCCATGGCATATGGAAGTTCACAGGTTAGAGGTCAAATCAGAGCTGTAGCCTCTGGCTTAGGCCACAGCCACAGCAACGCCAGATCTGAGCGGCATCTGTGACCTACACCATAGCTCACGGCAACACCAGATCCTTAACCCACTGAGTGAGGCCAGGGATTGAATCCACATCCTCTTGGACACTAGTCAGATTCATTTCCACTGTGCCACAGTGGGAACTCCTGTTGTCTTAAGAAAACTTTTCTTCCCTCCTTGCTTTGTCTAGCTTTTTTTTTTAGAGAGCCAACTTTATACTTCATCACCTGACCAAAGAAATAATGGCCTCAGTGCCTAATTTCCCTGGGGTAATTCACGGCCTTAACTCGCTGCCAAGGACTGGAATGGAAGAAAGGGGGACTAGAGGTAGGGTCACTTAGCTCTCTGGCAAGTTCCATCCAATTCCAGCCCATGATCATTCAAAAATGGTCAGAAAAAAAAAAACCAAAGACAGGGTCTGGAAGACAGCCCTCAGTGTCCTCTCTCCTTGGAGCTCGGACGGAGGCAGCCCTGCACTAACATTTAGCAACAGGCCCCCACTCCCCACTCCGCACCAGCCAGCCCAGCGCTGTGATGGGAGTTACCCGGCATCTTGCTTAGCCTCACAGCACCCCATGGGGGAAAGACCACGGTGCCATCTCACAGCTCACTGGCTCGGAGATCAGGAAACGTACCCAAGGTGGCAAGACATGATTACACCCCAGTTATCAATAATAACAACCATCTGATGAAACCTGAAGTGTACTAGATACTTGCTTTATATATACATATATATATATATTTTTTTTTTTTAACTTCCATAGCAAACTTTAAAGTAGTTATTGTGACCATCATTTTACAGATGAGGAAACTACTAGGGCATGTAGTGACTAGTCCAAGGCCATACTGCTAGCAACCAGCATAGCTGCAACTTCTGTCCAAAGCCTGGGCTCCTTCCGGTGGTTGGGGACTGGGGCCAGAGGGGGTAAAGGAGAACCAACTGTATTCACCTGTTCCTTTGAGCAGGTGAAAATATTTAGTTTCATCCCCGTGGGCTGCATTTCACATTCCCTGATATTCCTCTGCAGGAACCCAAGTGCGGTGTTTCATACTTCATTATTTTTAACAATGGAAATGTAATGAATTTCCAGTGAATACACTAGAGGTGATATATCAAAGGAATAAAGACTCTATTTTTTATTTTTTGGGCTCAGCCGGCAGCATGTGGAAATTCCCGGGCCAGGGATTAAACCCACACCTCAGCAGTGACCCAAGCTGCTGCAGTGACATCGCTGGGTCTTTAACCCACTGCACCACCAGGGAACTCCCAGGGATAAGGACTCTTTAGAAGCAGAGAAGGATTTTTAGCAACTTCAGTATCTGGGGTACAGTGGGGGGCTTTTGGAGAAGTGTTCCTTATCTCTGTCTTTTCTGACAATCCTGATTTTTGAAATGAGTAACTGAGACTAAAACAGTCCCCTGAAATACAAAGCTATGCAGATTAAAAATATGAGCAATTTGCCCACCTGAGTTAACATACTCGGTGATGGTCCAGGGCTGTTCAGCTTCAGCAAAGAGGTTTTAGAGGGTGGTGTGCGTAGACATGACACTCACAATGAATCAGCCCATTTATGAGGTGTTAGCCTAGTCCTGAATTAACACATTTTTAGTGTGATACCAAAGTTGGGTTGTCAAAGGGACTTTTAAGCAAAGTAGCTTTGCTTGGCTGACAGTGGTGGTTCGTTCACATCCTCCGCAAAACTGTGAGCTTCCTGAGAGCTAAGAATTGGGTCCGAAGAAGCCTTCGCGCTTCTCTCACCTCCGTGAGGACCTTGGCCTAGACTCCAAGAAGCTAGACTAACTGGGTTCAGATCCTGGTTCCACCACCTCCCAGTTATATGGCCCTGCGCATGTTCTCTAACCTCGGCGGTGGTGACCCCTCGCGTTGCCGCGAGGATTAAGCAAGATGGCACACCGGAGTCCCTGTTGTGGCTCAGCAGGTTATGAACCCAGCTAGTATCCATGAGGATTCAGGTTCGATCCCCGGCCTCGCTTCATCGGTTAAGGATCCGGTGTTGCCTCAAGCTGTGGTGTAGGTCGCAGATGTGGCTCAGATCCTGAGTTGCTGTGGCGGTGGTATAGGCCGGCAACTGAATTTGACCCCTAGCCTGGGAACTTCCATATGCTACAGGTGCGGCTCTAAAAAGCAAAAGCAAAAAAGAAAAAAAGATGGCACAGCCGAGGGCAGGTTGCTGAGGTCATTCACCCAGTCGGATGCTGGTGCCCCAGGGACCAGTCCTTGGAGCCCATGAAAGCCGGGAGGCTGGGGCGGGGTTGGATGGGGCTCTTGCTGTGATGACGGTCGCCTCCCTCTCTTCCAGGCCCGTGGTCAGACAGGGAGGCAAGCCCAGCCCTTCAGAGAGATACGTCTAACACGGCAACGCGCCCCACGCAGCAGCCACTACAAGACTTGGAACTGAGACCTCTCCGAGCGGGAGAGTTAGAGTCCTCTGCTTTCGGTTTCCCCAGCCTTCCTTCCTCAAGTATTCTTTCTCCTTATTATGGTTCCCATGGGGGTGGGGTGGGAAGGGTGACTTTTTCTTTATGTGTTTACTTTAATTGACACAAAATGAGACTCCGTCAGGTCTTTGGTACACCGCAGGGGTTCGAATACCGTTGCGCTCACACAGGCCAGAGCTACCGCAAGCTCTGTTCTCAGAACCAGGCTGTCAGAGCTGGTGGGGGCTGGGGAGGCCCTCGGCACCCACTCACCCCAACCGCCCCCCATCTTACAAAGGATGAGGGAGGCTGAGGCCCAGAGATGGGGAGCGGCTGGCTCAGGGCTCGTCCTCCACACCCTTTGGGTCTCTCTGCCTCTGTCTCAGCGGGGGGAGCTGCGTCTCCCATCTCAAGGAAGCAAGTTGGTTCCTGGGCACCTGTGACAGACCCTGTACTGTGCCCAGAACCCCGAGGAGGCAACGCAGTAAGTCAAGGGAACTTGACAGAGTTCTATAGTGTAGTTGAACGGGATCGGACTTTCTTAATAAGCCAGCGTGAAGTTATAGAGGTAACAGGAATTCCTCAGAGTGAAGGGGGCCGAACTGAATCCTGGAAAATGAACAAGACCACCTCTAAAGAAAATCTAGGCGAAAATCCCTAAGTGGAGACACAAAGGCTCTCCCAGAGGGACCCATGAAAGAGGAGAGGCCGCCCTTTGCAAATATGATTTGTGCATCAGGAAGGTCGGCTGGAGGTCAACCCTCTCGAAATGTGAGATTTGATATGCGAACGTGCTTCTCGGCTCATCGAAGGTTTTTTACAGTTGGTCAACGCAGAGTTATGACAGAGTAGCTGGCCTCCCCTGGACCAGCAGCTATGGGGATGTATGTGGCAGACTCTGACGAGGAGGCTAAGAGCCCAGACTGCTGCCCTCTACACAGATTTCCTCTTAACCCTGTTGTGCAAGAAATGGGTGCTCACTGGAAGAAGAAAACTAAATGAGTTAAGAATCACCCGTAATTCTGTCCTTCTGGTATAACCCATTGTTAATATTATGGTGTACATTCTTCCTGTTTATTTTCTATGCACATATATAAAATACACACTTTTTTAAAAATGGAATTGTACTAGGCTTTTAGAAGTAGCTTTAATAAACATTTCTGGTATATTTTTCATGGCAAGATCGCATTCCATTTTTGGTTGTGCCATAACTATGACTCGACATTTAATTGTTTCCAATTTCCAGCTACTGTAATAACAAATACTTCTAAAATACTGCATGCATCTTTAGGATAAATACCTAAAATCACTAGGTCACTGCCCCCTTTCACCTTGGACTCCCCATTTTCACATCAATCAAAACAGCTTCGTCTCCTCTTATATGATTTTCCTGTCCTTTTCTTTCTTGGTAACAGATGAGCTGATACTCGGCTCATCAAAAATCACAAAGTCTTCGTTTTGTTCTTCAGGAAAAATATACACACTGACCAGTGTGGTCATTTCTAGGCTTACATACAGTAGCACGCCTCGCGATGAACACTCACAGGGCCAGCCTCGGGTCAGAAATAGAACTTTCCCTACCCTCCAGAAGCTGCCTTCCACGACAAACTTAACTGCTAAAAATTATCTACTTTTAGAGGAGTTCCCCCTGTGGCACAGCAGGTTAAGGATCTCTTGTTGTCTCTGTGTTGGAGTGGATTTGATCCCCAGCCTGATAACTTCCATAAGCCTTGGGTATGGCAATTAAAAAAAAAAATCTGCTTTTAGAGAACAAAAATCAAGAGGAAGATGTGGGAGTTCCCATCGTGGCTCCACAGTAAGGAACCCGACTTGTATCTGTGAGGACTCGGGATCGATCCCTGGCCTCACTCAGTGGGTCAAGGATCTGGCGTTGCTGTGGCTGTGGTGTAGGCCGGCAGCTGCAGCTCCGATTCAACCCCTAGCCTTGGAAATTCCAGACGCTGCAGGTGTGGCCCTAGAAAAAAAGAAAAATAGGCGAATGTATCCCAAGAGTGGGAAAGCAGAGGTGAAAGCTCAGGAAGTTCTTTGCGACAGAATCTGGCTCTTGTGCCCTCCCCAACCTATGGAGCTAAATAGATCGGGGGGTGGGGGGGGCAGCTTGGAGCAGGTGCCAAGCTCTGGGCTGTCTTTGGGTTCCCTGGAAAAGTGAGGAGAAGCATCAGGCCAAGGGTTCTCCTCGCGAGGATGGTGAAGCGCCAGCGCCAGAGAATCTGAGTCGGGGGCGAGGCCAGGAAGAGGGTATTTCCTCTGCAGCCTTCAGCTCAGGCACTGAGCAGCTGGGGGGGGGTGGCACACCAGGGAGGCTGCAGTGGGGGTTAATTTTGGAGGGTTAAATTGTTACATTTTTTCCCATACCCTCTACAAAAGGGTTTCACTTAACCACCAATAGAATGGTAAATAATAATTTGGAGATGAGCACTATCAGTGTAGGGGGGGAAAGCATTCATCAGCATGGCCCTCAAGACCAGAAAGGAAACAGAAAGCCAATCTGTGGCTCGCGAGGCCTAAAGCACCCTGGGGTGGGCTGCAAATCTAGGCTCAGGGCTTGCCAGAGACCACAGACCTCCAAACCTCTTGTTCTACGCAGACGGAAGGAGCGCCCACAGCTCAGAGCTGGAGGCCTCAGGTTCGAACAATAAAATTTTACTTGCCCATCTCTAGCCTGAAGGACTTTTTTTTCCTTTTTTAGGGTCACACCTGCAGAATATGGAAGTTCCCGGGCCAGGGGCCGAATTGGGGCTGCAGCTGCCGGCCTGCGACACAGCCACAGCAACGCCAGATCCACGTTGCTTCTGTGACCTACACCACAGCTTGTGGCAATGCCAGATCCTTAACCCACTGAGCGAGACCAGGGACCGAACCCACATCCTCATGGACGCTCTGTTGGGCTCTTAACCTGCTGAGCCACAATGGGAACTCCAAGTACTGTGTTTTTTGTTTTTTGTTTTTAATTTTCCTGTGCAAAAGTGGCCCACGACACATTTTTGGACGCTGAAAAACAGGAAGTGGAGAAATGACTTCTGTATTAGGCAGTAAACTTGGTTATCAGCCGGCTGGTATCCAGCCTCCGTGTGGTTCATTTAATCAACACGCATTCACTGAACAAAAATGTATCCTACTTGTGGAAGGAAAAAAATGCAATCAAAGAAACTGGTCGTTTCTTTCTCCAGCTTTTGAACTGCTTTTAAGAGAGCCCACCCTGAGCGTGGAAATCCCCTGTGATTCTTCAACTTGTGGGTCCGAGAGCCGTCTCCCCCCATTTCTTTTTCCCATCAAGAAGCTGCCCCTCCCGCCTGCCCTGGGTCTGTGTGCAAATCCTCTCTGCACAGGATTTTACGAGACTCGGGGTGGGCTCCCCTTAACCTGCTCCGAAAAGGCCTGTGCAGTGCTTCTGCACCAAAGGGAATTGATGGAGGCCACCATGGCCTGAGATTAGGTTACATGCAGTGGCTTAGAAAGTGGCTTCCTGGCTCTGATAACTTATTAACTGTGTGTTTTCCAGCAAGTGACGATGTCTCAGCACCTCCGAGTAACAAATACATGTACACCGAAAAAATGAACTTGCATCGAATTTCTCAAAATTAATCTGGTACCATTTACACTCTGAGTACAGCCACTCGTGTCTCATTCTTCTACTTTCTATTCCCAAAAAGGATACATGGCAAGCATTCCTGATGGATCCACGTGCTGCTTATAGCCAGGGTCCCGGCTCCCGTACGCAGGGGACCACAACCCCACATGAGAGCTCTGTCCCAGACAGATGCAGCCTCTGCACTGTGAACTGAAGCTCCCTGCAGGCTGGCACCACCCTGTGTTGTTTCAGGCGAGGCTTATCCACTGCCCAGGAGAGCCCGGCCATCCTTGGAGCCAATGAGTGAGACCAGCAGAGCAGGAAAGTCACGTGCTTTATCACCGGTCCCTTTCCAGCACCTAGAAGGCCCCTTCCTACAGGCCTGCCTCACCTCTGCATGCCAGTGTCTCGTGACCCAATCTTCTGCCCTCTCTTAGCCGTGTGTCATCTGTCTTATTGCCGTCCCGAAATAATAGCTACCTGTTGTTTAGCACTCATCCTAGGTCGAGTATCTCACTAAGGCCTCATCAAAACCATGAGGTAGGAGGTATTCCAACTGTTATTCCACTTTACAGATGAGTAAACTGAAGCACAGACAGGACGTTTCTATCACTTGCCCAAGATGACATGACTAGAATCTGGTGGGATCAGGTCTCAGCCCATAGCCCAAACTCTAAACTGCTCTGCTATATCGAATATTTTATAATCTGTTTTTAACCTTAAAGTTAGGCAAATACAGGCCTCAGAGATGTTGCGGATTCGGTTCCAGACCACCGCAATAAAGCGAGTATCACAATAAAGCACGCCATGAAAAGTTTCTGGTTTCCCAGCACATATAAAGCTTACGTTTACACTATACTGAAGTTTACTATGTGCACAATAGCTTTGTGTCTTAAAAAAATATACATGGCTTAATTAATCTTTTTTTTTTTTTGAGAGCCACACCTGAGGCATATGGAAGTTCCCGGGCTAGGGGTCAAATCAGAGGTGTAGCTGCCAGCCTACACCACAGCCACAGCCAGGGCAATGCAGGATCCGAGCCACATCTACAACTTACGCTGCAGCTTGTGGGCAACAATGGATTCTTAACACCCTGAGCGAGGCCAGGGATCGAACCTGCATCCTCCTGGACACTATGTCAGGTTCTTAACCTGCTGAGCCACAACTGGAACTCCTGCAAATTTTATTGCTAAAAATGGTAACCATCACTTGCGCTTTCAGCAAGTCACAGCAAGAACATCAAAGACTACTGATCACAGACCATCACGACAAATATAATAATGGAAAAGCTTTGAAATGTTATGAGAATGACCAAAATGTGACACAGAAACACAGAGTGAAAAAACGCTGTTGGAAAGAAATGGCACCTATTGATTTGCTCCATGCACAGTTGCTACAAACCTTCCATTTACAGAAGACACAGTATCTGTGAAGCACAAAAAAGCCAAGCATGGTAAAACAAGGTCTGTCTGTAGAGCACTTAAAAATTCTCTAAGCCCAGGAGTTCCCGTCGTGGCTCAGTGGTTAACGAATCCGACTAGGAACCATGAGGTTGCGGGTTCAATCCCTGGCATCTCTAAGTGGGTTAAAGATCCGGCGTTGCCGTGAGCTGTGGTGTAGGTTGCAGACGCGGCTCGGATACCGCGTTGCTGTGGCTGTGGCGAAGGCCGGCGGCTACAGCTCCTGTTAGACCCTAGCCTGGGAACCTTCATGTGTCCCGAGTGCGGCCCTAGAAAAGGCAAAAGGCAAAAAGACAAAAAAAAAAAATTCTCTAAGTCCAAAGCTTCTTCTGGTGGCACAGCGAGTTAAGGACCCGGCATCATCGCTGCGGTGGCTGTTTGCTGCTGTGGCGCTGGTTTGATCGCTGGCCCCAGAACTTCCGCATGCCGGGGGTGTGGTCCAAAAAATGTCTCTCAAAGTCTATAAGCACCTCAAAACCAAATTGATTTTTTAACTATGCAGCCACAGACAGAAAACAAAGGTCACCACCTACTCTGAAATTCAACAAATGGGAAGAAGAATGTTCTAGAACAAAAGCAGAACAGAGTCTCTGTCTGAAGTTAGGGCGAGACTCCTGCTTCTACCAGGAATACTACTAGGGGCCAAGAAACGCAGCTCCGGAGGACAGCTGGGTGAGAGCTGACTCACTCGTCGTCAGAGAAGAGATGAGCAAGGGCAAGGAGGCACTCTCCACGGGTGCTGTTGACTTCCTTCCACCCTGCGAATGAAATGGTCCCGTTTTCTTGCCTGAGACGCCCAGTGAAGTGTGGCAGAGGCTGCAAGCTGCTGTCCTAACAACCATTCTCCCCTTCTAGCTTCCTAACCGAACCATGATTTTATGACAGGTGCAACGTGCCTGGCTCAAAGACTGGGTTTCCCAGGCTGCCTTATAGCCAGGCGTGGCTAGTGAAGACCTGAAAGGGACTAACCCAGCAGGAAGCTCGTTCTCTTCCCACTCCCTTCCTCCTCCTTCCTGCCTAGAACACAGACATGATCAGGGGTAAAACTGAGGCCACATGTCAAGGATGTGGAGCAGAATGACATGTCCCCGGATGACATGAAGTCGCCACACAAACTCCCGGACTGCCTACTGCACATGTGTGGCTAACTTGTACACACCATCAAAGACCTGGGTCCTCAGCCCCAATTTCTAGAACCACCTCTCAAAGCTCTCAAGGCAATGATTACATTGCTAATAAGTTCCTCTGATATTCCTCTGTAGGGCTGATGAGCACATTCATCTAAAATAACCACTAGCTCAGTGGTTAAAGAACCCGACTAGCATCCATGAGGACTTGGGTTTGACCCCTGTTCTCGCTCAGTGGGTTAAGGAGCCAGCGTTGCCATGAGCTGTGGTGTAGGCCACAGACGCGGCTCGGATCCTCCATTGCTGTGGCTGTGGTGTAGGCCAGCAGCTGTAGCTCCAATTCAACCCCTAGCCTGGGAACCTCCATATGCCGCGGGTGTGGCCCTAAAAGACAAAAGACAAAAATAAAGTAGCTAAAAGCAACACTGTCTTGTGCTAAGAATGAAAGTAAACCTAAAATGCACCTCTAATGTGTTCAGAAGGGGAAAGCTCCCGACAGTCATGAATGCCAACAAGGTGTTTCCTTTTAAGGTACATTTTTGCTTTAGAGGGGAAATGACACCGAAGTCCCTCATTTGAAGGCAGCCCTTGATCGGTGCCTGAATGCAATCTTCAAATGGAGTAAAAAGACCAACGCTGACGAAGAATTGGCAGAACATTACACAGCTCACGTGGTATAGGAGACCAAGCGCGGAGACCTTGAGGTCAGAAGCTCTCCTAGAAAACGGAGACAATGCAAACACGTGGGAATATCTTTCAGAACCAGAGCAAGGAGTCCCATCGCTTGAGAGACAAGAACACCTCAGTGTGTCCATACAAGAGTACTGTGCGTGACCAAAACACTTCACCTTGCTGTATTTTCATTACATTTCTCTCTCAGATTACTCTGAGAGTAAAGAAATTCATTTTTTTTTTTTTTTTTTTTTTTTGCACAGGCAAAATTCCCTGACACCTGGGAGCCTGTGCTTTATTGTATTTGCTAGAAGATGCACAGGAATGTAACACCTCGGCACAAGAAGTTTTTTGGAAAAAAAAATACATTCTATTATACCTGTATATCGATGGAAATTCCAATGTAGCTTTGTGAATGGATTATTTCACCACTGTGCCTTAATGCAAGCTGTTTTTGTTTTGTTTTTTGCTTTTTACAGCCTCACCCTCGGCATATGGAAGTTCCCAGGCTAGCTGCAGCTGCCGGCCTACACCACTGCCACAGCTCCAGTAATGCCAGATCAGAGCCACATCTGCAAACTACACTTCATCTCACTGAGCGAGGCCAGGGCCCAAACAAACCCACATCCTCATGGATGCTAGTCAGGCTCGTTACTACTGAGCCACAACAGGAACTCCAGTGCAAGCTGTTTTAAAACTGTCTCTCTCGACCCATCAGCATGTCGTAAAATCAACTGTCTTGATGAGCATTAACCAAGTAATCAAAAGTATCAGCGTGCACCACATAGGCACGTTATAAAACTTGTTTCAGAATTAGATACTTTATGTGTATCAATGGTGTTATTAATTTCTTACTGCATACCACGGAATAAAAGCGTCATCTGGGAAGTGCTGTTTCTGTTTGCTGGGATACCGTTTACCATCAAGTGTCTCTACTAGGGGGCGAGGGGCATCAAGCTGCTTATTTGAAGGTGAGTTTCCAGTCTTTATTTTGACACTACAAAATTCCATTATTTTACATCTTTGGTGCTATCTTTCCCCGTTTTGGGGTGGAAAATGCATTTTGCCACTCTGCAAATGTAAGAAACCTCAATTGCCTGGATGCCTAAAGAAATACACTGACTTTAAAAAAAAAACTGTACTATAACAAGAGTTCAAAGCACACTAAATTTAACTTTTCTTGATGACTCAGGCCTTAGTCATTGCGGGTAAATCCTGTTCAGTACCCGAGATCCTTACCTGTCACATTTCAGAGGGAAAATACTTCATAAAATAAGGGAGCATCCAAGAGGCCCCTTGGGAGGGAAGTCAGTTTTCTCAGGAGCACGTAGGTGTTGCTTCAGAGGGTCTGGGCCGAGGCCTGAGAGTCTGCATTTCTCACAAGCTCTCAAGTGATGCTGATGCTGCTAGAGACCACGCTCTTAAGTCTGGAGAGCCACAGACGCCACAGGGATAGGTGGTGATGCCAGGCCTCATCTACGGGCTCCAGATGTGGCTGGTAGGACTCATGGGTAGGAAACATTCTCAAATCTCAGGTAAGAATGAATCTCTCTCCGAAAATATGCCAAAGCAGCACAAACGGATCCTTGGTCCCTTATCAGCCTAGCTTGTTGTGGAGTAAGACAATCCATCCCCACTCCTCCCCGCTGTGCCAGCAGCCTGGGCAAGGCCGTCTCAGGGCAGGAACCTGTAAACATTGACCCAACTCCCTCCTTAGAATCTGGGCTCGGTGCCCAGCTACCTCCACTTCTCATCCTGCTGGTGACACAGAAACAGGATGAGATGGTGACAGATATTTTATCTTCTTTACATGCAGACCCTTGACAAATGCAGACGGCACGTTCTCTCACCTCCCCACTCCCTCCCCTCACACCTCTGACACCTGTCACATTTATACAGACCGGTTCCACAAAACACTTTTCAAATGTGCATTTCTTTAATTTTTAAAAATATACACAGGAGAAGCCATGTGTTTTACATAGGAATACACACATTAACAAAGCATTTCTTATAGCTTTCCAAAACTCTATTATATCAGTCTGAAATTTATAAATTAAATACATCAGAACCTTTTAAGTTAAAATGAAATCCCTGAAACTACTGGATATGCTAGATTTTTCTCAAGATCAAATGAACAGAATGTGAATATGGTTTGTGTTAAATAAGGTTTATTGTTAGCTTTATTGCCTATAGTCTATAAGATGCAACTTTTATTGTGCCTTTGCAAACAGGGTACATTTCTTAAAAAAAACTGATCAAAATTTTCCATACATATAGCTCTATATGATAGATTACAGTGCAACACTATTGTTACATAATTATAGAAATACTATAGAACCCAAGAGCACAGGGTAAGCAAAAGAAATACAATCCTGAGCCATTTGAACAAGATGATTTGATGAATTCCTTTAAGTTTCAAAAACATGGAGGGGAAAAAAATATACATGCACACTGCAGTCTTGAGCAAAATACATTAAACACCTGTTCCTTGCTAGACACAGGTGGGGGGTTAAAGGGTGAATTTCAGACACATGCACACTCACTCACGCTCCCATTTACTTCTCCTGCTTCCCTCCCATCCCCAGTACATTCACTCCCACCCCTTCCCCAAAGATCAGGCACTGCGTCCTAGTGAACCCCACATCTGCCTTGCTGGAGAATAGTAAGTGACTGCTAAAATGAGAGTGTAGGTCATCAACCACAACGTGAAACAAAGCATGTGCTCTAAGCCAATTCCAGCTGCTTCTGCCTCTTTGGAAGTCAATGAAGCCTATGCTTGCTACAGTTTAAAACTGTAGAGGAAAATGTTTTGAAAACGAACTTGCTTTCTCTCCCTATGTCTTGCAGTTAAAATCGACAGCGGGAAAACTCACCCTAAAACTAACTGCCTCATCTGCTATTAAAATACATCTGCCGTTCTATTTTTGGTATCTATTTTGATTATAGTTCAGTAAGAACAGTTCATGAAGCTTGTACTTGCCCAAGGTAAACACGACCGTGCTACACCAAACCTGCCACGGCTGGACGGGCTTACGAGGCACCAGACCTTCCGTGTGTCACTTGCTCACATTCCCTCAAGATCGCAGCCTACTCTAGTGTTACCGAAGGTCACGTACGTAGTTAAGTAATGAAAGGTATTTGGTTTGTGTTTTCACCTTACATCTCCTGGCGATGAAATGCCTCCAGGCCTTCCCTGAAAATAACCTGAGTCGCTGACTAAGCAGACTGACCAGCCTGATGGTCAGTCCACTTCATCAGAGGTTGAGCTGGAAAACCAGAGGGCTAACGTCTACCAGCAGCTTGTCTTGTGCAGATAAACCAAGGGTTCTTGGTTTTTGCAGTATTTACTATCCCAAAGGCTGAAACCACCGAGGTGGAAATAACCCACAGCGAAAGACACACTGAACTTAAACTGCGCAACCTGCGGGACTACCTGGAGAGAAAAAAAGGATCCTCATTTCCCACAAAAAGTAGTGTGGGTTTTAGTGTCTCTATACACATCAGCTGCTTCAGAGAAAAAAAAAAAAATCAAGATTTCATAACTTTCTTAGTTTCAATTAAATGCTCATACACTCACAAAATACACACCTTATGAAAGTGAGGTGGCTCTTTTCTTCAAATTTTTAAAAATTAAGAGGCACCAATACCCGTTCATTTATGGATCAGGAGTGTCATATAATCACCGCTAAAACAATAAAATGGCATCATCTGTGACAATCACACAAAGGAGAAGAAAGATTGAAAGACAGTCTTAGCCCCTGCGCTTCCGACTGTACTTGGAAGCACAGATGCTCTAAAAGTCAGGATCTAAGGATCTGATAAGGTTTCATGGGTTTAGCATTGTCCCTTGGCCTTTGTCCATGGCGGGTAAGCGGAAAGGATTTCCTAGTTAGAAATTTAAGGAACCACTCTGAAATTCTGTTTTCAGCGCACACTGTTACGATCAGCCTGGCTGTACAAGTCTTTGCTCTCTCACAAGCCTCTGCAAGAGGGCAGAGTGTGGCGCGGTGCCTCCTTCCACACTGCGGGCTTGCAGCCTCGGCGCCGATGTGGTCCTGACACCCCCCGTGAAGATGTTTCCGGGGCAGAAAGGACAGCATGTTAAATTTCAGCATCTTTGGTTAAGGTCTGGCCTCTTTAAAGCCAACTCTCTCCTTCACATTTAGTCACCAGTGAATTTGAAGTCCACGCACTTAAAGAAGGTCACAAGATAACAAGTGCCTGCTAAATTGTCAGATCAAGGGAGTTTCAAATTGGTGGCCCTACTACCCCCGCCCAGCGAGACCACAGGGACCTGGTACAGGAAGCTGTAAAGTCAAATGCTCTTTCTAAGGTTTCATGAGCTGCACAGAAAACTGCCAACAGGATTCCCAACACCGGGAGAGGGACAGAGCAGAGCTCTCTCTGGCTTCTCTCCTTGAAGGTGGCTTGAGCCACCCACGTCAAGTGTCTGGACACCAAAAGCATTTACCACCAGTCTTGAGCAATGTCAGTACTGGTCCAACCTTACATACAGCCTAAATGTTGTGTAGGTGTTTGAGGTGGACAGGTGAGAACGAGTTGTGATTAAAACTAAATCTAGCCTAGTGAAAAATAAAAAAAAAAAAAGGTGGGGAAAAAAAAAAGGATCACACTCTGGGTTTTAATTCAAAGGAAAAAATATATAATGAACCAGTCTTACATCCTCGGCCAGAGCACTGCCTGGAATTTTCTACCTTCTCCTTCCAGATTCCAAGGAGCTTCTCTGCTCTCTTCCTTCACTGAATTAGTGGGGAGAAGGCTTCACCGGGAAAGAAGATTCACGGGCCGGAGCTGGGCCCGAGGCCCCCTGGCTAAGCCCCACGGCACACGGTAACCTTAGCGGCGGCCTGACCACACTCTGCGATCGAGCAGTCCCCGCTCCTTCGCCAGCCGATGCCAGCTCTCCCAGGTCAACATCTCGGCCTAAACCATCCAGGCCTGCCCACCACAGCAGACGGTTTCCAATTAGCTTAGCACCAAGTCTGTTACCTCCCTCCCCGGCAAACCAGTCAGTCCGCAGCTGGAGAGGCGAAGTGTCACGTTCCTCTTTGTGTCAGTGTACTCTTCTTTCTTCATTTTCTCATGGAAAGTTTCCTATATTCGATATTCAGTTAGTTCCACGTCAGATGAAATTGAGTAGTAAAATATTTGGCGATTTCCATATGACAGTCTTCTCAAACTGAAGTAACTTCATGGGTTTAAGTCAGAATTATGTCCCCAGGAGTCTTTTTCCATGCAGTTCGTGATACAGAGAAAGACTCGTACACATGGCGTTTCTGGACAGTGCATTACATGAAGATACCTCACAAGAGAAAAGACCATTATCTGTATCCATCAGAATAATATACAGATTCACAGTCAATGAGATGATATGCTTTGCAGAAGAGAGGCATTGAACAGTATACTATTCAAATACAAAAAGGGCAATAAACATATTCTGCACTACAGAAAATCCGCTAGCTTCTGTCTTTAAGGACTGAAAGTGATGAATCTGAAAACTGCATCTTAGGACTGGAACATGCTTCTTCCCTTCCAGATACACAATGTTTGATGCCGGTGCACATATACACACACACACATACAACACTGTGTCTGCAATGATATACAAATGCAGGAGGCAGCCAAGTCCTGAAGGCAGATTCCAGAGAAGAGGGGCCACCAAAACCAAGAGCGCAAACAGCCACTGAAGAACATTCTAACTTCGGAATTTGTTTTATTGAACACACTTTTAAAACAAGCACCTCTCGGCAATAAAAGCAAAGAAACAACGGTACAGCTTCCACTCTGTTCTAGTGGAAGACCTCTCACGCCAGCCTGCTAATAAAGCTTTGATGGAATTTTCTAACAGGTAGCCCACTGGGGCTACAGGCAGAGAACAGATGCAGGTCTGCTGACTTCTCGGCGAGAGCTGGAGCAAAGGAAAACATCAGAAAGCTAATGCGGAATCTATCACAGCTTTCTTCCATAAGCCAAACAAACAAAACAAAAACAAAAAAACCTGGGAAATCTGTTTCAGAACCACAATTCAGTTTTTAAAACTTTTTTTTTCCTCAAGAGTTTTCATTTAATTATGCATATGTAACAGGAAATAAAACCTTTTCACAAACATTCTCAAGGCTTACAGTTACCAAGAAAATGACAAGAAGTAAAAGCGGGAGAAAATATTAAACACATGGCGGGGAGGTCAATTTCTGTCTCTGCTCTTAAAAAGTAAAAAAATCACCATATAATTAAGTACAAAAACCTGCATTGAATGACAACTGCTGGTGTATTTACTTGATCAGAAATGAAGACCAAGAATATAATAAAGCCCTATGATAATATTTATCTGGAGCACTCCCCTCCGTGTGTACACACTCAAATGTTGGCAAAGTTTCTGGAGCAGTAGCTTATATAAACATGGGAGTCCTGGGTTAGCTGCATTAAATGGAACGTTCTCTTCTGAAATGTGCCCTCGATTCAGTTTCACTTACAAATTGCAAACTAGAGTTATTTCTTCAGAAAAATATCTGTTTGGCATCTCCGGGACTTTGTTCCATTGGACAATAGGGACATTTTAATCTAAAGACAAGAAAGAAAACATCGAATCAAGGAACAGGATCAGTACCGAGCATTCAATTTTCATCGAGGTATAGAGAATCTTTTAACAATTAC
Source organism: Catagonus wagneri (assembly GCA_004024745.2). NCBI lineage: Eukaryota > Metazoa > Chordata > Mammalia > Artiodactyla > Tayassuidae > Catagonus > Catagonus wagneri. Next base: position 6,266,474 of record PVHT021183520.1, on the reverse strand, counting down.
ACACACACATACATACACATCTGTTTTTTCCTTCAAGGGTAAAGAGTGCTTTCCCTTAATGTAACAGCCAAGTCTGAATGGTCCCAAACACATACCACCCAAGCAAGACCCTAAACTGAAAGGCTCTTTGTCAGTGGAAATCAGTGAAAATTATTTTGTAAACAAAACAAAGACAACTGTTCTGAAAATTGCTTTTGGCGTTTCAAAAGTAAATCCAATTTTTCTCCTCCAAGGCTTAGCTTGCACCTATCTCAAAAAGACTTTCAGATGCATCGGTGTCACAAGCCACGCCCACACAGTACATGTAAGGCCAGCTGCTAAGCTGACAGGGCATGCAGCCTAAGAGCCCCATCGTGACACATGATGCCCTGGAGTGGCGCACAGAACCAGCATGGTCTGAGCCAAGATCAAGCTCTGGCACCTAGGCACCCACCCCTGACCTGCACCCCCCCGGGGTGCTTCAGTACATGCCAGTTCCTCCTCTCAAAATAAAGACTTTGCCATAAGGGATGTGAAATGATCTCCAATGAAAAATTGTCTAGCCGTCTAAGCTAGAAATAGTTTTTTTTAACCTTTTTTTTAGGGCCATACCCACAGCATATGGAAGTTCCCAGGCTAAGGGTTGAATTGTAGCTGCAGCTGCTGACCTAAACCACAGCCATAGCAACATGGGATCTGAGCCCCATCTGCGACCTATACCACAGTTCATGGCAACACCAGATCTTTAACCCACTGAGCGAGGCCAGCGATCGAACCTGCATCCTCGTGGATACTAGTCAGGTCCGTTACCACTGAGCCACGACAGAACTCCTAGAAATAGGGTTTTAAACTTGTTTTGTAAAAGCTGGGTTCCTTACGTATAAAAATTATAAACGTATATACCCTGTGAACTAGTGACTCCAATCCTACAAATGTATAAATCACATACAGATAAGGTAATTCACTTTATAGTAACAAAAACTAAATGTTCATCACTAGGGAACTGGCTAAATAAACTGTATTTCTGTATGGCAGAATACTCTGCAGCTTCTAAAAAGAACAGGGGCTCTTTCTATATCACAAAAAAGACCTTCAAGATGTATCACAAAGTTAAAACAAAAACCAAAAAAAGAGATGTGCCACTAAGTGACAAAAGCAAAGTTCAGAACAGTATACAGTCTGTTACCACCTGTGTAAGTGGCGGGGGAGGGGCCGGGATGACACTGTGCCACCCAACCAAAACGTCATGCTTATGAATCTAATCAGTGAGTCCATGCACAAATTAAAGACTGACCAAAGATCCGATACCACCCACTATGCTAAATGAATAGTCAAGAAATCTATTTCTAAATTCCAGCTATATTTATTTATCTTTATCACGAATCTTCTAAGCTCCAAAGAGTATTTTTTTTTAAACTACTATTTAAAAAGTCAGACACTTACTTGCTACCATTAAACATTTTATTCAGGGCATCTCTTGATATAATATGACCACAGACCAGTTTCATGGGTGGGTTGTTATCTGTCGTTTGCTGACGGAGAATAGGACAGGCGAATATCGAGTGATACCAGCACTTTTTACCAAGGTCCACTTCAATCTGTTTTTTTTTTTTTAAAGTTAAAAAGCTCAAGTTATATTTCAGAAAACCATCCGCAGGTTAATAATGCATTCTGTAGCAAAGAACATTCAACAAGCCTACTTATCTGAAGGTAACACTTTTTATAGCACTCTTCTAAACTAACTCAAAGATGGATGGTCTTGGGAATTCAAAGTATTAGCTCATAATTCTAAGCTAACCCTCACAATTATTTGAAATAACACTCCATATCAAACCAGATTCTGTACACCTATAATTAAAATAAAACCCATTAAGTTAAAAAAAAAAACAAACCCAGATTCTGATGTCTTTCTTAGAGCAAGAGTCAAAGGCAAGGTCGTGCTCTAGAAGCCAAAACACCAGAAAACTCAGGATGTGCAGGAGAGGAAATCCACCAGAAATCCTGACTGTTTTTAGGGCACACTTAGCAAGGTGATACAATTCAGTGTGATAATCCCTTTAAAGGCAGACAAAACATCGTTTACTGCTGTGTGGGCCTCAGATCTGGGTCTCCCATGTTTTCTGTGGAACTGTCCAGAGAAATCACCTGAAACAAGGGCTTTCAACTAAAGTTCAGCAGGAAAAGTCACAACCCTTCCGTCTGGGCCCACCGCACTTATATCAGCTGTCTTTGCAGTGAACAAAACAAACAAAAGCTGTGAACTCATCTTAGCACAGAGGTTAGCACGTGACAAGAGGCTCCACGATGCACAGAGGTTAGCACGTGACAGAGGCTTCTTTATTTTCTTTCCTTCTAAATCTAAGATGGCTATCGATATGAAAGACTGTCACCCAGACTCTTTTCTTTGAGTGCCATTCATCGCTCGCACGAGTGACCTGACCTCTCGCAGGACTGGGAACGCACCTGCGCCTTTAATCACACAGATTTCTGAGAAGCTGGGGCAATGCGACAGTTACCAGCTGGAAGAACAAGGTAACTCAGACAAAGCTGCGCACAGGGTGGTAGAAAAAAAGCAAAAAGCCAAACGTGCATTAGCCCTTTAGGGTCTGTGACACAGTTGTGACAAAAAGGATAATTTCCATGAAAGTGTCAGTGTCTACCGTCAGAGGCCCAGTGGAAACACACATAATGACCTCTGACCTCTGTTACTCCACATCGTAACTCCACATCATAAACTGGTGACCTACTACATGCTCCATATTATTCTAAGCAAAGCTCTATTATCTCTAGCATTTAACAGCCCCATAAAGAGGAGGACGGTCCCCATTTTAGAGACGGACAAACACCTGCCTCGACAAGTTAGAGCTGGCAAGTGACTGGAGCGGGTATTTACAACCATGGCCTGTTCCTCGACAGCAGTGGACACACAGCATGGGGGCCGCTGACCGCCGGTGCCACGGGGATGACCTCTAACAGCTATACACTTATTTCAACCAGTACTGGAAACGTAAAACTGGCACAAACCCATGATCTCATAAACACCAAACCAATGTTTACGACAAAACTAAATCCAGTCAAGTTGATGCATCACTTTTACATTTCAAAAAATTCCTGTTACGAGTGTGATTTACCAACTGCACCATGGAACACACCACCCCTCTCTAATTTTCTCCTCTTCTCATGTTTTCCTTTCCTCTGATGTCTGCCGCTCTATGTCAGAACGGTGAGAAATCTCCAGTGCCTCCAGAATGTACTAGCTCCCCAATTCTACTGTTTATAATCACGTCGACATGGACATAAAAGAATCCCTGCCAAACAGTTATAATAAGGCAAGATAGACACTAAATCCTTAACATTTATTTTCTTCAAACGACAGGAGAGGTAATAACCGATAGGAAATGGAACTCACGGGTAATTCATCTTTCTGGTTCCAAACTCCAGTGCACTGCCTCTGTTCGATCACAGCTTTGATGTTAATTAAAGCTGGCAGCGCCACACAACCTGCTGAGAAACTGGGAGGGCAGGAGAGGAAATGTTAATGCCAGGCCAGGTGTCAGGAAGCTTGGTCCCAGGACAAGACAATTCTTCCAGACTCCGTGCTGTGTGTAGAGGGCCCTGGCTGTTGGACCCAAAGCATCACAAAGCCCCTTTTTGCTAAGTGAGAGCATATACACGCATATGCACACACGCACACGCACACACAGGTCTTACAATTTACAAAAACACTAGACGGAATAAGGTCTGCCTACCAGTCGTCAGTGGCCTTCCTAACACTCATGACACTGACACATTTTCCTGCCCAGTTCTTTCCAGACCCGGATCACCTCCGTCCAGGACAGAAGCACACATTTCTCAGCTCTGCGAGTGCTGGCTGTCAACTCTCCCTTTAGGACTGTCCTCGGTTGAAGACAGAGACCTGACCGGGGTCCCGTTCGATGACGGCTCCACACGAGGACACAACTCCAAAGGCCACCGCAGCTCCAGAGTTCCCTGGGGTGGCCTTAGGCCTTCGATGACTCATCACAGTCCAGCCCGTCCCTCTGCCTGAGCCTGGTGCTGTCATCCGAGAGAGTGCCCTGCAGGTCACTCTCCACCCACTTCAGTCTGCTCCCAGAGGACCCGACCTGCAGCCCGGTGCGCGGAGGGGTTAGTGCACCGGGCTGTCTCCACTCGCGGATGGGCTGCAACTCATGTACCTCTGTGTCCTTCACAACACCTGGGGCACAGCAGGAATTCAAAATACTTGAGGAATTATACGAAAACTGGAAAAGTTATTTCTTAAAATAGGTTCTTTTCCTGTCTTTCCTTTTTTTTTTTTTTTTTTTTTTTTTTTTTTAGGGCCTCACTGCGGCATATGGAAGTTCCCAGCCTAGGGTTCAAATTGCTCATGGCAACGCTGGATCCTTAACCCACTGAGCAAGGCCAGGGACCGAACCCGCATCCTCAAGGATCCCAGTCGGGTTTGTTAACCACTGAGCCACAAAAGGAGCTCTTTAAAATACGTTCTTAAACTTTTTGATTTCAGGATTAAATATAAGGATCTCAAAGAGCATGAGTTTTGTGGTTCATATCTAACATTTACTGCACTAGAAAGTAAAATGGAGAAATGTTTAAAATATTGATTGATGCACTTAAAAATCATCAAATCATGTTATTATAAATGACATTCTCACAAAAAACAACTCTTTTCCAAACCAAAATTAAATTGTGAGACTAGCAGCAATGTTTTACATTTTCACAAATCTTTCTAATGTCTTCCTTAACAGAAGACAAGGTGGACTCTTACACCTTCCTCTGCATTCAATCCGCTGCAATGTCCTTTTGGTTGAAGTAAGTGACAAAAATTTAGCCCACACAGATATGCAGCACCTTAATCGCCTTTCCAGATAACTGTGGATATTGCTAATGCCTCACCAAAACTCAGCAAGAAGCAGTTTTTTAAAGGTTACGTGCAAAGTGGAATCTCATTCTTGCCGTTGGATTTTTGGGCCCCGCTCCACTTAAACCCAACGGTCTTGTGCTTTGAATGAGCCTTTCAACCACACGTGACCCCTTCTAAGATCACAGTGACCTCCCAGGTGGCAGACACTTCATTACATAACATCCAAAAATCCCAGCTCCTTATTACCACCGCCAATCTCCTCAGAAATGTCCTAAAGCACCGAGAAGCCACCCAGCACACAGAAGTAGGGGTCCACATTTTCCCGAAGTCTATTTTTAGCTTAAAATCATGAATTTATCACTGTGGCAAAAGATACTACCATTGCTTTCCCCAACATGACGGGCTTATTACTTCGTTCATCTGACAAAAACCTGAGTGCGAATAGTCTGTCTTTTAGTGGTTTTTCAAGTGAAAACTATGTTCCAGGGGAAAAAGCAACTATAAGTTTTAGTTCATAACTCAAACATCCTAGAGATGCTGTTTTCGAGACAACGGCCATGCTGCCTCAGGACAGGACAGGGGGCGGGAAGCTGAAGGGCTCTGTCTGAACTTCCCTTTTGGGCACACAGCGTATTCAAAGGCAGAGATTTAATGGGTCATTTCTAACGTTCTGTCAAGAACATTCCTAAGTAAAGCTAAAATATCTGCAAGTGTGTGGTGGTGAAGAGCACAGCGAGCTGCTGTGGGGGTGGGGACCACTGCCCCATCTGTGCTGAGGCTGGAGCGGTTTAACCCACAACGTGAGCACAGAGCAGAAGGCTCTCAGAGACCCTCGAAGGACCAGAGACCACACTCTGGTAGCTGCTGCTCTAAAGCTCTGTCACTGCCAACTGTGACAGTCTCTCGAAATACCAACTGTACTCGTCCTCAGAAAGACAAACGTTCTCCCGGCTTTAAACATCAAGAACTAGACAACCAATTAAGCAGCACCGGCTGGTGCGATGCATATTTCCAGAGTGGACAGGACCAGGCCCCATACCTGACGCTGAGCGGGGACTCCACGGAGAGCCCCAGGAGGGCACAGGCATCCCGTGTGAAGATGTCACAAATGTCGGCCCACTGGTTGGCGTCAAGCAGGTGAACATACGGTGAGTTCTCAATCCCTTGTCTCAGGTACACGAGGCTTCCCATCAAAACCTGAATGTCTAAACAAAAGCAGCAGCAATTTGGGGACGTGAATGTTCACACTTGAAACAGAGCCTCCGAGTAAAACACCAAAAAAGGCAAGAATTCCCCCAGCTGACATGGCCTAAAATTATTTATCAACAATGCCTTTTGAAATTCTGGAGGAGTTCTTGCTGTGGCACAGTGGGTTAAGAATCCAACTGCAGCGGTTCGGGTCAGTGCAAAGGTGTGGGTTCGATCCCTGGCCCAGCACAGTGGGTTAAAAGATCCTGCACTGCTGCAGTTGCAACTGCAGCTCAGATTCAATCCCTGGCCCCGGAACTTCCATATTCCATGGGTGTGGCCATACAGAAAAAAATTCTGATCCTTGAGCTTGGTTTCTATTAAAGAAACAGCATGGAGAAAAAGAAGAAAAGGAACACTAAATACTGAACTTGTAATTATTTTTATACACACAGCACAGCACAATTACCTTTATCTTGAAGAGTAACAATTATGTCACAAATGGGGCCATCATGTATCTTTGGCTGTAAAATCAGCCAGTCCTCCCACCCTGACACTTGGGGTTAACTACCGCCACCCTGCTGCACCTTCAGACTCTCTGTGGTGACAGTAACAGCAGCATGGGGGCGGGGTGGTGGTGGTGAGCAAGCAGGTACTTCACTCTTTCTCTCACTTCTCTTATTGTCCAATCTCACCCAAATGCAATGTCTCTGACTTTTCAGTTAAGAGGCCTTAATGTTTTCTTCTGTTCTAGAGCCAGTCGAGTGCTTTTTTAAGGAAGTGATTATCATCTACAATTGCTTCAGTTTATTCACAAATATACAGTACATCTAGTTAAGATAAACTCCAGTGATGGCTACAGGCCTGTTCTAAACATTAAAAACATATGACTCCAAACTCACCTTTTTGATGATTTAGGGCAAATGGCTGAAAATTTTTAGCATATTGTAATGCCTCTCGCTGATTTGTAGTGCCTCCCATTAACAAGCTAATAAAGTACAGTCTGTGTAGCTTAAATTCCAAGGAGCTGTTTTGGGCTATGAGCATTTCTCGGTTTGATACTGCCCATCTAGAGAAAAAGCAAAAAAGACTTTAACAGTAATTAAGAGCATGGACATGTGTTAAAAATGGTTTGAAACCGTAGTTCCCATCGTGGCTCAGTGGTTAATGAATCCGACTAGGAACCATGAGGTTGCGGGTTTGATCCCTGGCCTTGCTCAGTGGGTTAAGGATCTGGCGTTGCCGTGAGCTGTGCTGTAGGGTTGCAGACGCGGCTCGGATCCCGCGTTGCTGTGGCTGTGGCGAAGGCCGGCGGCTACAGCTCCTGTTAGACCCCTAGCCTGGGAACCTCCACATGCCGTGGGTGCGGCCCTAGATAAGGCAAAAAGACAAAAAAAAAAGTTTGAAACCTAATACACACACACACACACACACAGAAACCTAATACACACACACACACACAAACCTAATACACACACACACACACACACAAAATAGCCTTGTGCGGCCCTAGATAAGGCAAAAAGACAAAAAAAAAGTTTGAAACCTAATACACACACACACACACACACACACAAAATAGGCTTACGCTGCCATCTTGTGGAAGTCGGTGCTATCATCAATCCCCAG
>PVHT021183520.1:6193782-6234300 GCA_004024745.2 Catagonus wagneri | reverse complement strand
GGGGCTCTTTCTCCCTGTGCCCGATCCCCAGGCGTGGGGTTTTGACGTGAGGCTCAGAACTCTCAGTCCTGTAGCTGAGTCTCTGTGATGCAGTTACTTTCCAGTCTGCGGGGCTTCCCACCCGGGAGGAATGGGGTTGCTTCTATCGCGTAATCGCCCCTCCTACCTCTTGATGTGGTCTCCTCTTTGTCTTCTGGAGTAGAATATCTTTTTTGGAAGTTTACAGTCCATTTGGTTGAAGGCTGCTCGGCATTTGATTGTAGCTTTGCTGTTATTTGGGAGAGAAGTTGAGCTCCTTCCCTTTACTCTTGATAGTAAGCAGAGCCCAGCCTATGCCAACTTGTTTTATGTGGCCTCAGAATCTTCCCAGTTGTTCTGTGTACACAAAGCACTCTTACCCAACCAAACTAGACCAGTCTTCCAAAGAACATGTACTATGTTTCACCTTCAACTGTCCCACAGCAAATTTTAGATACTTTAAAATCTTTGCAGTCTTTCTCTCTTGCACACACACAAACACACACAAAGTCCAAAGCTGCAACTGTTTTCATTGACTTTTCTTACTCAGGAGTTAAACTTAAAAAAAAAAAAATCAAAAGACTACGTAAAACACTAAATAAAATACTCTAAACAGGCGAGAATTTTAGATTTTTTTCAAAGAGAGAAAGAAATAAAAAATAACCCAACACATGATTTGTTTTTACTAAAAAAATTTTCTTTGCCACAGTACCCTAGGCTTGATATTACTTATTTTAAACTGTGATTATACTATGGGCATCAGAAAACAGTCAACATGTTAAAGCAGAAATCTTCAATAACTCTTTATGTTTGTAACAATTAAAAGCCAGAAAATGCCTTGGCAAACGTCATAAACTTCTTTTCTGCATGTGTTTTCAGGGAAGTGATGACTGAAGAACTTTCAAAAAAGCATTCAAACGGTGAAGGAAAAAATAAATCATTTAAGCATGTCAAAAACGTACTGAAGTTCCTCACTCAAAACCAGCCCTGCTCATACAGGAGTCACCGGCTTGCGGAACTGTCCTCGTCTCAGCAGGGTGGGAACGCGTGTCCATGACACAGCGCTCACGGGCTGCTGGACGGCATTCCAGCTCATTACTCAAGGCTGTACGCTGTGGTACTTAAAGGCTTGAGCCGCAGTGACTTCAGCTTCATCCTGCTCGTTCACAATCCACACGAGTCCACCCAGCCTTTACAACAGATGGCCCCGGAAGCCTGCACAAATTCACCAGGTACAAACCAGAAGAGCAGGAAGTCAATGGAGTCTTACATGACAACGACCAACACAGAATCCCACAGGTGTGTGAGAAGCTCATGTACAAGGTCTAGGTAGTTCTAATGGCGTAGCAGCTTCCTTTCTAAGTAGATGCCTCCCCCCCCGCCCCGCCAAAAAAAAGAAGTTGGAAGAGAAAATGCACTGAAAGATGTCAGAGAACTGGGCTAAGACAGCCAGGCTTCCTGCTGTGCCCTAGGACCATAACCCAACAAGTACCACCAGTATCAACTTAATAATGTAGTTTCATATGACAGATCAGAAGAATCTAGAATCCAGGTCACCTAGAACCTAAACCACTTTCAAAGGAACATAAAACTACCCTCCCCAAATTACTTGAAAAAGCCCTTGAAACTTCCAAGTACATGGAAAATGTCCTCAAAAAAGAAATGAATAAATTAAAATATCAGCAACATTCACCTCAAACACCAACCCACCAAAAAGCCAGAATGTAGATTTCTACGTGTTGCCTTGTTATCCATTCTCAAAAACAAACTTCCATTTCTAACACCAAATACATTTACATGCTTTGTCTCAAAGAGTAGTCAAAACACCTGACAATCAAATACTTGCTGGATCAGGTAGGGGCTGGGGGAGATGTGCCCAGCGGGTCACCAGTAGCTGGGGGACAAGAGTAGAAGACTGCGGAGGCCCATCCCCACCTACTCGCAGAATCTGGGACCTTTCCTCAGATATATCCTCTGACTGGCTGCTTTGGAAGTTTCAGCTGTTTTCACCGTCGGGGCATCTTCTGGTCCTGCTGTCCCCATGCTCTGTCATACCTGAGGGTCTGAACCATCACTAGAATGGCTCGGTCACCGTCAGCCACCAAAATCTGAAGCTTCCTGAATACCACCCAACAGTGACTTCACCCTCTAGAAATTGAGGGTTCCTCCCCCACAGGGACTCCAGACCATCTCTCAAGTGCCCCCACCACCATTCCAGGGGGTCCTTAAGCTAGTACACACCAACAATCACTTCAGGTACCGACTGGAGACATCCAGTGCCACAGGCCCCAAGGGGCTAATGCCAAAGCCACTTCCAAAGCTGTGTTCACCCCCTTGGAGCTAACAAACAGGCGTCACATTCTCAGAGCTATTGCAGGGAACACTTAGAGCCTTCCCCCCCTTTCCTGGCAACTGCCATCACTGAGCCAAAAATGGGGCCACTGCCACCAACGCCACTTCTCTGGCCTCTTTTGCTCAGCTGAAGCCCTCAGCACCACAGCAGTGGTGAGAGCACTCTGAAAAGTCATTAACACTTCTGAAGGCACAGCGACCCAAACAGTCCCCAGAGCCCCGCCAGTCAACATCCTGTCATCCCGGATCTATTGGTTAACGACATCTACAAACACATAGTTCTCACTTAGGTGGCCTGAGTCTCAATTCCATTAGTTTCTATGTTACAGCTGCTGTTCCCATGCGTACAAATGAGGCAGCTCCTAAGCCTGGTTTTGCTGCAAAGAGCTCTCCCCGGAAGTCTACAACGTGTGAACAAAAATGTCCATAACCGGTCACAAACTTTCCGATGCCTGAAACAGCCAGAGGCATCCCACAGTAACCTTAGGCCACTTCTCTTAGACCCAGCTAAGACTATGAACTCCGAGGGCCAAACTGGCCCAGTGTTAAAACTGGAACTGCTTAAAAGTAAACCACTAAGTCAACGATTTGAGAGATGTCACAAGAAAAATCACCCATCACAACTGACCGGCCTTGCTGGCTAGCAACCAACCCGCTCACACACAGAAGGCAACACTGGAGCAAAGTGACTAGCATGCTCACAGGACGACTCCGAGAGTCAGGACGATGCAGGGGAGACGGATGCAAGGGTGTTATTCTCATCACCCCGCAACAGAGGAAGGTCACAACCAGGGAGCTACTCAGGAAGTAGGAAAAGTTACTTCTGCAAGCAAACCCCCCTCACAGGACATTAACATTTCTTTTGGAGGAGTTCCCGTCGTCGTCGTAGCACAGCAGAAAGGAATCCAACTAGGAACCATGAGGTTGCGGGTTTGATCCCTGGCCTTGCTCAGTGGGTTAAGGATCCAGCGTTGCCATAAGCTGTGGTGTAGGTCGCAGACACGGCTCGGATCCCGCGTTGCTGTGGCTGTGGCGAAGGCCGGCAGCTACAGCTCCTGTTAGACCCCTAGCCTGGGAACCTCCATATGTCGTGGATGTGGTCCTAAAAAAAGGCAAAAAAATAAAATTTCTTTGGAAATTTACTCATCCTGACACTGGGAGCAGCAGGCATATAAGCAAATGGGTACAAACTACGGCTGTAAAAAGAGAAGGCTTTTTTGTTTTGTTTCTATTTTTGTTTCTTAAGGTTAAGACCAACAGGAAACTTTCAGAATAATATAGTAAAACCAGATCTGCCAAAGTTATTAAAAGCAAGGAAGAAAGGAATAGCCTAAAATAATCCGAAAAAGCTAATGTTATCAAAGCAGCGGCAGGAGGTGAAGGCTGCCGCTAAAGCCCGTCACACACTTCCTCCAACACCATACCTTATCGATGGCTTTTCCAACCCGAGAAACACTGCTGTGGATGTCTTTGTGGTCTGAGGCCAGTTTTTGAACAGTGTCCTTTATTCTTTTACAGCATTGTGTCAAAACAAGTGAAAGTGTCCCTGATAATTCAGCATCTTGGCCTATAAAAAAAGAAAGAAGACTGGTTACTCACAACAGCAAACCCGAAGATAGCAAGTTTCAAATCAGCCCTTTGGGACATGTAAGATGGAAGAAAAGTGAAGAAAAATCAATGTCTGCTTTGAAACAGATGGTCGCATTCATAGGTAATATTTTTCAAGTGAATACCAAGAAAGTGATTTTAATTTTTTTGTTTGGAATAAGTTTTAAAATTTTGCTATGAAAGAAATCACTTTTTTAATTAGTAAAATTAGAACAGAATGAATAATAACAGCGCCAAGGTATTTTTTGGAAAACATGTCTAAGTGAATAACCTCATTTATTCATCAATTCACTTACACTGTCCAAGTCATTCTCAAAATACTTTGATTATTACTAAATTTTCTAAAGAGAGCTAAGTCTAAATGCTTTATGTGCTACATAAAGAAGAAAAAACAAACTTGTTTGGGCACCATGATGGAAACAGTAAGCGGAGCAGAAGAGGGTAAACATACCTCCACCTGTAAGAAACAGGGAGGTGTTCTTACCAGTTAGAGTGGTGGGAACCCCCTCACCCCCAAATCCAAGTTCCCAGATGCCAGCCAAGGACCAACCTTGCAAGCAGGGCTTTCTAAGGATTAGCAGTCTCAGGACTGCTTGCAAGGTAGGTTCTTGGCTGGCATCTGGGAACTTGGACCTCAGGAGGGTTCCCACCACTTGAACTGTTAAAAGTGGCTCCCTGAGCCTAAACTGTATACTGTGGTTTATGCTGAACAGCTTCCTTCTGGCAGTCTGGAATTTTGGTATCTACTAGACAGAGGGTGCCTACGTGGCTGGTACCCAGTAAACACCTGAATACTATGTCTCTATAGCAGTGTCCAGGCAAAAATCCCTGCCCTAAAACTCACCCTGTGGTGAGCAAAATAAACAATACACAAAATACGTCAATTACACAGTATGACAAAAGATGACTCACACTGCTGGCAGGGGTGGGGGGAAGCAAAACGAAGCAAACAGGGAGTGCACGTGGGCTGAGCACTTGTAACCGGAAACAGGTGGTAGGCCTCACTGAGAAAGTGACCTTCGGGCAGAGACGTGAAAGAAGTGAGGGAATCGGCCACGCGGCTACCTCGGGGGTGAAGGGTAGCAGAATAAGCCACCCCAAAACAGCCTCTTTGGCATAAGGATTATTTCTTTTTTTTTTTCTTTTTTTTTTTTTTTTTATTTTTGCATTATAGCTGGTTTACAGATTTCTGTCAGGTTATTTCTAAGCTGATTATTTTGAGGAATGGCAAACGCGGAAAAAGATATGAAAATAGAGAAGTTACCCTTTTGTAAGGGAAATTTAAATTTATAAAACAAATCTCCATTTGAAAGGTATCTCCCGCTCTAAAATCTTAAGAAGTTTTTATCAATGATGAGAGCTCAGACTCAGATTAGCATTAACAAACCTTACTCCAGTTTACTGTGCTTTTCCTGGTGTCTCCCCATTACTGGCCTCCCCCACACCTACCTTTCTTTTGTCTTTGGCTGAAGATGGTATTTAAGCCTGAATTCTAAGCCACCTCTCTGAGTTACTCATTTTTCCCTGGGAATCTCCCACATACACATGAGGTATACATGTTAAAAAACTGTCTGCTTCTCTCTGTATCTCTAGTATTATATGAGTCTCAGCCAAGAATCTCAAAGGGTAGAAGGAAAATTCTATTTTACTCCCCTACAGGGGAAAGCATTCCAGGCTAAGGGAGACAAGGCCCTGCTGCAGAAATACACCTAGACTATTCAAGGACTAGCAAAGAGGCCAGAGTGGCTACAGTAGATTTCTGGCAAAGGAAATCAGTAGGAGACAAAGACTAAGAGACAATGAGGGTCCGGATCTTCCAGGGCCTTTCTGGCATCGTAAAGACTTTGCCTTTTACTAAGTGGCAGGAATATCCACTGCAAGACTCTGAACAGAACAAGAACATAAACTGATAAAAGATTTTAATACTGTCATTCTGGCTGACAATAGGAGTTAAAGCGCAGAAGCAGCGAGATGAGTTAGGAGAGGCTGCGGCAGCAATCCAGACGAGAGGACAGAGGCTCAGCCCACGTGTTAGGTATGGAGGTGGTGAGAAGGGATCGGATTCTAGATACATTCTGATGGTAAAGCCAACAGCATTTTCTGACTGGATATGGAGGAAGAAAAGGACTCAAGACTCCAAGGTGTTCAGCCTGAGTCAACCAGAAAGATACAGCTGTCTTCAATTAAGATGAAAAGCATTAAGGGCTAAGCAGGTATGAAGGGGGTGAGAGAGCGAGCCTGCGAGTGCTCAATTTGGGGCAAGCGCTCAATTTGGGGCTTGTTAAAAATGAGATGTTGAGTAGTCACCCCAGTGCCTATGTGGAGGAATAAGCCGAATACATAAGCCTGGAGTTCAGAAATAAGGTTAGGGCTGCATATACAAATGTGTGAGTTACTAGCATCCAGAATGAAATCAACAAGACAGTCCTGCAGACACAAAGGAGTGGTAAAGGGGGAAGTCCTGGGAACTCCACGTTCCTTTATGAGGCCAAGATGGAGCAGAACTGGAAAAAGAGACTAACAGAGACTACTGAAACGCCAGCTGTGATGCAGGAGGAAAATCAAGGAAGTATGGTGCTGGAGAAGCCAAGTGAGAAAATGTGCCAAGGAGGATGGAGTAACCAACTGTACTCAACGTGTTGCTACGTCAAGTAAGATGCGGACTAAGAGCTGATCACTGATCTGCAGTATGGAAGTTATCAGTGACCATGACAAGGATAGTTCCTCCAGAGGCTCAAGAAAAGAAGTCCAGAAGGTTGCATGGACTGTGAAGAGGAAACAACAGTAAGTGTTTTAGAGACAATCACTGAGAGAAGTAAAAAGGTAAGTAAACAGAAGATAGCGCCGAGAAAGTTCCAATTCAATGTGGGGTGGCCAAAATAGAAAGCCCGAATTTCCTTTTTTTATATGCCCACAGCATGTAAAAGTTCCCTGATCTGGGATCAAAACTACATCACAGCAGTAACCAGTGGCACAGCAGTGCAGCCCCAGAACCTTAATCCACTCAGCCACCGAGGAACTCAGAAACTGCCCTTATTTCTAAATACAAATGCACAAAGTATCTATCAGATGCCTCCAACTTCTAATTAACAATTTAGGCTAAGAGAAGGCTTGGTAATTCAAGAAAATTTCAAAATCTGTCTAAAAGGTGTTCCATACATACTTTGGACCAAAAGAAACTAAGTGCTTCAGTAAGCTGTGTTCTAGCTATTGCTGGTCCTTCTGTATCTAAACCTGATCTAACCTCGGTGACTTTATCTCCATAACTTCTCTGCCTAGACTTAGTCTTCTCAATGCCTAATGAATTCTGTTCCTTCCACCACTCATATGGCACAGAATCATATAGTATTTAACAATTTCAGAAGACCCAAAGGGAAGACAAGTTCTTACTGTTAATTGTATATTCCAGTCTTATCATATGCCTCGCACATCTGCAGGCACTATTAATATAAGTATTTGGACTGATGGTAAATAAAGCAAGGGAAAAATGAAAACAGTCAAAAAGAAAGTCCTATTCAACAAATGGTGCTGGCATAAGCAAAAGAGTCATACCATAGAGAAAAATTAACTCAAAATGGAATACAGATCAAAATGTAAGAGCTGAAACTATCAAATTCCTAGAAGAAAATGGGTGTATTCTTATCCTGGAATCGGGTAATGCTTTCTTAAATATGACACCAAAAGCAAAAGCAACCACACAAAAAACAATTAAAGTGGACCTCATCAAAACTAAGAAACACTTGTGCTTCAAATATTACCAAGAAAGTGAAAGGAGAACCCATGGAATGAGAGAAAAATATCTGCAAATCATCAGATAAGGATCTGGTATCTAGAAAACATAAAGAATGCTTACAACTCATCAATATCAAGATGAATAACCCAACTAAAAAATGGGCAAAGAATTTGGGAGACTTTTTTTCCCAAGTAAGTTATATAACCAATAAACACAGGAAAAGATGCTCAACACCATAATCAATGAAATGAAAATCTAATCTACAATGAGGAACTGCTCACACCCACTGGAAAAGCTATAATGAATAGACAACAATAAGTGTTCACAAGAAAGTAGAGAATTTAGACCCAAATGCACTGCTGACGGAATGTAAAATGGTGCAACAGCTGTAGAAAACATTCCTCAGAAAGTTCAAGTTACAGTATGACCCAGGAATTCCACTCCTAGGTACATACCCAAGAGAAATGAAAACATATGTCCATACACAAGCTTGTACATGTTCACAGCAGCATTTAATAGCCAAAAAATGGAAACAATCCAAATGTCCAGATGATGAATGGATAAGCCAAATGTGGCAAATCCATACAACAGAGTATTTTTCAGCTATAAAAAGGAATGAAGCACCGATAACATGCTACAACATAGATGAATCTTGAAAACATTAAGTGAAATAAGCCAGACACAAAAGGCCACATATTGTTTGATTCTATTTATATGAAATGTCCAGAACAGGCAAGTAGATTCATGGCTGCCAGGGGCTGGGGGACAGGTGGAATGGAGAATGATCTGAGATTTCTTCTGGAGTGATGAAAATGTTCTGGAATTAGATAATAATTATAGCTGCACAGCTCTGAATATACTAAAAGACAGTGAATTACAGACTTTAAAAGGGTGATTTCTGTGGTATGTTAACTTTAAACTCATTTTTTCATAAAAAACCTAAAAAGTGTAAACCCTAACTCCCATCCATCCAGACATGTTTGTCTCTACAGTCAGTAGACAACAAAGGTTGAGACACAAAAAAACAGAGTCCAAGCTGTAGAGAGGTCACTGGAATTTACCAACTTGAACTTTTATAACCCAATCTCAAAATTCATTGATATTTTCAAGCCTTAGCAACTTAGTTTTTGCTGTTTATAAATGATAGATACCAGTAATACAAGGTCAATTAATTAACATTCAGAGTTCAGAGTATGCCCCAAGGAAAAATAATTTCTACAAAGTATTTGGAAGCACAACTATAATGGAATACCCTGAAAAAGAATGCTGGGAAAGCCCTGTTCAGAGAGAAAGATTCCACTAATGCATTTTCAAATGGATTCAGTGGAAAGCAGCCAAAGGTAAAAACTGGTTTGAAAATCACTATAATAACCAAGCTGACTGAGATCAAACATGAGAGTCCTAACGTTCTTTTGATTTATTTGTCTGCAAACAAAACCTGCTTCTAGGAGAACCCTTCTATGAAAGAAATCTAACTGGATTCAGTTCCTAGAAGTAAAGCTGGGCAATTCCTGAGACAGCCATCTTTACCATAACTAAGCCAGGATCGAGGGTAAACATGGAATTGAGGTTGGCCACTGGAGTGGTCACTTTTTACCCAGGATGAAGTCCTCTGCCAGCTGTGTCTTACAACACAATAAACCTCCCTGGACTCAAGACCCGTACATAAGCACGGAAGAAATTGTTCTGATACAGTGCCCATCACTTACAGTCACCCCAGGGAAGTTTTTTTTCAGACTTTTTTTTTTCTATTTTTTTGGCCAGGCCTATAGCATGCAGAAGATCCTAAGCCAGGGATCGAACCCAAGCTGCAATTGCGACCCGAGTCACAGTTGTGGCAATGCCTGATCCTTAACCCACTGCATCACAAGGGAATTTCCAAAGACTTTATTTCTGAGAGTAGTTTTACGTTTACAACAAAACTGAGAGGGAGGCCCTGAGCTTGCCCATATACACCCCTCCCCCCGCCCCCACATGTACAGCTTGATAGCTCATTTCTTTTTAGTCCACTGTGTGGACGTAACCACATTTTATTTACCCATACACCTACCAAAGGACAGCTTGGTGGTGTCTAAGTTTTTTTTTGGCAATTACAAGTAAGGATGCTATAAACCTCCATGCAGGTTTCTGTACGGATGCAAGTTTAACTCCTCTGGGAAAAACCAAGGAGGACTTACTGCTGTATCCTATGGTAAGAGTAATGTTTAGTTTTCTAAGAAATCACCAAACTGTCTTCCAAAATGGCTGTACCGTAAAAGTACTTTATTTTATTTATTTATTTTTTGTCTTTTGTCTTTTTAGGGCCACACCTGCTGCATATGGAGGTTCGCAGGCTAAGGGTCTAATCGGAGCTAGAGCCACCAGCCTACACCACAGCCACAGCTATGCCAGATCTGGGCCTCATCTGCAACCTACACCACAGCTCACAGCAACACCGGATCCTTAACCCACTGAGCGAGGCCAGGGATCGAACCTGCGTCCTCATGGATCCTAGTTGGGTTCGTTAACCACTGAGCCACGAAGGGCACTCCAAGGTACTTTCTTTAAAGGACATTTTTATTATTGGACTTGATTCAACAGGTAAAATAATTAATACATCAATAAGAGATTTAAATGCAAGCAAAGAACCAACACACATGGTTGATCTAAGTTACAGATAATTTTTCTTTCGGTGCAATAGAATAGTACCTTTCATAAATGAATTTTAAGCATGATATTCTCAGAAACTGGAATAGTCATGATCTCCTCCAAAATCAGACATCTGCCAAACCAAATGAGACATATTTGAGTTAACTCCAAAACTGTTTTTATAGAGCCCAACTCAGACTTCAAGCTCTGCCCTTCAGGTTCACTGCTCAGCCATTTCAGGATTTATGTCCATTAGTTTTACAGAAACAGTAAATAGAAAAATGTTTGTTTGCACAGCTTCCTGTACTTCGCTATCAGGGCTTCACACTGCATTGTAAATATCTATCAGCCCCCACACACACGAAATTACTTGAAGATAGAAAATATGACTGTTTAATCTCCTGTGTATAGCATGACAACCAGCACATATTAGGCATTCAGTAACTACTTACTGAATGAATAGAAAAATAATAGGTCGTGTATTACAGTCTCGATTTCAAGCCCAGCACTGAAGACTCTGGCACCACCTACGCTGTAAACCAACGCTCTCTTGGCCGCCACCACTTCACACTCAGCCGCTCCTGGGTCCTCCGTTCTCCCCTAAGTTGCTTAAGGTGTACTACGCGATAGCATCACACCCTAAATTTCCCAAACACCAAATAAATACATCAGTCACTACACAGTCACCAATTTTCAAATAAAACATATTCACAAAATAGTCCCCACCCCAGTTACAAGTTCCTTCTCTTTTCCAAATAACGCCCCGCCAAAAAAAGCTCTTAAACATGTAGGTGAAGACTTGGAATAAGAACTCACAGGCCTGTGTTTTGAGCCAGTCTGCTTGTTTATAAGAAAATTATCCCAAAGCTTGTCAAAGAAGTGAAAGACCTCTTAACTTTGGTACCTAATGTGTTCCTGTAACAGTGTACCCCAAGTCAGTATAAAGGAAAGCAGAACAAATTACACATGAAAAAGGGTATCATCTGGGGACTTCCATTGTGGCGCAGTGGGTTAAAGCTATGGTGCTATCACTGCAGCAGCTCGGGTGGCTGCTGTGGCACGTGTTCAACCCTGGCCCAGGAACCTCCACCTGCCAAGGGCACAGCCCACCAAATTAAAATGAACAAAACTGAACTAAAAGAGTGTCTAGCTCCCTCAAAGCAAAAAATTACAAAATTCTCAATTCACCTTGGTTTCACAAATAACTTTCAATACAGTTCTATCATTTTATTCACATATTTGTTCCATTATTTTCCTTCATCACTAATCACATGGCTTAAGGCAACCAAATGTCCCACTGTAAGATTTACTCATCATTTTGGGCCACTTAATACAAGCAAGACAAAGATATTTTTAAGATTGAAAACTAAGTTTTCATCCCCACTCAGTATTTACATTTTCAATTTTATTTGCCACTTCTCTTTTTGGAACCCCAAGGGAAAAAAAAAATCTCAAAAAACTGCACCCACACTGCTAAGGAAAGAAAGTTTAGTGTTACTCTACAGAACAGACAATGACTCACAGACTTTGGAAAACCTTGGTTTTTCAAATAAGACAATCTGGGGGGTGGGGGGATGCACTGGGGGTTTGGGATACAAAATCTGTAAAATTGACTTGTGATGATTTATGTACACCTATAATTGAAATAAAATCCATTAAGGAAAAAAAAAAGAAAAGAAAGTTTAGTGTTACTCAAACTAAACAGCTGACTGGTAGGAAGCACTACAATGCTGCTGCTCGATATGTCTGTTCCTCGGCGGATAAAGAGTTCTAATTTAGTCCACAAAAGGCCCTTTAGAGGGGTCAATGACACCACTAAGTACATGTCGCCTAAGACTCAAACACGGGAGAGATGAGACTCATGATAACTGACAGCATCCTACAAAAAACGGCAAGGCACAACACACAAAGGTATTGCTCTGATGGTGATTATTCACATTTCCCAAAAGGCTGAGAACCTTACCACCTAGAAGTAGAACATTTCGGTAAAAATAAGTAGGACTCACCTGAAATCACTTGGTAGAAACAACTAGGCCTCACCAGAAATCACTAAGATTTGACTTAACATTTTTATGAATATCGTGGGGGCTAAAAAAATTTTAGATATCCAAGTTTATAAAGGTTACATATATTGCATTTGAGCTCTTGAGTTATCAAAAGTTAACCCCGGGGAGCTCTCCTGTGGTGCAGGAGTTAAGGATCTGGCCTTGTCACTGCAGCAGCTTGGGTCACTGCTGTGGGCTCAGGTTCCATCCCTGGCCCGGAATTTCTGCATGCCGTGAACACAACAACAACAAAAAGTTAACTCCAGATTCATGAAGTGGACAGTTATCTTAAATTTGGAATTAAGTGGAAAGCAATATGGCATATGAGTTTTAATATAAACAGAAAGAAGTCCACTGAGTAGACATAATCCTGACCTCACAGGAAAACTCAGACCTCAAATGAAAACTCAGACCTCACAGAGCTATTATACTCCAGAATTCATTCTACATTAAGAAGAAAACGGCACAAATAGAAAACACCCATTTTTTTCCAGGGTCAGTACACACTGAAAACAAAACACGCTTTGTGGTATATTAAGAGCTGGCAAAGGTACAAAGAAGAGTATTTGCTGGTCAAGCCCTGACCTTTCTGAACAGATCAGTAGATTCACAGATAAGTGTTCTGACCCACTGCACCAAATCACAGCCCAGTGTACTGCAAAACCAAGCACAAGAGGACACAAAAACACTGATTAACTCTAAGAGCTAAGTGACAGGGTACAGAGCGAGTGCTCCTGGAGCAGGGAGCTACACTTAGTGATGGCAGAGGGCAGAGAAGAGCAGTGCGAAGGCAGGATGCGAGGTGAGAAGCAGCCAGAGAAGGGGAGAAAGATGCAGGCACAAAGTTTTAAATGACTGCTGGATAGTCCCACTTTAGAGCTGGTGTACGCCCTTCAAATTCAAAATACAGAGAATTAATCTCTAGACATCTAGGTATCTCAAGTGAATGGCTGAACTAAATAAGGTTTCTTTCAGCATTTAAATGTGGGCTTCCGAGTTCCCTTAGTGGCTCAGTGGTTAACGAATCCGACTAGGAACCATGAGGTTGCCGGTTCGATCCCTGGCCTTGCTCAGTGGGTTAAGGATCCGGCGTTGCTGTGAGCTGTGGTGTAGGTTGCAGACGCGGCTCGGATCCTGCGTTGCTGTGGCTGTGGTGAAGGCCGGTGGCTCAGCTCCTGTTAGACCCCTAGCCTGGGAACCTCCATATGCCCTGGGTGCGGCCCTGGAAAAGACAAAAAATAAATAAATAAAAAATAAATGTGGGCTTCGTATTTAAAAAGCAAACCCTAATTTCTACCTTCCTCTCTCCCAACCTTCCAATTTTCTTCCTGGTTCTATAATTACCTCTTGTCACTCACGCTCAAAACCTGGGATTAACCTTTGATTTCTCTAGCCCTTCTCTCCCACTGTGCACCAAGTCCTGGTAATCCCTCCCCTCAGGAGATCCCATGAAGTGCAGGTTTCTCTCCACGACTCTACCACCTCTAACCCCAAACAGGCCCCTATTTCATCAGATCTAGAGTAACTTTTAATCTTAACTAGTCTTCTTGTCCTAACTCCAATCAGTCCAGATGCTACTTGGTCTCAGATCAGGACCCTGTCCCCTCCCAGTTCAAAATCCACCCCCTTCTCTGTCATCCAGTATCCTCCCAGTCTACCACTTCCCTCTGATACTACGACTCTATAAAACCTCATCCCAATTTAACTTTCATGCTTTTATCCCATTTCTCCCCACTCTGTCCTTCCCTGCTCCCAGGTTAGAAAAGTCTCAAGTCAAACCCTACTCTACCATCGGTACTATTCAGTCAGCATTTGGCCAACCCTATACACACGGCCATGAACTGTAAAAACATATCGGGCTCATCTCCCTAACGAGGCAGAAAGTTCTTAGTGCATAAGGACCATCACTTGTCCCCTAGAACTCCCACAAAATTTAGCCTAGTTCCACGTGTAATTGATCATTAACAACTAGTGACCGAGTGCTCTACAGTTCCACTCAAACAGCCAACCTCAAGAAGTTCTAAGGGCTCCTTCTCATCCCATTTGCTAGTATTTATACCCATCAGACGCACTGTCATACATCTCTTATTGTGTACTGTGCCATGGCCATGGTTTTTTCCCTCCTCAAATGTAAAGGTCTGGCCTCATTATCCAAATAAAGTTCCTTATAGACTCTGTTTCTTACACCTTTTGAATATTCCTTACAGTGTTAAGCAGACCACTGGGCAGTTAACATACACCAGTAATTAAAATATCTACAGAGTAAAGGTATCTCAAAATTAAAAGACGGCTTAATACTGCTTAAAGGTACAGACCTTAAAAATAACAAGTAAGCCTTGTCTTACTGATTGCAAAGCCAGGTCATATTATCTATTTAATTTCCTAACTGTGTGATCTAAGTCACTGGTTTACCGAAGAGGAAAAGAGGCTAAGCAAGACTCCAGAACCAGTGAAGAGGCAGAACAAGGACACAATCCAGATCTGAGCTCAAGGACAAAATTCTATGCTCTTCTCCACAAGTGCAGACTCATCTTCTTATCTCCTCAACTAGCCTGAGTTCCAGAAGACTGGGGCCATGTGTACAATGTTTCTTTTTAAAGAAGTCTCTCCTTATCTCCTCCCAAATATCTTCACATACCAAGAACAAGATATCAAATCTGTATGGATTCCACAGATACAGCAAACTCATCAAAGGTAACACACTGTGTCCCAGGCCTCCAAGTGGAGAAAGACCTGGTCTTACGGAGTCCTCAAACGATGTTCCCCAAGAACCACTCTGAGCTTAGCATACAACCTCTACACCCAAATAGGGTGAAAGCCTCAAGCTGTGCTAGAGATTCTAGTCTCTGTTCTTTGAGGCTTTAGACTAGCAAGCACATAATCTAAGAGGAAGGCCAGAGGTTTCTGTCCCTCTTTTATAAACTCTTAGAGGTTTCAAAGAAATGCCCAGTTAAGAGCATCACCTCCCTGGTATGTGTCAACATCTGGGAGTCACATGAGTACCACCAGGGCTCCCAGCACACAGCTCAAAGCCAAGGCCCCCCACCATTCTCCCCTCAACGGCACTTCTGGGTCATTTTCAAAGATTTTACAGATGAGGAAGCAGGGCCCCAAATAAAAACAAGTCAGTTTTAATATCCCAAGTGAACAGTAGTTTGCTTAAAGCACCACTTCCACAATCCTAACTACTAAGAGACTAAGATACGAAAACAAAAACTTCTCTATTAATTCTAGTACTACAGTATCACAGAAGTGTTGTTGGCAAGTTTCTCCCTTACTGATGTTCTTATCCAGAGTTAGAAACTACGTTAAGAGATAAAAAAAAAACCTTAGGAAAATGATTTTACTATACCAAGCATTAGAGCAATTTCGAATATGTCCCCAAAAGTAACATGAATCAAGCTGCAGTCTATAATTCTATAGATTAAGTCATACCAACGACTCAGTATTTGAATTATATGAACTTCACGGTTAGGAGGCAAGGCAAACGCTGAGAAATGAAGACTGGGCTAGTCAAGATCACTGTTATGGATGTAACTTGTAGCTGCTCAACTACAAGACATCTATCACTTTGTCTTGGGTGCCAAGTCTTCCTTTCTAGAACCCTCTCTATCTGAGCAACAGTGGATCACATGGCCATACATGTGACATTCAGTAAGCCCAGCCCAAGGTGGCTAATGCACTCCATGCCCCAGCCCCGGTTACCGATTCAGGGAGAAGCCTATGACCCAAACCAAGACAAAAGAGACAGTCTCCGGTAATTCTGTTGTCATGTTTCTGTCTCTGGGATCACAAGCAGTATAAGGGTGACATGAGTCCACTGGCCATCTTGACATCCATGTGACAAAAGCTCTGCTGAGAATGAAGCCAACCATGGAAAGCACAGCTGAGAGATGAAGAGAACAAAACCGGTCATCATGACACGTTTGTGTCCCTGGAGTCAGTTGGCTTAACCTCAGCCTATTTAGTTATGAGTCAACAAATTCCACTGTAATTAAAACTACTGTGCCACCTGCAACCAACTGTAATTAGAACTATTGTGCCACCTGAGTAATATACTAGTCTGATGAATATGGTACCAAAGAACAAAGAATCAACTCCTAGATGAGCCTGGAAAGGAATGGCTGACAAAGTTAAATCTGCTTCTAAACTCAACTGGAAACGCCAACACTAACCTCTTATTATTCTCACCATCTAAAACATAGTCCAGGTAGCTTGGTGATGGGGCTATTCTCTTCTTTGAGTATTTGAGCAATGACTATCTTAACCCACGCAAACTTTTCCCACCTACTCTGCTGCTACTTTTCCGATGAGATATTACAGGTAGATGTCAAATTTTATTCAATTCAAAACTTTAAAGTCATTATCCTCTCAAGTGTCTTGTTTGTATTTAGCAAAAGTTTGCTTAACAAATGGGAGACCATGCTATGCAGCATATTCCACATAACACCAAAAAATAAGGCTGAATAATTAAACAAACCACTAGTCCACACACACACACACATACACGGAGTTTTAGGTGGTAATATGTATTGCTCATTCCCACAAATGAAGCTATGCTCACCAACTTACAAACTGAGATAATACTAAGCCTAAAGCATAATAGGTAGAACTACATGTCCAATACCTCAGAAAAAAAGTGATAAATTATTCTTTCTTTGAATGCTCTTAAAATTTTTTTCTGGAAACTAGCATCTTTGGCTGCAAGATAGGCAACTAGGTGGTCCAGGAATAAGAAAGACTGGGAGCAAGATTTTCTTACTGGGTATCCTTTTAATCATTTGACTTTATACCATTTTAATGTATCATCTACTCAAAATACATACAACTTTAAATTTAGTAAATTCCTGGAGAATCAATTTCAGAAACCATATTAGAACTCCTTTTAATAACAGCCTAAAAATAAGAATTTTTAAAAATATTGTACATGCTTAGTTTTTTCAAGTACACTATATACAAGTCATAGAACTGTTACCCAATTGTTTCTAATTTTCTATCACCAAATGTTAATTTAGAATATCCGCAATACATGACATATAGTTATTTTATGTTCTCCCTTCCACCACAGAAATGCTAATGAGAAAAGTATTCTCACCAAAAAAACCGAAAAAACAAAAAAGCTAATAATAATTAATCACAAGTCAAATCACCAAAATGTATCCATACCATTTGTCTGTTAGTCAAGGACTGTCCAAACTGTGGTTGCCATACCACTGATGTGAATGGTGACTTTAGCTCTATGTGAAATAGTATTTAATAGACATAAATTTATTTAATTTTATTATTATTTTTTTAACAGCTGCATCTATGATGTATGGAAGTTCCCCGGCTAGGCGTCAAATGAGAGCTGCAGGTGCTGGCCTACACCACAGCCATGACCACGCTGGATCCCAGCCAGTTCCAAGCCACACGTGCAACCTACGCAGCAGCTTGCAGCAACGCCAGATCCTTAACCCATTCAGCGAGGCCAGGGATCAAACTGCATCTTCACAAACATCAGGTTCTTAACCTGCTGAGCCACAACGGGAACTCCAGTTATAATTTTTTTTTTTTTTGTCTTTTTAGGGCAGCACCCAAGATATACAGAAGTTCCCTGGCCAGGGCTCAAATCAGAGCTGTAGCTGCTGGCCTACACCACAGCCACAGCAACGTGGGATCCATGCCGAGTCTGAGACCTATATCACAGCTCACGGCAATGCCCGATCCTTAACCCACTGAGCAAGGTCAGGGATCGCACCCAAGTCCTCATTTCCAATGAGCCACGACGGGAACTCCTATAAATTTATTTTTAATATTTATTATACTTAATATACCAAATCTACAAGTTCACAAATACTGCTTAGAATGAGGATAAAACTACTTAAGTAAAATTGTGAAAAATAAGAGTGCACATGTGTGAGTGAGGTTTGAGAAAAACCCAGGCATTATCTAGATCAGATCAAGGGCACACTGGGAAAAAATCACCAAACAGCATCAATTATATGGAATCTCAAATTAGACCAAACCTCCCGCTGATGGAGAAACTCACTGAAAGGCTGATACAACTGGATGTCAAGAGCACTCTCCTCTTCCCTCAGAGTTGGGGCAATGCCACAAAGAGGCAACAGAGAGCAGATGAGAGAAGTTTCAGGGCCCCCTGCAGGACTACTTCCAGGCCAGGTGCCAGGCAAGCCCCCCCTGGAGCAGTGCTGACAATCTGGAACAAGGATGGTGAGTGTGGACTAGGGCTGTCAGTGGGCTTACTAACTGAGCATGATGGATGTCTGGTCGGCCTCCGCCACAACCATCCTGACTGTCCTCACCTGGTATAAGCTGTCTGCTCACAACTTTAGAAAAAAGAAATTTCAACATAAGAAAATGTATTCAAGCTCAAAAACTGACCCGATCCCCTGACCCTCGCTAAAGGTCACTTCTGAATCAGCCGCGTGCCATCAGTGTGGTGCAATGTCGGGGAATTGGTAAAGTGCCCAAGATTCTACTTTGTTGACATCACATTCTTACAAGAATATCACCACAAATGCGCGCAGAGAATGAGATCCAAAGCCCTAATAGAGGATCCCTGGGGAAGCCCCCACCTCAGGTCACAGAAGCCCACCAGATCACTTGCCCAGACAGGTACACTCAAAGCCTTGAAAATTTCCCTTTAAACTTGAAAATGGAGTTCCAAACTCAGACTTCAGCAGATACAACTTTGAGATGGGTATGTCTAAGATTCAATGTAATACCCACACTGCCTGCAGAGATACCCAGATACCAAAGCCTGATGTTTACCGTCTTCGTACCTAAGAACACCATAAGGAAGAAGACTGTATCTTGAAAATGAGACTTGGCATTTCTGCAGTATTTTTTTTCACGTTTTATAGTTGCCTTTAGTCATGTCTTCCTATTATCAAAGAACTGAAGAAAATCAGATATATCAATACAAGACTGTATTTTGTAGACAAAGTAAAAAGGAGGAGGCTGAAAAGAGAACACGAGCAATTCATCACATGAGACTTTCTGAACAGCACAGCAAACTCTGTGGCTAATACTGGCTGTAAATTCCCAGAAAAGTTCCCCAATAACAAGCGAAGAGGTCTAAAACAACTTCCCACTTCAGCAATTTCTTGAAATTATTTTATCCATCTGGGACGGGCCCCAAATCCCTACAGCAAGGTTCACAATCACATCCCCCTTCAATTAACATGCCCCCTCGCTCTCATGGAAGAAATGGGTTTTACTTCCCACCTCCGCCCTCTCAAGCTCTGCCTAACCCAGCCCTCCCTCAGTCTCTGACCTGGTCCCTCTGAAAAGTGACATGTTCCTTCCACCTCTCCAGGTCTACATCCTTCACTCACTCCTTCCATTTCAGTCAAGACCAAGATTTCCCCTCCAGTGGAGGTGGAGGGGCACACCTTCAGTCCCTTACTAAAGCAGCCCCTTCACCTCAATCTGCATATGCTTCTTAACTCCCAGTCACCTAGTTCATTTTAACAATTCTATGAAACTGCAAGCAAAGAGGGTCACCGAGTCCCAACAGCCACAGACCATGACCAAACTCTCCTTCTCTAAGCCCGTCCTTTTTCTGTTTCTGCAGGCCCCTCCTGGCCTTGCACACTTCAAGGCTATCCTAGAGTCTTTCCTCCCTGTGGCCTAAGTGATCTCCTCTTCCCTCTCCTGTAGGAAGGACACCAGGAAACCATTCTAGACCTTACTTCCTCCCAAACTCCATCTATGCACCGTCAGCCACTAGAAAATATTACTGAGCCCTTGACTCAATCTTCATTAGCCCTTCAGCTTCTCGCTTGTCCAAAACCAAGTTCACCAGAGCCTCCCCAGGAGTCCCACCCTACTCCAGCTCTACTTCCCCTTCAGGGGCACTAACTCTCAGGTGAAGGCAGTCTGGGAAAGGAAGGTGTACAAGAAGGAAGGAGGGTGCAGAGAGGCTCAGGTATGATCACTCTCCTCCTCCCCTGCCAGTGTCTACACAATCCCCCCAGCTACCAAACCTCATTTTTCAAAAATTTCTATTCAGCCTCCAAGGTGAGAAGGCCTCCAAACAGCTCTTCAATAAATCCATCATAGAAAGTCCTTTACTTCTTGCTGAAAAGGAATCATCACTGTGGATACTTAAATCTAAGGATATCAAACCTTGAATGTTATTTTAAAAAAAAAAAACAAAACAAAAAAACCCTTCCCAAGCTGTTTCCACAAGTTAAACTTTGGCAAAGTATCTGCCCCCAGGGCCTAGAACAGTAACCATATAGGAGAAACACCTTCTATAGAAAATCTGTTTTCTGAAAGGAAACATGTAAAAACTCGACCAAGTAAGCAAGTTAACTACCAACTTGTGCCACAGTGTTTCTGGAGAGTTGCCTCCGTCTCATCACAGGCTCCAGGAGGAGAGTTGAACAGTTGGGTTCAGCTGGTTTCCTAGCAATCAAGTCAGTGCGGCTGCCTAAAGAAAAGCTGCTTCCACACAGAGTTAAATTATGGAGTTGCAGGAGCGGCTGTTCCGCTAACCCACAGCTAAGAATAACACTCGACTTTCTAATTAAAAAAAAAAGAAAAGAAAAGAAAAAGAAGAGGAAAGTAAGTCTCTGGGCTAACAGTCAGGGGCGGAGGAGAGGGCTCCCTGCACTGACTCCCTCTGCACCCAGACCCTTGTGCCCTAGGCAACTGACCAGGGGCACCCACCCCGGGAGGGCGGCAGTTTGCAGGTGCGACTGACCGGCCCCACCCCCGTTTAACCTGGGCTGGAGCCCGGGGCTTAGGAATGGGTTTCCGGGTGGGTTCGCGCTCACTCTTAATTAACAACGAGGTCGGGGCAAGTTGGAGACAAATCCGGCCACAGAAGCAGGAAAAGGCCAAAACGGTTCTGGGGGTCTCGGCGCCGCAGCAAAGGCGGCGCCGAGGCCCCCGGAGGCCACCCCTCCTGGCCCGCCGAGGCCTGAGGGGCGCGGGCCGGCGGGCCTGGACCCGCGCGCCCACCCGGGCCGCCCTACCGTGGCTCTGCAGGATCTCGTGCTTGAGGCCGCCCGTGTAGTCGATAAGCTCCTCCAGGCCGCGCTCGCACAGCTGCCCGTAGCCCGAGAACTTGTGCAGCACCTTCTCCAGCTCGCGCTCCACCGTCACGCACTGATCCATCCCGGAGGCGGCGGTGGCAGCGGCGCTCGGCTGACCGGCGCCCGGGTGTCCGCAGCCGTTCGGCCCGGGCCCGGCCGAGGCCGCGTCCTGCTCCTCGTCCCCCAGGCGGGCGGCACGGGCGGCTGAAGCAGTGGACGCGCTAGCCCCGGTGGCGGGGGAGCTCCGCGCAGCCCGCGTCCGCCTGCCCCATGGCGCCCCGACCGCGGCGCGTCGCCGCTGCTCCCGCTCGCCCTTCCCACCCGGCCCCGAGCCCCCGCTCGCAGCGTTCGCTGCCTGACGCGGCACCGCCGATTGTTTTTGTTTTCACGGGAACCGACCGATGACCTGGTTCTCCGGGTGGCACCAAGCGCCGCCGACCCGGGCGGGGGGGGGCAGCCACCCCAGCGAGGGATGGAGGCGGCGCAGGCCGTACCAAGCGCACGCTCGAGGTGGGGGGGAGGCCGCGAGAGCGCGGGCGGAGGAACGTGACGAGCGTCCGCTCGCGCCGCCGCTCTAAAGGTGTGGGCCGTACCACGCGGGAGGGGTGAAAGGGAGCGGGAGAGGGTGGAGCAAAAACCCAATTGGTCCAAGGAGCTAAATAGGTAACTTTGGAGACAACCTCAACGCTCCAAGAGCGCTACAACTACGCGCTCGGTAAACAAGAGGGTGGAAACCATCCTTCGCCACTCCGCCCAGAAACGGGGAAAACGAACCAATGGGCGCCGGGAATACGTAAGGGACGGACGTCCTCCAATCCCTGGCCGAGGCGTAACCCTTCAGCCAATCCGGGACTAGGGGCCAAACCAATAGTCTCGCTGTTGGAGGGGGTGATTTAGAGAGCATCCCGGGAAGCAAGTTGTTTCTGGAAAGCCGTGAGGGGAAACAAGCCAGAAATGAAAAGGTCTATTTCCCATAGGACTTGCCCCAGCCCTGAGTTATTTCATCTCCCCATCACTCCTGAGGGGCTACTTGTCTTCCCCAAGTTTTGGAAATCAGACTCGCCGCCCCAGAGAAAAAATCCAGCCAGGCCGTGCGGAGTGGGTGGCGCTGCGGGCAGGGGGTCGCTAACTGGCTTAAGAAGAGGGGGGATTCTGAGGTGGGAGAAGGGGGCTGCTTGTTGGCCGGGCGTGGCCCGCAAGGCTGCCTCGGCTCTTGCGGCACCGGGAGGTCACAAGCCCTACACCCACCTCCTCCGCGGGCCTCGGCCCTTTGGCCCCTGGGCCTGGAGCCTTTCCTGACCGGTTGCCTCACCCCGGGGGCAGCATCACGAAAGGGAAACTCGCGTCGGACCTCCGGGCAGTCCGGCCCCTGCCTTTTGGGCTCCTTATTCCATTTGCTTCGGATGGAGTTACCCGCTTTGCGTGAATCCCTCCCCTGACTCGCCATGGCGCCTCCTACCTTGGCCTGTACCTACTTGCTCACTAAGCTGTGACTGCATCGACCTTAGCGTTCCTCCTAGAAGCCAAGCTGATGTTTGCATCAGGACCTCTGTACTTAGCCTTTCATTGGATTGGAAAACTCTTCCATCTTCTCATCCTAAAATTTTTAGCTCACTTGTACTACAGAGGGTCCTCCCCTGACCACACTATCACAGTCTTTACTTTCCCACACTCCCTCTTCCTTTGCTATATCATATTGATTGTAATAAATCATATCCGTTTTAGTATTTTCTCACCACGTAAGATCTGAAGTTATGTGATTTATTTTCATTCACTTTTCTGTCTGCACTCCTTCAATAAAGCACTAAGGCAGCCCCCTTGCCTCTGTTTTCTGTGCCCAAAACAGTGATTGGCAACATAGTACCCAATCTCTCTCTCTTTTTTTTCTTTTTTCTTTTTGTTAAGGTAAAACCTTTTTGAGCCTCAATTTCCCTTTTTATAATCTGGTAATAATTAGAATTTAATAATACTTCTTTCTGTTGTTAGGAAAATGAAAATAATTTAGGGAAAGACCCAGAAACACATGATAACCGCATGATAAACAGTGGTGGTTGTTCCCAGGAGTAAATCTGAGATGGCAACTTAAAAGTCATGGAATCGTGTTGGTCTAGCACCTAGTCCTTTCATGTAGTTCTCGGTGATACTCCAGGGCAGCCACACTGTTGCTGTTACACATCACATTTCTCTTCCCCATCTAACCTGTTTTCCTTTCTCCTGTCTTCCTTGACAGGTGGCCCTGATTCCTGCTTCGCTGAGAAGGTACCATTCAACTCCAGCACTTTCTGCCACTCTTCTCAAAGTATGTCCGTCTGTTTCATCTATTTTGTGAACTGTTGACGAGTACCCAACAGAAAAGGAGTGCCTTCTCCCTTCTTAAGCTGCTAGCTGACCTGGGAATGTGGAGAGATCCTTCATTCAACCCTCCTTAGGCTATTTCCTTTTTCTGCTCAGTCCTCTCATGGCCAGGCTGCCCAGCCAAATCCTCCACACTTGTTCCTCCTGTTTCTCCAAGGATCTCCTTGATAAGCTCAGTTCCCCTTTTCTCAGTCTTTTTTTTTTCCCCTTGACCTCACTGCTACACTTGAAAGTTGTGACCCACCATCACAACTTTCAGATTCTTCCTTGACCTCCAGGGCATTGCCGTGGTATGGTTCAGTCACCTCCTCTCCCCTTCTGGCTCTTTTCTCATTTAGCCACCGTTGCGGATGGGCTTTGCCCTGTGTTCTGCCCTCAGCCTTCTCTTTCCCCTATACCTGCTGTCCTTGGAGAACACATTCAAATTGCTTCTCTCCAGCCCTGATCTGCCTCATAAACTAGCTTCACATTCCTCCCTTCAACTAGCAAGACATCATCATCCAAAGGACTCGTTACCTCCAGTCAGCACCTCAAAAACAGAATCCGTATTTCCTTGCCCAAACTGACTCCTCCTCTTGACTCAGTTTTGTTGGCATTATCTTAACTCTCCCATGTTCCTTTACCACGTCTCCTTCCTCATCTTTCATTTACCTCTAGGATTCTTGAAAACCTTTCTCATTAGATTCCTTGACTCCAGTAACCTGTTTCCAGTGTCAGCTACATCCTTCTCAAGATCCGTTTACCAAGTCAGTTGCCTTTGACTGAATTATTGGTGCTTCCCAGGATTTTGTCCTCATCAGTATCTCTAGGGATGCAAATTATCTCACCCCGTTTTCCAGTCATCCTCCACATGTTCTACTGAGTCTCGCTTTTTTTTTTTTGCCCACACCCTCAGCATGCAGAAGTTCCCAGGCCAGAGATAAAACCCGTGCATGCCACAGCAGTCACAACGCTGGATCCTTTACCACTGAACCATGAGGAAACTCCCCTAATGTCTTAAATGAGGCTTTTTAGCTTCTACATTCCTCACCTTCTTAGTACTTTTGACATGTTTCCAAGATTACAATTGCTTCTCTTAACCTGCCTTTATCTCTTACCTCTACAGTGCCTCCAAAGAATCTTCATCCCCCTCAAAGGGTTGTTGTAATAATTAAAACAGACAACCCATGTAAGGTGTTCAATATTAATACCTGGTACATGGTAATAGCTATTCTACTGATAGAATTAGTCAAGACCCCCCATTACCTACAGCTGCAGATCCTAATTCTCAGCTGTATGGTCTGCCCAGCATAGCAACGCATCACAGTCCCCTATCCAAACGCCAGGCACTTTGATACTTTCAAGGTGAGCTGAGCACAGCTTAGTCATGCTTTTTCTTCTAGAATGCTTTTCTTTTTCCTGTTTTCCTTTCTCCTGTCTTCTCTCCTTTCTTTATTCTTAGCTACTCAAATCCGCCCCTTTCTTCAAGTAACAAGACAAGTCCTATTGCTACTGATACCTTCTAAATCCCGGCCTGCCTACTCTTCAGTATGGTAGTCACCAACCATATGTAGCTATTTAAATTAAATTTTAAATTTAGAAAATTTTGCATTCATTTTCTCAATGGTACTAATAACCACAGTTCAACTACTCGGTAACTGCACGTGGCTAGTGCCTACTGGGTTAATCAGCAAAGAATGAACATTTCTGTTACTGTAGAAAGTCTGGTTGAATAGTACTGATCTAGACCATGCCCAGTGTAGTTACCAGCCACCCCTATAACTGCTGTAGGACTTCCCTGTCAAGTCATTTAATGCTGAAGTGCATACTGCCCCCATATTTTTCATTAACTTTTCAAATATGTGCCTTGTTTACCAGATTGTTAGCTCTCAGGTCAGGACTGACTCTTTTATTCTCTCTCGTGATTTACTCAATGCTCTAGGTATTCCTTAAAGGAAAGAGAATGCACAAGGGAAGAGGCCTCAAATTTAACCAAGGAGAGAAAAATAGTACTTCTAACTGCAGAGATCTTTATGTTCCCTCCTTAATTTATATTGTCCCTTCCTACCCACTGCACAATTGCTTTAAGCCTAAACCTTGATTTCTCAGAGAAGGGCCTCTAGAAGCAATAGGGAAAACCTCCATTTTCAGAACAACTACAAATTATTATTCTGTGATTACGTTTTTACCACACAATAGAAAAGAATTCCTTCACACATAAATACCAACCAACCAGAAAACAAAAACCCCACTCCAATATCAGATGGACTCCTGCCCCCATATTTTTTTCAGTCTGGAAAACCTTTCATTTGTAATCATTCTGTACTTTGCACTCGCTCTCCGCTCCACTCCAAATTCCATTCTCTGTAACATTTAAGAAAAGGGAGGGAGGGAGGAAGAAAAAAACCTTTGTCTTCTGGCCAAAATACATACTCATTGTAAAAAAATTAGAAAATACAAATAGTATACAGAAATAACTATCCCATGAAATCTCATGAAATCTAAGACCCAGAACAAAATTCATCAGTTTTAACATTTGGGGTAAATTTCCACAGTTTTTTCTGTGTGTACACATAGACCCACATGTGCAGTTTATAAGATAGCTCTCATTATATATAACTATCTTGTAAACTACTTTTGTTGCCTACTTAACAACATTCCTTTTAACAACAACAGAAAAGGATTTTAGAACTGCTTATTATGTGTTTGAAATGTTTAATAGCTGTTATACATAACTATAGCTTATCACTCACCCTTATTCAGTATATCTCATATATTCTTTTCATTTTGACTTGTGCTTAGAAGCTTGAAACTAGACAGAGGCAACATAGAAAAAGTCACAATTTTATCTTTCAGATTTGAGAATCTATAAAAAAAACTTTTAAAATGTGTTTTTAGGCAAAATACACTTTCAGATATGTGTAAGAAAGACTGTAATTACATTTGTTAAAAAAAAAAGACCTTGTGAAAGAGACCCTCCTGATTTACTGACTGTTCTAGCTGACAGCCAGTATGAAAGTAAGGTTAAATTGACAAACTGTGTTATTATGAAATACTGTATTATGAAAAATACCATTCCTTCTCATCATTTCTTTAAAAATAAATTTTTATCATTTTCAGGCCAAAAAAAAACTCCACATGAGACATTTCTGGAAATTGCTGCTAAGGCTAATTTAAGAAATGTGTGAAAGTGTAACTACTAGCAAAAAATATTGATCTCAGAGTTTTTCACTTCTTTTATATCTCCTGTGTGGTTTGGGGCATTTTGCCACTCACGTGCTTGTTTGCTAGCTGGCTGGGTGATACTTGCCTGCCATTATGACCTATGGTTAGGGCTTGGATAGGCAGTGTGAAAGGAAATAATACCTTTCCTTCGTAGCCGTCATTGCCTTCTTTCAGCAACATTTTTTTATTTTTTTTATTTTTTTTATATATTTTTTTTTTTTTTGCATTATAGCTGGTTTACAGATTTCTGTCAGATTTTCCAACTGCACCGCGTGGTGACCTGGTTACGTGTACATATATGGATTCATCACATGTGATTGGATATAGTTCCCCATGCAATACAGTTGGAGCTCCTTGCTTTTCCATCATTAAAGCACTAGTTATCCCCTTTCCCTCCCACCCCTCCCCCACCCCTCCCCCGCCCCCTTGGCAACCACAAGTCTGTTCCCCAAGTTCGTGATTTTCTTTTCTGTTGAGATGTTCATTTGTACAGTATTTTAGACTCCAGTTATAAGAGATTTCATATGACATCTGTCTTTTTCCTTCTGACTTGCTTCACTCAATATGAGGGTTTCTAATTCCATCCATGTTGCTGTGAATGACATTATCCTTTTTTATGGCTGAATAGTATTCCATCGTGTATATATACCACATCTTCCTAATCCAGTCATCTGTCGATGGACATTTGGGTTCAGCAACATTAATATCCGTAGAAGATAGCCTCTCTCACCAACAAAGCCCTCCCGATGTCACCTCCTCATTGGTTGAGGCCAGGGCACTTCTCATTGGTTGCCTTCTAGTTCAGATACACCCTTACAGATCTCTATGAGGATGATATGCAGGCATTGCCCTCGTGTAGGATGCCTTATGAGGTGGAGGTGGGCAGTACTTACACCTTTTGGATCTGCTCCCTCAGGTTTTATTGGCCTGAATCTTTTTCTTTCTGGAATCTAGGTTATCTTCTTCTTCTTCCTCTTCTTCTTCCTCTTCTTCTTCCTCTTCTTCCTCTTCTTCCTCTTCCTCCTCTTCCTCCTCTTCCTCTTCTTCCTCTTCCTCTTCCTCTTCTTCCTCCTCTTCTTCCTCTTCCTCTTTTTCCTCTTCCTCTTCTTCCTCTTCTTCCTCTTCTCCTTCTCCTGACTGTTCTAGCTGACAGCCAGTATGAAAGTAAGATTAAATTGACAAACTGTGTTATTATGAAATACTGTATTTCATAATAACACAGTATTTCCTCCTCCCCTTCCCCTCCCCCTCCCCCCCCCTTTTTGCCTTTTTCCTAGGGCCGTACCTGCGGCATATGGAGCTCCCAGGCTAGGGGTCTAACAGGAGCTGTAGCTGCCAGCCTATGCCAGAGCCACCACAATGTGGGATCCGAGACACATCTGCAACCTACACCACAGCTCACAGCAACGCCAGATCCTTAACCCACTGAGCAAGGCCAGGAATCGAACCCGCAATGTCATGGTTCCTAGTCGGATTCGTTAACCACTGAGCCACGAAGGGAACTCCCAGGTTATCTTCTATACTTTGTTTCCTGCTCACCCTTTTGTGTGGTATGCTAGAGGTGGCAGGAAGGGTGCTAGCACTCTAACCTAGAAGTAATTCATTCAACCCCTCCCAATCTCAGTTTCCTTATCTATAAAATGAGAGGCTTGAAATAGATGACCTTTAAGTTCCTTCCAGTTCTAAAATTACAGAGATGCCAGTGTTCATTAAGCAACATGTGAGGTGCTACACAACCAAACAGGAATGGATGGCTGTATCCTCCTTGCTTTTAAAAGCTCTGAATCTGAGTCGCTACTTCCTCATTTTGGAAATGCAGTGGGTTTTTCTTTTAATTTTGTCTGTACTTATCCTAATAATAATAATAGCTACCATTTATTGAGTGCTTAAAATATGCCAGGCATTTTACTTTTGTGGTGGGGCAGGGGGAGTTACTTTTTAGGGCCACACTCCCCAGCATATGGAAGGTCCAAGGCTAGGGGTCCAGTTGGAGCTACCGCTGCTGGCCTACACCACAGGCACAGCCATGCCAGATCCCTGACCCACTGAGTGAGGCCAGGGATCAAACCCGCATCCTTATGGATACTAGTCATATATGTTTCCACTGTGCCACAATGGGAACGCCCAGGCACTTTATTTTAAATTTGTGATTATCCAAAGCAGTCTTTTGAAATAAACATTATTTTTATCCCCATTTTACAGATGAAGAAGCTGAGGCACAGGGGGTTAAGTAATTTTTCCAAGACTACACAGTGTTAATACACCATGGAGCTGGAATTTGAATTTGAATCTATCTGGTTTCCAAACCCATAAGCCATTGAGCCTCAAGCAAAATTATGCTCCATGATTACTTATTAAACGTGGGACTTTTAATTAAACAAAAGATCATTTACCCTTTGTAGTGTGGTTAGGTAGCAGAAGTCTAGAGCTAAAATTCCCCCAAATTCTAACACTTCTACTTACCAGCTTTTCAGACTTAGGCAAAAACCTTAACCAAACAGACTTCATTTTAAAAATAATATCTGCACCACCCACCATGTAATATTGTTGAATTATATATTTGTAAAGTAATAGAAATATATTTTATATAGTAAATGTATACTTTTTTTTTTTTTTGCCTTTTGTCATTTTAGGGCTGCACCCGCGGCATGTGGAGGTTCCCAGGCTAGGGGTCTAATAGGAGCTGTAGCCACTGGCCTATGCTGCAGCCACAGCAATGCAGGATCCGAGCCGCATCTGCGACCTACACCACAGCTCACGGCAATGCTGGATCGTTAACCCACTGAGCAAGGTCAGGGATCGAACCCGCAACCTCATGGTTCCTAGTCGGATTCGTTAACCACTGCGCCATGACGGGAACTCCATAAATGTATACATTTAATTAGTAAACATATTATGTGTGTGTGTGTGTGTGTGTTTACGTGTGTATAAAGTGCTCTGTAAACCATGAAGCCCTATAAGAATGTAGGGTACTATTATTTCCTGTTATTACATATGCACTTGACTCATCTGTTTCCGTAACTTACTGTGCATCTATTCAGGGCAGAGTCTAGGTTGTAAATTGCTGAAATACAAGATTCATGACTTTTGACAACCTGACGGAGACTTCAGGTGGTAAACTAAGAAAGTGCTTGAAAAATGGCCTTTTAAGGAGACTTACAGTTCCAATAACATGAAATAATCCCATTCCTCCAGATTGTTCCTTTAAAAAAATAACCCTAGATATAGCACAAAAAACAAACATAGGAATATTTTGAAAGGTAGAAAGAAATTGGGCTGCTTGGGGATCTTGGGACTTGAGAAATGGTGGTAAATTCACAGGTTTCCTCTCATATCTCGGATAAGGCACTGCAAAAAGCCTCCAACCCAGCACCACAAATAGGCTCCAAGAAAAGCCTATTTTTTCCCTAACCAAAGAATGGAAAAAAGGATGGCTTAACCATTAGAACTTTGTTGGCAATATCTACCCTGCTCCACTCAAAACAACACCTTCTTCCCACAGCATGGTTTCAGCGGAGCTGAGCAGGGACTTAATTTTCCACTCAATCGTCCCTTAACTCATGGACATCAGAGGCGGTAGTACACTTCCTCTGCAGAATGGTTTCAGCAGGGCCGAGTGGAGAGCTGACCTGCCATCTCCTGCCCGGCAAAAGCGGTAGTGTTCCAAGTGTGTATCAGCACATTGAGCAGGGAGCTGGGCTTATACCCCCATTTAGAGGTTACAAGACATTGGGAGCTGGTGCTCTGCTTTCACTGGAACAAGGGGAGTGCTGAACTTCCACTCCAGCCATTTGCAACAAGGCAGTTTGAATCAGTGCTCTGTTTTTGACAAGGTGATATTGTCAGGACTTAGTGAGACGCTACACATACATAGCCAGTATCCCAGTACTAAATCTCAGCAAGGGATTGCCTGCATAAAAAAAGTAAAAAGAAGATTAAATATGACCCAGGACTTTGCAATACTATCCAGAATGTTCACTCTACAGTTAAAAAAAAAAAAACCCACTCATCTAACAACTAGTATGAGTGAGAAAAGACAATTAGTACATGCCAACAATGAGATGAATCAAATGCTGGAATTATCTGATAATTATGTTAAAGCTATCCGAAGATGTGTTTCAGTGAAGAGAATCACAAGGCCCGCCAGAGCCATCTTGATCCATCTGCCCACTCTTCCATTTTCTCTTCTTTCAGCATTCAAAGTACTAGGAAGAACAAAGAATTGTGAAAGGGAAGATGATGCTCTATCAATTTATATAATCACAGCATTATCAGTTCTTGCACAGAAGCAGCCCTTCAGCCTTTCCTACTTCGGGTCAAAGTACTTTTTATACTTCCAAGCAATTCAGGTGCATTCTGTGGTCCTTGTGTCCTGTGGGCTGCCCTAGCAGATATGAGGCATCTCTCAGGGCAAAGTG
The DNA here is from genome assembly GCA_004024745.2 of Catagonus wagneri. Lineage (NCBI taxonomy): Eukaryota > Metazoa > Chordata > Mammalia > Artiodactyla > Tayassuidae > Catagonus > Catagonus wagneri. Next base: position 6,202,895 of record PVHT021183520.1, on the reverse strand, counting down.
GTGTGAAAGCTTTGAGATTTTCTTGGCGACTGGGAAGAATAATTTGACACATGCAAGAACTCAGTGGCTGTCAGGCCTGGGAACCTCCATATGCCGTGGGTGCAGCCCTAAAAAGACACACACGCAAAAAAGATAATAATACTGCTATAACTCTATACATATAAATTTAACAGCTTAGATGAAATGAACCAGTTGCTTGAAACATAGTCTACCACAACTTGCTCGATATGAAACAGACCATTTGAATAGTCTTAGAGCTGTTTGGGAAACTGAATCCATGAATGTTTACATTTCAAAAAAGAAATCTCTAGGCTCACATGGTTTTTGTAGAGAATTCTGCCAAAGCTTTAAAGAACAATTAATACCAATTATATACAATCTCTACCAAATATATGAGGAGAGAATACCTCCCGGTTCATTCTATGAAGCTAGTTTACTCTGATACCAAAACCAGATAAAGACAGACAAAAGAAAACTGTAGACCAATATAACTCATGAGCTTCACTGCAAAAATATTCATGAAATAATAAATTCATTCCAGCCATGTGTAGAAAGATTTATATACCATGATGTACAAAGAATACAAGGCTGGTTCAAAGTTAAAAAATAAGCTAATATAATCCATCCACCAAATCAGCAGGCTAAAGATGAAATATCATATGATCATATTAATTGATGCAGAAAAGGCATCTGACAACATCCAACATCTGTTTGTGATAAAAAGCCTCAGTAAGCGAAGAATAAAGGGGAACCTCCTAAACTACAGCTAACATAATAGTTACTGGTGAAAGGCTGAATACTTTTCCCCTAAGGTGTCCTACGATGTCCACTCTCACCACTACAGTGAAGTGGCTGCAATAAAGCAAGAAAAAGAAATAAAAGACATAACATACATATTGGAAAGGAGGAAATAATACTGTCCCAATTTGCCAATGACAGTGTCTACATAGATTATTCCAAGGAATCTACAAACACACACAATTTCACTCACACAGACTCAGCCCCAGAACTAATAAGTGAGTACAGCAAGATCTAAAGATACAAGGTTTGATGCACAAAACCCACCTGCATTCCTATAGTAACAACATGTGGAAACTGAAATTTAAAACACAGTGCTATTTACAGTTGCTCCAAAGAAAAATACTTAGGTATAAATCTAATAAAACTATGCATAGCTGTATTCTTAAAGTGAAAAAGTGTTTATGAAAGAGGCGTTCCCATTGTGGCTCAGCAGAAACTAATCCGTCTAGGAACCATGAGGTTGCAGGTTCGACCCCTGGCATCGCTCAGTGGGTTAAGGATCTGGCGTTGCCGTGAGCTGTGGTGTAGGTCGCAGACACGGCTCGGATCCTGCGTTGCTGTGGCTGTGTCGTTGGTCGGCGGCTACAGCTCCAATTAGACCCCTAGTCTGTGAACCTCCATATACCATGGGTGCGGCCCTAGAAAAGACAAAAAAAAAAAAGCTGTTCAGAAATCATCAGCAATTAGCAAAATATAAATTTAAAACACAACGAGAGATACCACTAAATACCTGTAAGGTTTGCTAAAATAAAATATAATGGTACACCAAATGCAGGTGAAGATGCAGAGAAACTGGATCACTCACACTTTGCAGGTGGGGAAGTTAAAAAAAATACAGCCATTCTGGCAGTTTTGTACAAAACTAAACTTGTTACTTACCATGTAATCCAGCAGTTGTACTTTGAGTATTTTTCCCAGAGAAATGTTCACACAAAAAGCTGTACACAGGAGTTCCCATCGTGGCTCAGCAGAAACGAATCTGACTAGTATCCATGAGGACATGGGTTCGATCCCTGTCCTTGCTCGGTGGATTAAGGATGCAGCATTGCCATGAGCTGTGGTGTAGGTTGCAGATGCTGCTCAGATCTGGCATTGCCGTGGCTGTGGTGTAGGCTGGCAGCTGCAGCTCAGATTAGACCCCTAGCCTGGGAACCTCCGTATGCTATGGGTGTGGCCATAACAAAAAAGACAAAAAAAATAAACCAACCTGTACACAAACGCTCACAAAGTCTTATTTATGATAACTCCAAACAGAACACAACCCAGATATCCTTCAACAGGTGACTGGTTAAAGAAACTGGTACATCCATACCCTGGAGTATTACCCAGCAATTAAAAGGAATGAACTGTTAATACGTGTGACAATATGGATAAACCTCAGGGAATTATGCTGAGTGAAGAAAAGCCTGTCTCCAAAGGTTATTTTCATGTATACTCTTGAATGACGAAATTATGGAGATGGAGAACAAATTGGAGGTTGTCAGGGATTGGGGATAGTAGGAGGGGACGTGGTGAGTCTACAAAAGTGTAATTTGAGGGACCTTTGTGATAGAACTCTTCTGTGTCTTGATTTTGGTGGCCACGTGATTCTACATATATGATAAAATTGCATAAAAGTAAGCTTGAGCAGCTTGAGCATCCTCTCCGCTCCCCCCCCATACACACACAGGCGAGTGCATGAAAAACTACATAAATTCCATGGGCTCTACCAGTGTTAGTTCCTGGTTGTGATATTACGCTATGTGGGATCTCTCTGCATTATTTCTTACCACTACATTCATCTTAAAAAAAAAAAAAAAAAAAAAAAAAAAACCTTTAACTGGCCTTTTGAGGATAATGGTGATAATGAAAGGAAAAGCAGCCATTCTGTACATCCCTAATTACCGTATGTACAATCTCTTCTCTTTAGGTTTACCTGGTTATTTTTAACAGTGATTAATTCTGTCTTCTCCATTTTTCCTGTCAAGTACTCAATAAGTTATTTGAGCCTGATGCAAAATTATTTAAAGTTGCTTTTGTTTATTTTTGTCTTTTGTCTTTTGAGGGCCGCACCCATGGTGTTTGGAGGTTCCCAAGCTAGGGGCTGAATCAGAGCTAGAGCTGCCAGCCTACACCACAGCCATGGCAACGCCAGATCCAATGCGTGTCCGCAGCCTACACCAAGCTCACAGCAACGCCTGATCCTTAACCCCCTAAGCAAGGCCAGGGATCGAACCTGCAGACTCGTGGTTACTAGTCAGATTCGTTTCCTTTAAACTCCTAAAGTTGCTTTTAAACATGGAAATTATGATCCTATTTCTTAAACTTATGACTGATTTTTTCCTTATTGTCCCAAGGACAGGGAGAGCATTATACTGTTGGGCACTCCCTGGTGGATAGCACGTGAAAACAGTGAGCTTCTGTTTCTACCAAAGACAAACGCCCCCATTAGTAATCTCTAAATCAGCTTGTGTGCTGAAACAAGTGAGGGGGTTTTTTTCCTGCTCAGCTCATTCTGAGCTCCTGCCTTTGCCTTTGATCAAGAACCAGGCATTACTCTTTTGGAAAAAGAGTCACAGTTTACTAGAATTCCAAGAGGATAATGTTTACCAATAAAAATCAAGGTCAGAATATAAGGAGGACCACATAACTGATTATAAAATTTGGAAGGAAGAGTAACACATGTCCTTGGCAATTACCATGTGATTTTGTGCCCCATGCCTCAGCATAGGCTATTCCATTTGCCTGGAATGCCTTTTTCCATCTTTCGAATCCTGCTTAGGTGTCTGAATCCTTCTGACCCCTCTCTTTACCCTACAGATATAATCATTCTCTGTGCTGTACTTCTTCTATAAGGTGTGCATACTTCTGTTGCAGCTTATAAAATGGGAAGAAGTCGTGCAACACAGTGATTAAGAACTTGAACTTGGGCACCATACTGAGTTTAAATCTCAGTTCCACTAGCTGTGTGACCGTGACCAAGTTATTTCACCTCATATCACCTTAGTTTTCTCATCTATAAAATGACGATAGTAATATTTATATCATAGAGTAGTTGTAAGGATGGAATTAAACAATGTCTGTAAAATGCTTAGAAGAGTACATGGCATATAATAAGCATTCTTTTCCTTATTTGTATGCTTATTTCACTTGATTAGACCATAAGGTACTTGAGGGCAGTGAAAGTTGTCTATTGCTATAGTCAAATTACTCCAAAACTAAAACAGAACATCTCATGATTTTGTGGGTCAGGAATCTGGGAGCACTTAGATGGATCCTCTGGTTTAGGGTTTCTCACAAGGCCATAGTCAAGGTGTTGGCTAGGTTGGCAGTTTTCTGAAAGCTCAACTAGCGGAGGACCATGTGATTGTTGGCAGGATTAAATTCCTCATGGATTGTTGGGCTGAGGTCTCAGTTCCTCACTACTGATGGTCACAGTCATCCTCAGTTCCTTTCCACTGGCCTCTCTGTAGGGTATCTCACACCCAGGGCAACTAGCATCCACTGAATGAAGAAGCAGGAGAAGGTGAGCAAGAGCAGTCATGCTATCTGTGTAACCTATTCTCAGAAGAGACATCCCTCCCCTTTCCTGCATTCTATTTGTTAGAAGCAGGTGGCTGGGTCCAGTTCACATTCAAGGTGAGGGGATTACACAGGAGCAAGATTAGGAGTCAGGGTTTCCCAGGACCCATCACAGAGGTCCAGTGATTCACATTCCTCCCACATGCAAAATATCCTCATTGCCTCCCAAAGTCCCCCAAAGTGTCATCTCATTATAAGCAGGGACTCTTAACTACAGACAAACAAAAGGTCACATTCTTCTTTGTTGTGAAAGAAAAATATAGACTCTCTTGTCGCTAAAACTTAAGCTATATGAACAAAATTCTATAAATAAAAATGTAATAGGGGCCAAGGTTTTTCTTAGCTGTTATACTGAATGCCCTGAAATCTTTTGGAGAATTTGATAACTACGCAAATTGTAAGCATTCATCATTTTATTTCATTTCCATGTTAGGTTTGAGTGTGAAGATATTCTAAGAGATTAGGAGATAAAACTTTGTTTTACATCTTAAATTTCAATAAGTGCATCCATGTAATGCTTATCTTGTCTCTTTATAGTTGTTGGATTCATAATGCCAAGGAATGTAGATAATTTAAACTCCTTTTTCCAAAATAACTCCTTGCTCATGGTTGTCCAAGATGGTACAGACAACTAAAAGACAGCATTTCATTCAAACAGAACTCTTCTTATTCAGCCATCTCTAGGGCCTTTCTTCAACCTCTAGCTATAGGTGCATTCACCTGTGATATAAAAGAAACTCCGAGTAGGTGTATGCCATACTTGGCTCTCTGTCTCTCTTCTTATGAGACCTGTTTTCTGGAGGCATAAGCAAAAGCCGTCTGCTTTACCACGGAGCCTCTGACTGGATCTATAACAGCTGGTTGGAGCAGGGCATTTGGAGAAAGGGTGGAGGGAATGGGATTTCTCCTTATGAAGCGCTGAGTTCAGTGCCCTGAGACAAACCAGAGGAATTGAACCTGAAGCTGACAGGTCTGCTCAAGGGGTATATATTGATAGCATAATAATTAAAATCTGTTTTTCATGTTCCTGGTCCAGTGGGCCAGAAAACTTTTTTTTTTTCTGTTTTAAAACTTTGTGACTTTAAGATTTAAATTGTCAATATAAAAGATTTTTCGAGTTCCTTCATCTCTCAGGGCTGAAGACCCTGCTGCCCTGTCCTTATTTACTCTTGCCAAAACATAGGACTAAAAACCTCTAGGGATCTTCAGGACAATAGATTTATTTTTCCTGAGAAGCTATGAAAGATATGATTCTTAAAAAAATCAAATGGTTTATTATAAATAATAGGCGGACTGCCTGTCTCCTGAAATAGCACTTCTAGGGATCTCTGAGCAATGCCCACTTATGAAAGCCAGTAACCTTCCTGTCCTCCTCGCTGCTGACTCATTTGTTCTTGAAACTTCTTCCCAGCATGAGCCTCTAGTTTTTATCTAAATCAGTCTCCTCATTTTCCCTGCTCACGTCGTCCTTGATTCTGTCCCCACCCGCTGCTAATCTAATGCCCTTTTCTCAGTCCCCTAAAGTCTGAGCCTACACCTTAGAGCCCAGCTTCCAGTTTGTCCTCGAAGGTTCCCCACACCGTGGGCACCGTCTTGGGTCTCTGCCTCCTGTGGATTTCTCTTGCAGATAAATTTGTCACTGCTTATTTGGGTTCTTTTTTTTTAATCTTTTGTCTTTTTAGGGCTGCACCCGTGGTATATGGATGTTCCCAGGCTAGGAGTTGCATCAGAGCAGCAGCTTCCGGCCTATACCACAGCCATAGCAACATGGGATCCGAGCCACGTCTACAACCTACACCGCAGCCCACGGCAATGCCGGATCCTTAGCCCACTTGAGCAAGGCCAGGGATCAAACCTGTGTCCTCATGGATACTAGTTGGGTTCATTAACCACGAGCCACGACCGGAATTCCTTTATTTGGGTTCTTAACCAAATAAATATTCTCTTTTTAGTTATCATATAACTTTTTCACGAGTGACTGTCCATCACAAAGGTGTCACGTCTTGACATTTTTCAATTTTCAAAGACATGTGGGGATGAAAAGGTTGTAAAGTGGGAGTTAGTCCTACAGATGCTATACCAGGTGTTGGTAAACAATGCTGCATATTCTTGAGACTAAAGGGTGCAAGGGCAGAAGAATGTGTTTCCTGAATCAAGTGGTGGGCTTTTCCCTAAAATATCAAAACTAGACTTCCAAATCACAAGACAGAAATAAACTAAAACAACTTCAAATTTAGCAGTCACCTAAGGCTGATCTTTCTTTAGAATACCTTACTAAAAATATGATATATGTATATGTACATGCACATACATTCGTATGTCTGGATTCTATGATAGGTATGGAATCCTTTCTTCACGGTTTCTTAATTTCTGAAACTCTGATTTTCAGGTTTTCCTTAATCTTTAAGTCGTTTTGGGTGCAGTTGGTCAAGTTTACTACCTTTACTGGCAAGAATTTTTTTTTTGGCTTTTTTTTTTTTTTTTAATGGCTGTGCCAGCAGCATATGGAAGTTCCCAGGTAGGGGTCGAATTGGAGCTGTAGCTCCCAGCCTACACTACAGCCACAGCCACACCAGATCTAGGACACGTCTGCAACCTACATCACAGCTCATGGCAACACCGGATCCTTAACCCACTGAGCAGTGCCAGGGATCGAACTTGCATCTTCATGGATGCTAGTCAGATTCATTTCTGCTGAGTCACAACGGGAACTCCAGCTGGCAAGAATTTTTTATATGACTATTCCTGGGCTCAGGAGTAAAACCTCTACATGCTTCTGAACTAAATTGTAGTAATGGTGAGGGGTTTTATTCACCCTTCTTGGGAAGCTTCTCATAGAATTTTCCAATTTCTCTCTCTCAGTTTGCTTTCCAGTCATTTCTCCATAGAAAACATCCAGGACACTGTTTTATAGTCAGTGGCCAAAATTTGTATGTTTTCCACTAAACAGAAAATAGTATTTAACCACTTCGGAAAATTTGTCATGGATATCTCACACAGGGAGTCCACTTGGCAATTTTTATTTACTGACCTCAGTTACCAATTTAAGAACTCTTTTGCCAGTTTACTTAGGCAAATTATAGTGTGTATGTGTGTGTGTGTGTGTGTGTGTGTGTGTGTGTGTGTGTGTGTTTTCGATGGTTTGCTTCATATTATGTTTAAGGTGACTGTATCCCTTTTGGGAAACAAAAAAAATATCTGGTTTCGTCATACTCTAACTAAATGTATAGGTTTCTCTTTGATTTTCTCTTTCCTGCACCTTTCCCAACTTGACACAAGTGTTTAGCATAGTGCATAGCACTAAATTAAAATTCTGTTTAAAATTTAAAAATTAGAATATGTCAGGTTACTAACTATTACAAAAATTTCTAGTTCTCCTCCTGTACCATTAACATTTACCACAGTATTATACATTTCATTTATTGGAAATGAAATTTTTATTTTTAAGACTAATGATAATTAGCAGTTTAACAAATTACGTTTAATATTTGTTGATGAAAGTTTAAGACAGTGAAATTGCTTAAATTCTCGACACATTGCTATTATACACACACACAAAAAAAGAGAAAAATGCTCTCTTATAAGAGACCCCATGTGCTTACTGTGATCAGAGTCTTGGTTCTCTCTTTAGAATTAAGCGAGTGGGGAGTTCCCATCGTGGCTCAGTGGTTAACGAATCCAACTAGAAACCATGAGGTTGCGGTTAGATCCCTGGCCTTGCTCAGTGGGTTAAGGATCCGGTGTAGGTTGCAGACACGGCTAGGATCCCGCATGGCTGTGGCTGTGACGAAGGCCAGCGGCTACAGCTCCTGTTAGACCCCTAGCCTGGGAACCTCCATATGCCGTGAGTGCGGCCCTAGATAAGGCAAAAGACAAAAAAAAAAAAATCTATAAGTGTACTTTCTTTTTTTTTAATCAACGTGTTTATTTATTTCTTCAAAAATATAAGTGTACTTTCAAATGGAAAGACTCACATGAATCCTTTATAAGAACTACCTGACTGAAGTTCTCCTGTGGCACAGTGGGTTAAGGAAGTGGCATTGTCACCACTGTGGTTTGGGTCACTGCTGTGGCTCAGGTTTGATCCCTGGCCCAGCAATTTCCATATGCCACAGATGCAGTCAAAATTTTTAAAAAGGGAGTTCCTGTTGTGGCTCAGTGGAAACGAATCTGGCTTGGAACCATGAGTTTGCAGGTTTGATCCCTGGCCTCACTCAGGGGGTTAAGGATCTGGCGTTGCCATGAGCTGTGGTGTAGTTTGCAGATGTGGCTCGGATCCCGTGTTGCTGTGGCTGTGGCGTAGGCTGGCAGCTGGTAGCTCTGATTAGACCCCTAGCCTGGGAACCTCCACATGCCGCGGGTACAGCCCTAAAATGACAAAAGCCAAAAAAAAAAATTTTTTTTTTAAAGGAACTACATGATAAGCATAAAGAGTATCGATTCTACCCAAGCATCTATGGTCAAGTAATCTATAACAAAAGAGGCCAGAAGTGGTGCTGGAGGAGATCCGTCATGGCACAGTGGAAGTAATCTAACTAGGAACCATGAGGTTGTGGGTTCGATCCCTGGTCTTACTCAGTGAGTTAAGGATCCAGCATTGCCATGAGTTGTGGTGTAGGTAACAGATGCAGCTTGGATCCTGCGTTGCTGTGGCTGTGGTGTAGGCCAGCAGCTGTAGCTCCAATCAGACCCTGGGAACCTCCATATACCATGAATTCGGCCCTAAAAAGACAAAAAAAAAAAAAAAACAA
>PVHT021183520.1:6166615-6192782 GCA_004024745.2 Catagonus wagneri | reverse complement strand
GGAGATTCCTCAAAAAACTAAAAACAGAATTACCATTTGATCCAGCAATCCCATTCCTGGGCATCTATTCAGAGAAAACCATGAGTAGAAAAGATATATGTAGGAGTTCCCGTTGTGGCTCAGTGGTTAACAAATCCGACTAGGAACCATGAGGTTGCGGGTTCGATCCCTGGCCTTGCTCAGTGGGTTAAGGATCCAGCATTGCCGTGAGCTGTGGTGTAGGTTGCAGACACGGCTCGGATCCCGCGTTGCTGTGGCTATGGCGAAGGCCGGCAGCTACAGCTCCTGTTAGACCCCTAGCCTGGGAACCTTCACATGCTGCGGGTGCGGCCCTAAATAAGACAAAAGACAAAAGAAAAAGAAAAAGAAAAGATATATGTACTCCAATGTTCATTGCAGCACTCTGTACAATAGCCAAGACATGGAAGCAACCTAAATGTCCATCAACAGAGGAGTGGATAAAGACGTGGTACATATACAGAATGGAATAATACTCAGCCATAAAAAGGAATGAAATAATGGCATTTGTAGCAACATGGATAGGCCTAGAAATTACAATGCTAAGTGAAGTTAGTCAGACAGTGAGACACCATCATATGCTATCACGTATATGTGTAATCTAAAAAAATGATACAATGAACTTCTTTGCAGAACAGATACTGACTCACAGACTTTGAAAAACTATGGTTGCCAAAGGAGACAGGTTGCAGGGGAAGGGATGGGCTTGGGGTGTGAGATGTAAATACTATAAAATTGGGTTGTGATGATCCTTGTACAACTGTAAATATAATAAAATTTATTAAGTTAAAAAACGTATGTAAAAAAACCACAATGAGATATCACTTCACAGCAGTCAGAATGGCCATCATCAAAAAGTCTACAAAGAATAAATGCTAGAGGAGTTCCCATCATGGTGTAGCAGAAATGAATCTAACTAGGGACCATGAGGTTGTGTGTTTGATCCCTGGTCTTGCTCAGTGGGTTAAGGATTCAGTGTTGCTGTGAGCCATGGTGTAGGTCGCGGACGTGGCTTGGATCCCGCTTCACTGTAGCTGTGGTGTAGGCCAGCAGCTACATCTCTGATTCAGTCCCTAGCCTGAGAACCTCCATATGCTGCGGGTAGGCTCCCCCTCCAAAAAAAAGAAAGAAAAGAAAAGAATAAATGCTAGAGAGTGTGTAGAGGAAAGGGAGCCCTCCTACACTGTTGGCAGGAATATAAATTGGTACAGCCACTATGAAGCACAGTATGGAGTTTCCTTAAAAATTACCATATGATCCAGCAAATCCCACTTCTTGGCGTGTATCTAGAGAAAACCATAGTTCTAAAATACACATGAAAGCTAATGTTCATTGCAGCTCTATTTACAATACCCAAGATATAGAATCAACCTAAATGTCCATCAACAGAGGAATGGATAAAGAAGATGTGGTACATATGCACGGTGGAATATTACTCAGCTATAAAAAAGAATGAAATAATGACAATTGCAGCAACATGGATGAACCCTGAGATTATCATGCTGAGTGAAGTATGACAGAAAAGTACAAATATCATATTATATCACTTATATGTGGGATCTAATTTAAAAATGATACAAAGGAGATTGTTTATAGATCAGAAACAAATTCACATGTTTCAAACCAATCTTATGGTTACCATAGGAGAAACCATTGGGCAGGGAGAGGAACTGGGAGGATAGAAGTAGCATATACACACTACTGTATAGATAGTGTAGATAATTAATAAGAATCGGCTGTATGGTACAGAAAAAATCTACTCCATAGTTGGTAATAACCTATATGGGAAAGAAGAATGGATATATATATTCACTTTGAATTTTCTGATTCACTTTGCTGTACACCTGAAACTAATACAACATTATGAGTCAAGTTTACCCCAATAAATTTTTTAAAGAGAGTAGCAATTCCATAAATGACTTTATACAGTTACAAATAACTTTTTAAAATACCTAACCATAAGAGAAAATTGTAAAATCTCATTTTTTAGTAAGATTTTCTTCAGGGAAGAAATACATGGTATAATAGTTTTAAATTAGCTGTTTTGAGATATACTTAATATACAATAAACTGCACATATTTGAAGTGTAAAATTTGTCAAGTTTTGACATATGTATACACCCATGAAAACATGACTAAATCCACACAATGAGCACACCTATCCCTCCCAAAATGTTCCTTGAGCCCCTTAGTAATCTCTTCCTGCGCTGCCCTGCCCCCCTCCCATCCACATGATATACTTTCTGTCATTAAAAATTACTTTGCATTTTCTAGAGTTTTATATAGTGTGTGCTTTTTTTTGCCTATTGTCTTAGGATAATTATTTTGAGATTCATCTACATTATAGCATGTATGAATAGTTAATTTTTATTGCTCAGAAGTATTCTGTTGCATGGATATACCACAATTTGTTTATCCATTCACCTGTTGATGGACATTTGTGTTGTTTCTACTTTGAGGCTACTATAAATAAAGCTGGTATGAATATTTGTGCACAAGTCATTTTATGGACATACACTTTAATTCCTCTTGGGACAGAACAGCTAGGTTATATGGTAAGTGTATGCTTAAATTTTAAGAAACTGCCAAATGTTTTTTCAAAGTGAATGTAACATTTTTCATCCCTACCAGAAGAATGTAAGAGTTTTAGCTACTCCACATCCTAGCCAACACTTGGTATGGACTTTTTTTTTTTTTTTCTGTTTGCACCCATGGCATGCAGAAATTCCTGAGCCAGGGGTGGAACCCAAGCCACAGCAGTGACAATGCCAAATCCTTAACCACTAAGCCACCAGGGAACTCCTGTATGGTCTTTTGAATTAAAGACATTCTATTTGGGGCATTGTGATATCTCGTTGTGGTTTTAAATTTTCAATTCCCTAATGCTAATGATTTTTTACCATCATTTCCTAATTTTTTTGGCATCTCTGTACCTTTTATGGTGAAGAGTCTTTTTTTGCCATTGTTTTTATTGGATTGTCAGGTTTTTAAAAAATTTTTGGGAGTTCCCATTGTGGCTCAGCAGGTTAAGAACTCAACAAGTATCCATGAGGATGTGGATTCAATCCCTGCCCTCACTCAGTGGGTTAAGGATCCAGCATTGCTATGAGTTGTGGTGTAGGTCACAGACATGGCTCGAATCTGGCATTGCTGTGGCTGTGGTGTAGGCTGGCAGTGTACCTTGGTGTAGTTTGTACCTTGGTGTAGTTTTTGTTATAGTTTTTGTGCTTCGTATTTGTCAAGCTACTTATCTTTCATTTTCTATATATATGAAAAATGTTCATATTCACCTTTTTTTTTTTTTTGTCTTTTTGCCTTTTATGTAGAGCCGCATCCGCAGCATATGGAGGTTCCCAGGCTAGAGGTCTAACAGGAGCTGTAGCTGCCGGCCTTCGCCACAGCGCAGCAACGTGGGATCCGAGCCGTGTCTGCAACCTACACCACAGCTCACGGCAACGCCGGATCCTTAACCCACTGAGCAAGGCCAGGGATTGAACCCACAACCTCATGATTCTTAGTTGGATTCGTTAACCACTGAGCCACGAAGGGAACTCCTATAATCACCTTCTTTTTGAAATGTATATAATCGTTGGGCATAAAATTCTAGAGTGACAGATTTTTTTCTTTTAGTATTTTAAGCATGCTGCTCTCTGCCATCTAACTTGCATTGTTTCCAAAGAGAAATCAGATGTTTCTTTGTTTCTTTCTATATAACTTGTATCTTTTCTCTGGTCTCTTTTATCTTTTTTTTTTTTTTTTTGTAAACTGATAATGATGTATCTTGGTGTAGTTTTTGTTATAGTTCTTGTGCTTGGGATTTGTCAAGCTACTTATCTTTGAATTTATAATTTACATCAAATATGAAAAAAAAATTTGATCGTTGCTTCTTCAAATATTTTGCAGAACCAGACCCTATCTCTATTGAAGACTTCAACTACATTTATATTAGGCTACTTGAACTTGCCCCCAAATATCACTAATTTTCTATTCCTTTTTTCTTGAATTATTTTTTAAATCTATGCTTCAATTTGGATAGTTTCTATTGCTATGTCTTGATGTTCACTAATCTTTTCTATGTCATTTATAACTGTCATTAATGACATCCAATGTATTTTTCCATTGTATTTTGTATCCAATGTATGCACAGTACATAGTATATAGTATAGTATATACTGTGCTTTAGTAGTCATTGCTATAAACTCAATTAGGAGATTTGTAAAAATATATTTTGTTTCTACTGAAGTTTTTCATTACATGGGATACAATTATAATAACTTTTAATGTCCTTTATTTCTAATTTAACAGCTGTATAAGTTCTGGGGTTTTTGTTTTGTTTTGTTTTCTGGCTGCACCCATCTCATGCAGAAGTTCACAGGTCAGGGACTGAATCAATGCCACAGCAGTGGCTCAAGCCACTGCAAGGTGCTTAACCTGCTAAGCCACCAGGGAACCCCAGTTCTGGTTTAGTTATAATTTATTGATTCAGTCCTCATTATGGGTTATATTTTCTTGCTTCTTTGTATGTCTAGTAATCTTTGATTTGATGCCAGACATTGTGAATTTTCCCTCGTTGGAAGGTGGCTACTTTTATTCCTTTGAATACTCTTGAGCATTGTTCTGGAATGCGGTTAAGATAATTGGAAACACTTTGATCCTTCCAGGTCTTTCTTTTACAATTGTTAGGCAAGATCAAGGCCATGTTTAGTCAAGGGTTAATTATCTAGTACTACTGAGCTAAGATCATTTTGAGTGCTCTCCAATGCATCATAAATTATGAGGCTATTCAATTTGGCTAATGAGAACAGGCCCTATTCCTGGCCCTGTGTGCGTTCCTCTAATCCTTTCAGATGGTTAATTCCCAAACCTCGAGTAATTTCCTTACAAATATGCACTAATTAGTACTTTGCACAATACTCAAGGGGGACCTTCTGTAGATCTTCAGAGTTCTCTCTTTCTCTTTTTTTTAATATTTCTGGTACTCTATCCTATGATGTATAGCCATCTTGGTTTCTCCAGACTCTTAGTTTCATTTTCTACATCTAGGGAGTCCAGTGAAACCACTTGAGGTTGCCCCTTCCAATGCTTTAGCCTGGAAACTCTCTAAAGGCAGAAAACTGAGACAATTATAGAGCCTACCTCATTTGTTTCTTATCTCAGGAATCACTTTCTTTTGTTGCCAAAGTGCAGTGTTGAAAATCATTGTTTCAAATATTTTGTGTGGTTCTGTTGTTATTTCAGGTGTATGTTGGGGTGGGGGAATAAATCCATTTCCCATTACTCCATACTGGCCAAAAGTCAAGTCCATTAATGTTTCTTTTTTTTGTCCTTTTTTTAGGGCCACACCCACAGAATATGGAGGTTCCCAGGCTAGAGTTTAAATCTGAGCTGCAGCTGCCAGCCTATACCACAGCCACAGCAACACCAGGTGTGAGCCACATCTGTAACTTACACCACAGCTCCCAGCAATGCCAGATCCTTAACTCACTGAGCAGGGCCAGGGATCAAACTCAAGTGCTCATGGATACTACTAGATTCATTACTGCTGAGCCACAATGAGAACACCCCATTGATCTTTTATAGAAACTACATAATAATCTTAAGCTTAAATTCTACAGAGAATTATATATATCTGTATACTAGCATGAGTAAATGACAAAAATTATGTTAAAATAAATATTCTCAGAGTTCCTGTCGTGGCTCAGTTGTTAACGAATCTGATGAGCAACCATGAGGATGCAGGTTCTATCCCTGTCCTCGCTCAGTGGCTTAAGGATCCAGAATTGCCGTGAGCTATGGTGTAGGTCACAGAAGTGGCTCAGATCCCGTGTTGCTGTAGTTGTGGTGTAGGCTGGCAACCGCAGCTCTGATTTGACCCCTAGGCTGGGAACTTCCATACACTAAGGGTGTGGCCATAAAAAAAATAAATAAATCCTCCTCTTCAGTTGGACTCTCCATACCCAGCAGGGAACATGCCCTCCAACAGTTCTGGGCCCACAGCCACAAAATTCGGTGACCAAAAGGAAAGAAGAGAAAACCAGTCCAGTCAGAAATTGTTTGGATAAGAATTCTGATTGTGGGAGTTCCCGTCATGGCTCAGGGATTAACAAATCTGACTAAGAACCATGAGGTTCTGGGTTCAACCCCTGGCATTGCTCAATGGGTTAAGGATCTGGCCTTGCCATGAGCTGTGGTATAGTTTGCAGATGTGGCTTGGATCCCGCGTTGCTGTGGCTGTTGTGTAGGCTGGCGGCTACAGCTCCAATTAGACCCCTAGCCTGGGAACCTCCATATGCCAAGAGTGTGGCCCTAGAAAAAGGCAAAAAGACAAAAAAAAAGAATTTTGATTGTTCTGGCTGGGGTCCTATGCCCATCCTTGGACAGTCTCTATGGCCAGGAGGTTGGAATAATATCATTGCCCACTGCTATAACAAGGACCAGATTATTACAGAAGAAGCTGGGGAGGTGAAGCCATTCAGTACAGACAAGAACACTAATTTTCTTGTTTAAAAATTTTTATTGGAGTATAGTTGACTTAACAAAGTTGTGTTAATTTCAGGCGTACAGCAAAGTAAATCAGTTACATCTATACATATATATCTGTTCCTTTTCAGATTATTTTCCCACATAGGTTGCTACACAGTACTGAGTAGAATTCCGTCTAGAGTAGGTCTTTGTTACCCATATATTTTTTATATAGTAGTGTGTATATGTCAAGCCCAGCCCCCTAATTTATCGCTCCCCCTACATTTCCCCTCTGGTAGCCATAAGTTTGGTGTCAAAATCTTTTGAGTCTGTTTCTGTCTTGTGAATAAGTTCTTTTGTATCATTTTTATTAGATTCCACATATTAGTGATCTCATATGATATTTATCTTTCTCTTTTTTTTTTGTTTTGTCTTTTTGCCTTTATGTAGAGCCGCACCCGCGGCATATGGAGGTTCCCAGGCTAGGGGTCTAACAGGAGCTGTAGCTGCCGGCCTTCGCCACAGCCACAGCAACACGGGATCCAAGCCGCGTCTGCAACCTTCACCACAGCTCACGGCAACGCCGGATCCTTAACCCACTGAGCAAGGCCAGGGATCGAACCCGCAACCTCATGGTTCTTAGTCAGATTCGTTAACCACTGAGCCACGAAGGGAACTCCTATCTTTCTCTTTTTGACTCAACTTCACTTAATATGACAATCTCTAGGTCCACCCACATTGCTGCACCTGGCATTATTTCATTCTTTTTATGGCCAAGTAATAGTCCACGAGTAATATAGGTACCACATGTTCTTTTTTCTTTTTTTTTTTTCGCCTTTTGTCATTTTAGGGCCATACCTGCGGCATGTGGAGGTTCCCAGGCTAGGGGTCTAATCGGAGCTACAGCTGCCGGCCTGTGCCACAGCCACAGCAATGCAGGATCCGAGCCGCATCTGCAACCTACACCACAGCTCACAGCAATGCTGGATCCTTAACCCACTGAGTGAGGCAAGTGACTGAACCTGCAACCTCATGGTTCCTAATCGGATTCGTTTCTGCTGAGCCATAACGGGAACTCCCCGTATAAAGACTTGTACACTAATGTTTACAGAAGCTTTATTTGTAATAAACAAAAACAGGAAAGAGCTCAACTATCCATCGACAAGTAAATGGATAAAGAGACCATGGCATAACCATAAAATGGAATACTACTCAGCAAAAAAAAACAGACCATCGCTGCATATTACATGGATGAATCTTAAAATTATCACAGAGTGAAAAAAGCCAGCAAAAAAATAAACACATATTATATGATTAAATGGCAGAAAATTCAAAACTAATCTATAGTGATAGAAAGAAGACTGGTGACTGCTCAGGGATAGGGGTCAGGAGGTGTGGGAAGGAGGTATTATAAAAGCCCAAGTGAAAAGTTTGGGAGGTGAGGGAGTTCCTGCTATGGCTCAGTGGGTTAAGAATCTGACTGCACAAAAAATAAAATAAAATGAAATAAAATAAATAAAAAATAAAAATCTCCACCATGATTTAAAAAAAAATTCCCGTAGTGGCTCAGTGGTTAACAAACCTGACTAGTAACCATGAGGTTCAATCCCTGGCCTCACTAAGTGGCTTAAGGATCCAGCATTGCTCCGTGAGCTGTGGCGTTGGCCGCAGATGCGGCTCAGATCCAGCATTGCTGTGGCTGTGGCATAGGCCGGCAGCTACAGCTCCGATTGGACCCCTCGCCTGAGAACCTCCATATGCTGCGGGTGCGGCCCTAAAAAGACAAAAGATGAATAATAATAATAATAATAATAATAATAATAAAGAATAAAAATCTCCGTCATGTTTAAAAAAAAAAAAAAAAGAATCTGACTGCAGCTGCTCTAGTCACTGCAGAGATGTGGATTTTATCCCCGACCTGGTACAGTGGATCCTGCATTGTGGCAGCTGCAGCTCTGATTCAGTCCCTGGCCGAGGAACTTCCATATGCCATGAGTACAGCCATTAAAAAAAAAAGTGTTGGAAGTGATAGATATTTTCACTATCTTGATTGTAGTGGTGATTTCACCAGTATATATGCATGGTGAAAATGGAACATTTTAGACGTAAAGAGTTTATTATAAACTTTATATGTAAATTTTAGTGGAATATATATATATATATGTACACACATATGTAAACTTTATAATTGACATACAGTAAACTATATATAAAACTTTTTTTTTTTTTACCTTGGGCCCTGAAGTGAAAGTATTACTTTCTGTCATGTTTCATTGGCCAGTAAAAACCCTATGTCTTCACCTAACTCCAAAGGGGCAGGAAAGTACATTCTTAACACTCGCCTGGAATGAAAGAGTTGAATATTGAGTATAATCCTAATGAGTACCATACTCAGCAGTAAGCATGCTGATTGTTTATAAATGGAACACTTGTCCCTGTTGTTACAGAAAAGAATTCACGTTCATTTGCATAACGACCAAACAGCAGTAGACTTAGAAGCTCTTACCCAAAAGTCCTGCAAAGATTTCAGCTGTTCTGCTTACAACAGTGAGAGACATAATAAAAGTCAAATTAGCCATGTAACCCAGACCTTTCCCTACTAATTTTGAAATTAGTGCTTCCTAGAATCTAGGAAAATAAACAGAACTAGAAGAAAATATGAATCACCATTTGATCTAGCTCCTGTCTCCCAGCCAATTAAGTTTAATGTAAATCTCAGAAGAGAGATGGAGGGTCAGAAATTCCATAATGACAGATTCCTTCCCCTGCATTTATTCTCTTCATCATCAGGAAACTC
The DNA here is from genome assembly GCA_004024745.2 of Catagonus wagneri. NCBI lineage: Eukaryota > Metazoa > Chordata > Mammalia > Artiodactyla > Tayassuidae > Catagonus > Catagonus wagneri. Next base: position 6,183,505 of record PVHT021183520.1, on the reverse strand, counting down.
TTTCCATTGTGGCTCAGCAGATTGAGAACCTGACACACTGTCTATGTGGATGCAGGTTTGATTCTTGGCCTCGCTCAGTGGCTTAAGAATCTGGCGTTGCTGCAGGATGCAGCCTAGGTCTCAGATGCGGCTCAGACCAGTGCTGCTGTGGCAGTGGCATAGGCTGGCAGCTGCAGTTCCAATTCAACGCCTAGCCCAGGAACTTCCATATGTTGCAGGTATGACTGTAAAAAGAAAGAAATGTTTTTTCATATCCAACTAAAAAAAATTTTTTTTGAATTTCAACTCTTTTCCTTTTGTATCGTTCATAAGAATTGGTCAAACGAATTGGTCAAGGGAGTTCTTTTGTGGTGCATCAGGTTAAGAATCCAGCGTTGTCACTGTAGCGGCTTGGATCACTGCTCTGGCACAGGTTCCATCCCTGGCCTGGGAACTTCTACATGCCATGGTGTGGTCAAAAAAAAAAAAAGAAGAAGAAGAATTGGCCAAAAATATTAAATCAAAAGCTCTATGTCACAGAACAAGGTAAGCGTCCTTAAGTTACAAAAACACTTGCAGGCTATTATGTTAAAAAAAGACAAACATTTTACTTTTTTTTTTGTCTTTTTGCGTTATCTAGGGCCACACCCGCGGCATATGGAGGTTCCCAGGCTAGGGGTCTAACAGGAGCTGTAGCCGCTGGCCTTCACCACAGCCACAGCAACGCAGGATCCGAGCTGCGTCTGCAACCTACACCACAGCTCACGGCAACGCCAGATCCTTAACCCACTGAGCAGGGCCAGGAATCGAACCCACAACCTCATGGTTCCTAGTCAGATTCATTAACCACTGAGCCATGATGGTAACTCCTCATTTTACTTTTTTTTAGCATAATGGTAGATTGTGTTAATACAGCCCCTGCCTCACACCTAGCAGGCCTTCTTTTTGAAGAACACACATAGAAATGCTGTGCCTACTACGTTATTTTGCATACTTTTTAATGCATTTTCTTCACTTTCTCTATGCCCTTAATTCAATTGCACTTACTTTCCAAATTATCCAATCGAAACAGTTTTGAATTTTTGAAAAATGCTTTTCTTTCTCTGTTTTCTTTCTTTCTTTCCCTTCCTTCCTTCCTTTCTTTCTTTCTTTCTCTCTCTCTCTTTCTTCTTTCTTTCTTTCTTCTTTCTTTCTTTCTTTCTTTCTTTCTTTCTTTCTTTCTTTCTTTCTTTCTTTCTTTCTCTTTCTATCTTGCTTTCTTGCTTTCTTTCTTTTTTGGCTTCACCCACAGCATATGGAAGTACCTGGGGCCAGGGATCAAATCTGAGCCATAACTGAGACCTACACCCCAACTGTGGCAAGAGCAGATCCTTAACCCATGGTACCCCAGTGGTAACTCCTCTGCTTTCTTCTTTAAATAATGAAATTATATTTGCCTTGCATTTCACCTAAAGCATTCATTAGCCAGAATGACATTTTTTTAAATGTCCCACTAACTGTGTTCTTTTGTCCAAAAAATAGATTTATTTAGTACTTCCTGTGTACCTGGTACTGTGCTTATATGTCATAGCAGAAATGTATGTATGGGTATCAGTGTATGTGGGTTCATACATGTGTATGTGTGTGTGTGTGTGTGTGTATCCATTAATGCAAAACATGCGCCTCTCCCTGGGCTTAGTGCTTTATCAGCTTTACTTGGTTAAGTCCTCACAATACTCTTTTGAGATCATTGTTTTATTTCTGTTTTACTGACAAGGTTTCAAGAGGGGGCTGTAATATGCCAGAGAATAGCTGGTAAGAGCAGGAGCTAAGCCTTGCAAACAGCATCTAGGAAGGAAAGTTGGTTACCTACAGAAATTAAACCGTCTACAGCAGCCTATGCTATCCCACAGATGTGATTTAAAAAATATTTTCTGGACCTTTCAATAATTCTGTTCCACACAATGAACTTCATGGGTGTGTAAACAGAGCAAAGGCTCAGGACCCCAAGTTTAGAGGGACCCTGCCAGGACTTGGAGTTTAAAGTTCTGTGGTTGCTGTCTTGAAATTCTGAATAATTTTTTCTTTGAATTTGTGTTTTCGAAGTGAGGTCTGATGAACACGGGGGCGTGCGCCAAGGCCTTGGAGCCTTCAGCTCACACTCGGTCTGCCTGCTGTTGGCTCCTCGCCTCCTGGCAGCTGGCCCTCCACTGCCTGCTACTCAGGGTTCTTGTCCAGCCCCACCGTCTCCCTAACTGCCCTTCCTGCTGGGAGGCATTTCCATGTTCTGTGCTCCCCTCTGCCCCCAGTGTGGCCCTGGGCTCAGGTCCTCAGAGGGTTGGGGTCTGGCACATGCACCCCAGGTCCTACCTGGCAAGGCATAAGTGGCAGCAGCCATCCCTGCTGGGGCTGGCAACAGGACAGTCCTTGGGGTGGAGGGCAGCTTGGTGGGGACAGGACTCCTGGCCACCTGCAATCCAGGTAGGAGCATGTCCTGTTGCTGAGTTGCAGTCCTTTCGCGGGCACACAACCTGCTGCAGAGGGTCTGCCACTGGAGGGAAGGGTCCAGGCACCTGTGAGGACCTGCACTTACCCTGTGAGTGTCCCTGGCTCAAGGGAGAGTTACATTAAACCCCAAATTTAAACAAAACAAAACACTCTAATAGGTCAAGAGAGTGAGAAATAAAGGGAAAAGCTTTATATAGAACCCCTAATGGTACTTTTTTCCTGCTTTTTGAACGAGGGGCTTGAATTTTCATTTTATCCTGGGTGGGAAAACTGCAGCAATGCCTAGCTGTCCCAGGGTCAGACCACACATCATCGTAGCTTCAAGTGATCAGAGGAGGGAAGAGCTGACTCCAGGAGGAAAAGTGACATTATTTGCTTACTCTACCCTTATTGACCTTTGTCTTCAAAGTGTTTGTCCAGAGTCTTCCTGCTTGTTCTTCCTGGTGTTGGAAAATGAGAGCACCGGTGACAGCTGGCTGGCTGGCTGGCTGGCCAGAGAAGGGCTGTGTGTATTATTAAATGTATGACAACGTGCAAAGCAGAGCTGCCCCAGGGTGCATTCCTCTCAGCTTTGATGAAAGCCATGCTCTGCAGGTCTGTCTCTAGTGAAAAGAGGTGCCTCCTTTTGAAGATTCTACCTCTGACCCGAGCACCGAAGAGGTCTCTGAATACTGCTTCAGGACATTGCTTATTCCTGCAGGTAGCGACCTAGTGCCCTGGAAAATGCGGTGTGGTACCAACACTGTCATGGTAGACAGTCAACAGGGTCATCTCCACAGAGAAAGGACTGGATGGGCAGTTCTGACAATCACAGCAGGGGATGTTCCTGGAGAAGGCACTAGGGCAAGTCTGATTTTCTCATAGGAAAAAAAGAAATGTAGTTAGGTAACTTCAGTCCTAGGGCTTGATCTTAACTCTTCTCTCTCTCCCTCTCTCTAACTCTGTCTCTCTTTTAGAGCCACATCTGTGGCATATGGAGGTTCCCAGGCTAGGGGTCCAATCGGAGCTGCCGGTGCCAGCCTACACCACGGCCACAGCCACAGCAACATGGGATCTGAGCGGCATCTACGACCTACACTGCAGCTTATGGCAGTGCCACATCCTTAACCCACTGAGCAAGGCCAGGGATCAAACCCCCATCCCCATGGATACTATGTTGAGTTTTCAACCTGATGAGCCACAGTGGGAACTCCCAAAATATGTTCTTAATAATAGAGTGAGAGAACAGAGTGAAAAAAATGGGGCTATTTCCTTTGTCTTTATCTGCCACCTTCCTTGCCCCCACCAGAAACTAAAGTAGCAAATGTTGGGATTCCTTCTCCTGTGCTCCCTGCCTACCATTCTGAGGTTTACATGAGCCCCACCTCTGACTTTGCGGAATTGATTATCTTGGATGCAGAGAGCTCTGTGGTCAAAAAGTAGAGGCAGAAGATAAGAACTCGTCTCGGGGACCCTGGGGCAAAGGTCTTGAGGCCATTCTCTGGGCCCGCCCCTCTCCTTGGCTGCTCAGTCCGGAGAGGGCCCCAGGCTGTTTATGAGGGCCAGGTCTGGACGGCATGCACATCGCTTCCTCTCAACTCCCTCTGGCCTTAATTCAGTCATTTGTTCAACCTAACTGCAAGAAAGGCTAAGAGCTGGCTCTGTCCCGACTCCTGGAAAGAGGCAATGGTATGACGGATCTGTGGTGCTACCTCTGCCACGCTAAAGAGCTGGTGCCAGATAACCCAGGAAAAGTTCCGTAGTTGAAAACACAACACTTTGCAAGCCCAGGGTGGTGGGCGGGGCTGAAAACTGGAGGATTTTCTAAAACCTCATAAGATACAGCTGGATCCCGTCCAGCCAGGAGCTTTCTCCTGGCCCAGGCCAGGGGAAGATTCGAGGTTTAGCTCCTGGAGTGAACAGAGAGGCCGTGGACTTGGAATTACAGGCATAGCCATGTGAGGGAGGTGAGGGATCCCAAGGAAAATCATGCTATTAAGTTTAAGCCTAATGGCTGAGAATTGATATTCGCCAGCCTCCTCCCGCTCAGTCCCAGCATGCTGGCAATGATACCTGAACTTTCCAGACAGGATTCCTCTCTGAAGAAAGCAAACAGTCCAAGAGAAAAGACTTTTAAATCCTTCTGGTGAAGCAGCTGGGCCTGGACTATTATTCACCCTGAGTCGCACTCACATAGTACTTCCAATGAGCTTTTTTAGTGCCTCGCATTTATAAACTTATGAACAAGGAAAGAGCCAAGAATTACCAAGTAGTTAAAGAGAGCTTCTCACGTGAAAGATGAAGTCCAAAACAAACAAAGGGAAAGTGAATCCAGATCTAAAGCCCCAAAAAACCCTCAGGGGGATCTGCTATTAATTAATATCTTCAGAGAGATATGAGAATATATCACACACATAAAACAAAAAGCACAGGGTGCTATAGAAAAAGCACAACCCTGGAATAAGGAAGAGCTTTCGAAAATTAAAACATATGGGAGTTCCCGTTGTGGTGCCGTGGAAACGAATCTGACTAGGAACCATGAGGTTGCAGGTTCGATCCCTGGCCTCGCTCAGTGGGTTAAGGGTCCAGCATTGCTGTGAGCTGTGGTGTAGGTTGCAGCTGTGTCTCGGATCTGGCATTGCTATGGCTGCAGTGTAGGCCGGCGGCAAGAACTCTGATTCGACCCCTAGGCTGCGAACCTCCACATGCCACTAGTGTGGCCCTAAAAAGACAAAAAGACCACAAAAAAATGAAAATTAAAAAATATGATAGACAAAGCTAAGAATTCACTAGAAGGGTCTAAGGATAAATTTGAAGAAATATCCAGAAAAGTAGGACAAAGGGCAAAGAGAGGAGAACTGGACAAAGAGAGAAAAAAAATAGGAATGATTTAGAAATTTTCATATTTCACTAATAGGAGTTCTAGAAAAGTGAGAAAATGGACAGAAGAAATTATCAAGGAATTTCTCATAACTGAAGATTGTGAGTTGCCATATTGAAAGGGTCCACTGAGCACTCAACACAATGAAAAAAGAGACTTGCACTAAAGCATATCATCATAAAAGATCAGAACATCAAGGATAGAAAGAGGAATCAGTTCCTGTCATGGCTCTGTGGGTTAAGAACCCTGCTAGTATCCATGAGGATGTGGGTTTGAGCCCTAGCTTTGGTCAGCAGGTTAAGGATCCAGAGTTGCTGTGAGCTGTGGTGTAGGTCACAGATGCAGCTCAGATTTGGTATTGCTGTGGCTATGGCGTAGTCCGGCAGCTGCAGCTGTGCTATGACCCCTAGCCTGGGAACCTCCATATGCCACAGGTGCGACATTAAAAGTCAAAAGAAAAAGAAAAAAAAAGAAGAAATTAGAGAGAGAGCAAGTTAAGTCACAACAGAAGCCAGATGATAATGAATTGATACCTTAAAGATTCTGAGGGAAAATTATTTCCAATTTAGAAATCTACTCTAGGCTAGACTATTATTCCAATAGGAAGAGCAGGGAGTTCTGTAGTGGCCTAGTGGTTAAGGATCCAGAGTTGTTACTGCTACAGCTCAGGTCACTGCTGTGGGTGAGTTCAGTCCTGGAATCCTGGCCCAGGAACTTCCCCATGCCACAGGCAGGTCAAAAAAAAAAAAAAAAAAAATGTAACACAACTCTTAAACAGTTTAAGAACAAAATATACATATTCAAACTATGTAACATGGAAGAACATATCTGACTCCCTATTGGATCTGTTTCTTTTACTTTCACATTTTTATTCTACTGCTTTTGCTACAAGTTAATCCCTAAAGAGATGTTGCCTATAACTTAAAGTATATGTAACAGCCCAAGGGAAACTTGCCTGAGAGTTAAGCTAAAATACCTTTGTTTAGCTCACTGGAAACATCCTGACCAGGCCCACTTGTGCATGGCTGCAGGAAAGAAGAAATTAACACAGCCCTTTCCAGAGCCAGCCAGAAGGAGGAAATATTTGCAACAACTTATTCCGTTTTTTAACTTTACCTCCTCACATCCCTCCCCACTTTGTTCTATGAAAGAAAAGTAGCAGCCAGATGGTTCTTTGGGACACTAGTCCACCATCCTCACAGTCTGCTGGCTTTTTGAATAAAGTCGCTATTCCTGGCCCCAACAACTCTCTGGATTTACTGGCCTATTGTACAGCAGGCTGTATGAGCTAAGACTGGATAATAATTAGAGAAAAGACACGATAGAGAAAATACAGCAAAAACTTTAGCAATTGATTAATTGGTAAAAGGTGTTAAGTAGGTTTTGATAATAGTATTCCAAATCTTTAAGTTTGAAAAAAAAGAAAGTTGTTAGGTAAGGTCGCCAAAGTTTATCTCCATGTTCACTTTCTTACTAAATCCCACTAGTGTGGGATGTGTTCCATGCAAGCGAGAAAGTAGATGAACAAAGTGTAACCATGGGGTCAAAGAAACAGAATTCAATATAGAAAAGTGAAAGGTGGTGTTCCCATCATGGCTCAGTGGTAATGAACCTGGCTAGTATCCATGAGGAGGCGGGTTCTATCCCTGGCCTTGCTCAGTGGGTTAAGGATCCCATGTTGCCATGAGCTGTGGTGCAGGTCACAGACAAGGCTTGGATCCCACATCTGCTGTGGCTGTAGTATAGGCCAGTGGCTGCAACTCCAATTTGACCCCTAGCCTGAGAATTTGCACGTGGCACAGGTGAGGCCCTAAAAAGACAAAAAAAAAAAAAAAAGGAAAAGAAAGGCAAAGCGAAAAGTGGTCCTGAGATAATAGCTGTGTAGATGATCTGGAAGGTAACCAATCTAGCCTGGAGCAGGAGGACCAAGGATGAAAGGTTTATTTCCAACAAAATATGGAATTGATAGATGGGCCATCTGAGTAGTTTGATAGCTCAGACAAAGAGTTTGGGATGAATAAGTGGACAGGGCCCTAGAAAATTGAACAACCAAAATTTGAGTTAATTATTAACTCCAGGAAAAATGAACAGCTGCCTAAGAAAGGAAATATAAATGATGTGATTCAGTTATGAACAAGATTTATATAAGCGTATTAATATAAAAATGAATATATAATATAATCACGTTGGGAATGGAGGGGAATGGTGTGTGAATAGAGCGTATAAAAGAGATCATTCCTCATCTTCCAAGGCAAGAAATCAATAGATAATGTATAAAATGGAAAAATCCCAAGAAGAGCAGTAGAAATCTATTATTGGGAAATAAAGAGGTAAGCATGAGAAAAATTCTTAAGAGAATCGAAGGCAGTTACTTCTGAGTAATGGGGATCACGGCGGGTACAAATAAAGAGAGGATCTATTTTTATATAAATTTTATTGGAGTGTAAGTGATTTACAATGTTGTGTTCTAGGTATACAGCAAAGTTCGTATATACATATGAACTTTATATACAGCCATACATATACATACATACCCATTCTTTTTTCAGATTCTTTCCCCATATAGGCTATCACGGAGTCTTTAACAGATTTCCCCGAGCTATATAGTAGGTCCTTGTTATTGATCAATTTTGTATATAGAAGTGTTTATTGTCAGCCCCAACCTCCCAGTCCATCCCTTCCCTCAGCATTTCCCCATTGGTAACCTTAAGTTTAGTTTCAAAATCTTTGAGTGTTTCTATTTTGTGAACCAGTTCTTTTTGTATCATTTTTACTAGATTCCACATATTAGTTATATCATATCATATTTGTCTTTCTTTGACTTACTTCACTTAGTATGATAATGTCTAGGTCCATCCACGTTGCTGCAATGTCATTATTTCATTCTTTTTATGGACAAGTAATATTCCATTCTATATGTGTACCACATCTTCTTTACTTGGGCCTCTGTTTATGGACATTTAGGTTGCTTCCATGTCTTGGCTCTTGTAAACAGTGCTACAGTAAACACTGGGGTGCATGTATCCTTTCAAATTATGGTTTTCTCCAGGTATATGCCCAGGAGTGGGATTGCTGGATCATATGGTAGTTCTATATTTAACTTTTTAAGTTTCCTCCACACTGCTCTCCATAGTGGTTGCATCAACCTACATTCCCACCAGCAGCGTAAGAGGGTTCAACTTTCTCCACACTGTCTCTAGCATTTATTGTTTGCAGACTTTTGATGATGAAACATTCTGACTGGTGTGAGGGGATTATCTCATTGTAGTTTTAATGTGCATTACTCTAATAATTAGTCATGTTGAGCATCTTTTCATGCACTTTTTGGCCATCTGTCTGTCTTCTTCTATTTAGATCTTCTGCCCGTTTTTTGATTGGGGTGTTTGTTTTTCCAATATAAAAGCTATGTTAGGCCTTTGTGTATTTTGGAGCTTAATCCCTTGTCAGTTGCTTCATTTGCAAAGGTTTTCTCCTATTCTGTGGGTCGTCTTTCTTAATGGTTTCCTTTGCTGTGCAAAAGGTTTTAAGTTTAATTAGGTCCCATTTGTCTATTTTTATTTTCATTACTCTGAGAGGTGGATCCAAAAAGATATCGCTGCGATTAATGTCAAAGAGTGTTCTGCCTATATTTTGGAGAAGATCTATTTTTTTATGAGTAGGGTTTGTCTGGGACAGTCCTAGTTTATCCTTGATAGTCTGGCATAATTTTGTTTCTATTGTCCCCTTCACTCTCAAAACTCCCAATTTTGAAGTCTTGAAGTGTTACTGATATGGTTAATACTTTGATAGAAATCAAATAAAAAGAGGGGACTCTTTGGACCCTAAGTTAAATAATCTTGCTTCATCCAGCTCAACCAAAGACACTGATTTTCTTTTCCTCTAAAATAAATTATTTATTTTAAATTTAGTACAAGCAGTATGTGTTTCAAATTGTGGGTTTTTTTTTTTTTACATTCACTACCTCATTTAATCCTTATAGCAGCTTCATGGAGTAAGCATCCTATCCCATTTTATAGGTGCTAAAAATGAGGTTCAGAGCGGTCTTGTGACTTCTTGGCAAAGCAACAATGGTAGATACTAGTCTACACTGGATCAGGCCTTCTAATTATGGTTCCAATATTCTTGTCACAATGTTAAAGGATAAGGCATTTAAGCCACCCACCAATGAACAGAATCTGAGATGTAAAATCAAGAACCCAGATTAACAGCCTAGCTGGTAGAAAAATAGATTATGAAAAAACAATAAATAATACAGACATCTTTTTGTCACCCTGGTCTTGGAACAGCAGTTCCAATTAATCTGCACAGAGAGGCACAATAGAAATCATCCTCATGGGAGGACAGCCCACACCTCCCTTGGAGTCCCAGAGGATAAATCCCTGCTGCTTAACCTGCAGGAAGGCAGTCCTAGTGGTTGTCTTATTTTTAAAAAAACATATATTTTTTTTCTCTTTGGCCACGTCTCTCAGCATGCAGAACTTCCTGGGCCGGGATTGAACCCATGACACAGCAGTGACAATGTGGGATTCCTAACCTGCTGTGCCACTAGGGAATTCCAAAACACATTTTTAAATCACAAAAATAATGTATGACTATTTCAGAAAAACAGTAAAATAGAAAGCACAAGAGAAAAAAAATTTTTTTGTCTTTTTTATTTTAGAGCCGCACCCACATCATATGGAGGTTCCCAGCTAGGGGTTGAATCAGAGCTGTAAACACTGGCCTACGCCACAGCCACAGCAACACCGGATCCTGAACCCACTGGGCGAGGCCAGGGATCTAACCTGAGTCCTCATGGATGCTAGTGAGATTGGTTTCTGCCAATCCGCGACGGGAACTCCCCACAAGAGAAAAAATTTTAAATCATCTAAATCCCATCACTAGAAGATGCATACAGTTAACATTTTCGCGTATAGACATATATTGTGTAATACAAAGTAAAAAATAGTATCATATTATGCAAACTTCTCAGTAACCTGCTTCCCACCCCCCCCACCCCCCCCACCCCAGCTCCAAACACTATATTTTGGACATGGTTTTAGGTCCATCACCATATATCTATATTTTGTCTATAGCTTTTTTTCAGTAACTGCCTAATAGTTCATCTAGGTTTTTCCTTTCTCTCTCTTCCTCCACTTCTTCCTCTCCTCCCCCATCCCCGTCTTTCTCTCTTTCAAGAACTTAACAACAATAACAGAACTTTGCACATTCATCTTTGTGCACACATCCTGTCATTTCCTCAGGATAAGTTCCCTGAAGTGAAGTCACTATGCAAAAGAATATATGTTCTGGAGTTCCCATTGTGGCTCAGTGAGTTAAGGACCCAATGTCATCTCAGTGAGGATGTGGGTTCAGTCCCTGGCCTCACTTGTTAAGGATCAACGTTGCCATGGCTGTGGCATAGGCTGCAGTTCCAATTTGACCCCTGGCCCGGGAACTTCCGTAGGCCACAGGGGCAGCCATAAGAAGAAAAAGAAAAAGAAGAAAAAAAGAGCATATGTTTCAGGGGGGGCTTCTAACTCACCTTTAAAACTGTTCCCCTATAAGGTTGTGCATTCCCATCAACCATGTAAATGTCCATATCTTTATGTCCTGCCAACCCTGTGTGTTCTTTTATCAGTGCTATTATCTTTTCTGAGAGTTTAACCTTGAGGGAACAAGGCCAGGGTGCTGGGAATGGGAGGCAGTTAAAAAAAACAAGAAATGTCAAAAGAGTTGATTAATAACTCCTTTCCAGTCCTGTCCCACACTAATATTTTCCAATTTGAAACTCTGGCCTGGCTGTTTCTATCTGCACTTTCCCCCACTCACCCTTCTTTTGTGTTAAAATTTGAGTTTTGGGTCAGTCTTTCCTCAGCAGTGAGTGTGGTTCTTTGAGGTAACTTGCTATGTCAAGGTTTGGACGGTAATATCACCCAGTAACGGCATCACTGTGACTTGCCCGAAGAATCTGAAATTTCAGAAACAAACGTGTTAGAAGGCACTGTGTAATACACCCTCCCACGTTGATCTGCCAACCATGCAAACAAAGCCACATTTAAGCTAGTTAAGACACAGGAGCAGAGGCCAAGAGCTGGTTGTACATTCCTACACCTCCTCCTGATTCTCCCTGCCCCCTGGCCTGGCCACCTAAGTTCTCCTCCACTAGCTGGACAAGGAAATGCCTTTGTTTGCTTTATTTTAAAGGGGTATCATTCTGAGGCTATCTTCTCACGGTGCATTCTTCACTTTCCATTCCCTCTTTGCTCCAAGACTGAGGATCACACCCCCACTCTTCTGACAGCTTTCACCCCTAGTTCAGGACATTTGACAACTTGGCACAATGGCTAGCGTGTCTCTTGTATTGAGTCTTTTTCTTCCCCATCAAGGGGGCTGCTAGAAGCTGGCCTTGTTTATTTTATGTATGTGACCCCCTTCTCCCTCCAGACTGACACAGAGATTGACAGGAAGAGTATGCTCTACTGAGGTTAAATAAATACAGAGGCGAGTCCATATTACTCATTTTCTGTACGTTCCTCTTGCTGGCGGCGCCACACTCAGGATGGGTAAGGAAAGAAAACACAATTAAACTTTGCACTGGGACATGTTCACATTCAGCAGCCTTTGTCTTGGGAACTCAGTGCTTCAATATCTGGCTCGTAACAGCCCTGAGACTGAAACAGCGGGGGAGGGGGGTGTTCTGGGCAGGGACCACTGGACCTAGTTCTACCTCTCCTTTTGGCAAAACCTCCTCCGACACTCACGTGCACAACGTGTCACCTGGCGACAGAAAATCATTACTTTCTGTGTTTTACCTCCTACCCCTCAAACCCAGTTGTGCCAAAATTTCTCCAGTTCACCAGGACCTAGCATAAACGTACTCTCCTATTTTTACCCATTTTAAGGGGATAATAAATTTTTACAAAATATACACAAACCGGCACCGTCCAAAGTCCAACCCTCAGACAAAATCAACTCCCAAACATCTGCAAGGCAAAAGGAAAGAGAGCGGGGAAGCCATTGGAGAGGGAACTTGGGGAAAGTTTACGAGTCGCGTCAAAGCTGCAGCTCTGCACAGGTTTCCATGCCCCGGACTTGGCCAAACTCTTCCTCTCCGCCCAGACTCTTCCCGCCACCGCCCCGCGGGGCCCCTCGTGGCCCCGCCCCTGCCCCGCCCCAGGCCCCGCCCCGCCGCGACGTCAGTTGTTATGTCTCTGCTCAGGCCGCGGCCGCCGCAGGTTCTCTGCTCCGGAGGCGACGGCCGCGGCCTCGCGAGGAGGCGGGGGCGTCGGGGACGGCGGCGGAGGTCCGCGCCGCCCATCCTAGCTGGGCGGGCGCTGCGTGACCGTGAGGCAGCCGGATAGCCGTCCCGGGGAGCAGTCTGGCCTATTTTTGCTTTTTCTCCTCCCGGGCCGTCGCCCCGCGCGCACTATTTCCCTCTGCAGACTGTGACGCCCCCTCCCGGCCCGGGTCCCTGTACCCGCACGCCTGAAAGGCGCCGCCCGCCGGCCCGAGCGAGCCTGGAGCCGCTGCTGCCGCCGCCGCCGTGCCCACCGCGCTTCTCGCGGAGCCTGGGCGGCCGGCGGGGCCTGGGGCCTGGGCGCCGGGCGCGGCGCTGCAGCGGCAGCTCCTCCCCGTGCTGGGCCCCGGGCCTGCCCTGGCCGAGCGCCGCGCCCTCCTGACCGCCGCCGCGGGAGCCCGGCCTTGGCCTCCCGGCCAACCGCCTCCCGGCCGGCTGCCCCTCCGGCCCCGGCCTGCTGTCCGGCCTCCGCTTCCTTTGTGGATCTGGTGGTGGTGGTGGGGTTTTTTTGCTTTTTTTTTTTTTCTTTCTCTCTCTTTTTTTTTTTTTTGGCTTTTCCCCTAACCCTCTTGAGATTACGGTGCTGAAAGGCGGAGCCCGCTACCTGGGTTAGCGCCCCCCGCCCGGGGAAACGGCCCTCAGCTGGTTCTTCCCCGCGGCTCTCACCGCACCTCGCACATTTCGGTGTTTAATTGATGGGCTTTTTTTTTTTTTCCCCCATTTATTTTTCACTCCCCTTGACTGGAAGGCCCCGAGGGAAGCTCTGCGTCTCTGCCCCTCCTCGTCCTTTCCTCTCCCCCGCACGAATCGCCGGATCCACCTGCCTCCCGCCGGGGATGGCTCCACGTTGACGGCGGCGGGGCGCCGGACCACTCGCCGACCGGGCGCCTCGCCCCGGCTGCTGTAAATACTCCCTCTCTCTACCTTTCTCCTCTTCGATTTCTGAGCTCTCTGCAAAGAGAGAAAGCGCAGGGAAAGATGTGGCTGAAGCTTTTTTTCCTGCTCCTCTATTTTCTGGTTCTTTTCGTCCTGGCCAGGTTTTTTGAGGCCATTGTGTGGTATGAAACTGGCATCTTTGCCACCCAGCTGGTGGATCCAGTGGCACTGAGCTTCAAGAAGCTGAAGACCATTCTGGAGTGCCGGGGGCTGGGATACTCAGGGTTGCCCGAGAAGAAGGACGTCCGGGAACTGGTGGAAAAGTCAGGCGAGTATCGGCTCCCCTAGGGTCCCCCATCCCGGTACCTGGTGGTCCCCCAGAATGAGGCTGTATCTGGAAGGGTTGAGCAGATCACTTCCATAGCCGACCAGATTTTCTTTGTCCAGGGTTTCTACCCAAAAAATGTAAATCGCAGTTTTGAGAAGGAGGCTGCGATTACGTTTGGGGGGGTGTTGGTGTTTCTTTTTAAGCTTATTTTAAAACAGTAGTTTTAAAGTGCAGCTTCTTAGCATTGTTTACTAAGTTGAGTGATTTTCTCAAAACTCCGAAATGTCAATTACAAACTGGAAAGCATTGTTTGTCACTCGAAATTCATAAGGATATAAAGGAAAGAAAAAGCTTCAAACGTTGTCTGTAGATAGCAGCATTGGTCACCATAGTAATAGCAAGTTACCCAGAGGGAGAATCATCATTGGAATACTTAATATCAAAGAGACATTTAAGCCTAAGATTTAGTTTTTACTGATTTTATTTTTTCCAGTTTTATTGCGATAGAATTGGCGTACAGCACTACAGATTTAAGGTGTATCACCTAATGACTTGATGTCATGAAATGATTGTCACAGTAAGTTTAATGAAAATCAGTAGCTCATTATCAACACAAAATTAAAGAAATAGAAAAAAATTTTCTGAGATTTATATTTTAAAAATGAATTTAAATATAGAGAAAGTGTACACTGTACAGCGTTACCTGTTCATACTTGGAGAGCTAATTTGGAGAAAATAAGGTGAATATTTTTTGTGAATGCCCACCTTGTTTGTTTGGAAAGAGCTTATTTATGTTTTTGTCAGGATTTTTTTTTTAAATCCTAGTATCTTGGATGTAAACTTTTTTTCCCTTCTGTGTCACAGGCACTGCCACATCAACTTAAATGAGTGGAGAAATAGAATTGAAATAGAGCCAAGAGAAACTTAACATCTAAAGAATGCGTTTTCAGTAACTTGATTTGGGTGTAGGATTGGGCGAGAAATATGCTTAATTTTTTTCACCCCGGACAAAATATAACTTTGTTTAGATATACTTCCTGGAAGGAGAAGTACCGTAATTTGAGAAAGGCATTCTGGGTTACTGTAGGAACCCAGCAATTGAAACTGATAGTTATCTTTTTTGTTGTTTCAAGTATATCTGTCAGCTCTGTCTTTTGCAAGACAGTTTTTCCCTTATTTAGTACCCTATAGCCAAGTAGTATGATAGACAAGAATACTAACTCCTGAGGACTTTAGCACTCAGATATTTGTAGGTTAAGATCACTATTGGGATAGAGAAGGGAACACTCCCTGTAAAAGTGATACAGTTTCTCTTAGAAAAAAAACAAAAAAAAATGTGTATTATTCTTGCCTCTTGTTTGCCGACTAAACAGTGACTTTTATTTCTGCCAAGGCTGGGGTGGGGAGGTAGGACGAATAGAGTCAAGTAGAAGATCTCTAATAAATAAACTCTCTAGGTTTAGAAATGAAACGTACCTTAACCAAATCATTTTTCATGGTAAGATAATTTGATAACCATTTTTTTCTTTTGACTTTTGTATAGTGTTGCCTTCCTGTGTCCTAAAAATACTTACAACTTTGGGTGTACAGGAGTGCACATAATGTGTAAAGAATACATGCAGCCCACAAAAAAACAGGACTCAGATCACACATTTTATAACAGAGAGGTCTTGGTATAGCAATTTAACTTTATTTAGATTCTTTGTGAATGGATTTGCTGCTATAATGATACAGCACTTGTTTTCGAATTGTTAACATTTAAGGCAAAAGTTAAAATAATTTGACATTAGTGTTTACTTTTTATTTGAGGATACAAGCTGTAAATTTACACTGTAAATATGTGTATGAATATGGGGTTTGTTCTTACAGATAATCTTTTGTATCTAACCTCTAAGCCATATAAGTCCTGTTGCTGTTTTAAGCAGACGGTGATGGCAAATTTTGTAAACCCATTTCTAAATCTTGTAAGTCAGAAGTATATAAATCATACCATTTAAAAGTTATTTGATACCTGGATAGAATTAAATAATATTGTGATGGCTTTTGGGGCTAGTATAAATTCAGTAATTTTCTAATTATGTGGTAGCCTCACCAGATTATAAGCTCCATGAGGAGATGGATTTTTTTATTTGTTTTGTTCATTTTTCCTGACACGTAGTAGATTCTTTACATATTTACTAAATGCTTGAATCTTAAGTAGGTATATTTAGATTCCAGTCCTCTGTAGAGTGCAGTAAAAGTATAGTGACCTTTTTTTTCCTTCCACTGCACTTGGGGCATGTGAAGCTTCCTGGGCCAGGGGTCGAACCTGAGCCTCAGCAGCAGCAACCCAAGCCACAAGAGGACTCCTACGACATAATTTAACAGTATAAAATGGAATTAATCATTGAAGATGAGAATATGAGATTTTTTAAAATCTTATTAATGTTATTTTTTCTTTTGTTCAGGTGATCTGATGGAAGGTGAGCTCTATTCTGCACTCAAAGAAGAAGAAGCGTCTGAATCTGTTTCTAGTACCAATTTCAGTGGTGAAATGCACTTCTATGAGCTTGTAGAAGACACAAAAGACGGCATCTGGCTGGTTCAGGTATTAGAAACAATGATAGAAGTAAAGTTGTTTTTACCAAAATAGTAGTCACCAGCTGGTGACACTTCTGTGTACTTGTGTCTTGTTTCTTATAATTCAGTTTCCATAGGGAGAATACAGAGTCCTCTTTTTTTCTAAAAAAAAAAAAAGAAAAGTTTTGTAGACCAAGGAAAATGAAATTAAAGAGTAGGGGAAGGAAAGTGTTGGGGAAAGAGGGTTAACTGTTTTGTTTAGAATCAGCAAAAGCAAATCCATTTTGGTTGTTGGATATTCATTAAAGTAAGAAGCACATATGTATTCCTTTTATTTGGTGATTTGTGCTGTTTCTTACAGTTTTTATTAACTCCAGTTTTTTTTTTTTTTGCCTTTTGTCATTTTATGGCTGCGGGTTTATGGCCGCACCCGCGGCATGTGGAGGTTCCCAGGCTAGGGGTCTAATCGGAGCTGTGGCCACTGGCCTGCACCGCAGCCACAGCAACGCAGGATCCGAGCCG
>PVHT021183520.1:6151209-6165615 GCA_004024745.2 Catagonus wagneri | reverse complement strand
TCGAACCCGCAACCTCATGGTTCCTAGTTGGATTCGTTAACCACTGCGCCACGACAGGAACTCCTAACTCCAGTTTTTAATTCAGTGATCCAAATAATTTTTGTTTCTAAAGAAAGAACCCGAAAGTGAAAGTAAAGGAATCCTTTGGAGCTTCTGCTGTGGTGCAATAAATGGGATTGGCAGCATCTCTGTAATGCTGGGATGCAGGTTCAATCCCCAGCCAGCATGGTGGGTTAAAGGGTCCAGCGTTGCTGCAGCTGCAATGTAGGTCGCAACTGCAGCTCAGATCTGATCCCTGGCCCAGGAACTCCATATGCTGCAGGGTGGCCAAAAAAGACAACAAAAAAGGGAATCCTTCTATTAGGAAAATAGCCAACTTTGTGACTAGAGAAGAAGGGCTATTTGAGGGAATGGTAGGGGTGCTTATTACTTTGCTCACGAAATTGAAGAGATTATAATTTCACACCCAGGCTCGCTCCTTCCTGTGCTATTGAAACTGAAGTTTAATTAACATATTAGAATTTTAGGAGTTCCGGAGTTCCCGTTGTGGTGCAGCGGTTATCGAGTCCGACTAGGAACCATGAGGTTGCAGGTTCGATCCCTGGCCTTGCTCAGTGGGTTAACGATCTGGCGTTGCCGTGAGCTGTGGTGTAGGTCACAGATGCGGCTGGGATCCTGCGTTGCTATGGCTGCGGCGTAAGCCAGTGGCTACAGCTCCGATTGGACCCCTAGCCTGGGAACCTCCACATGCCGCGGGTGCGGCCCTAAAATGACAAAAAAAGGCAAAAAAAAGAGGAATTTTTAGGAATTCCCATCGTGGCTCAGTGGTTAATGAATCCGATTAAGAACCGTGAGGTTACGGGTTCGATCCCTGGCCTTGCTCAGTGGGTTAAGGATCCAGTGTTGCCGTGACCTGTGGTGTAGGTTGCAGACGTGGCTCAGATCCCATGTTGCTGTGGCTGTGGCGTAGGCTGGCGGCTACAGCTCCTATTCGACCCCTAGCCTGGGAACCTCCATATGCTGCGAGTGCAGCCCTAAAAGAGGCAAAAAGGAAAAAAAAAATTTAAGAGCTATGGAGGGCCTTAAAAATCATCTTTTAGAGTTCCCAGTATGGTGCAGTGGGTTAAGAATCTGACTGTAGTGGCTCGGGTTCAATCCCCAGCCCAGCCCAGTGGGTTAAAGGATAGACCCATTGTGGCCACAGCTGTGCCGTGGGTCAGCAGCTGCAGTTTGGATTCAATCCCTGGCCCAGGAAATTCCATATGTCAAGAGTGCAACCATAACATTAAAAAAAAAAAAAAAAATCATCTGTTATGCTTCTCAAAGCATGGTTTATGTACCAGTCATGGTAAATAAGTGGGCCCATGTTATCATTTGTGTATTTTTATGTAAATTAGAAAAATCAATATTATATTGAACATGTAGTTTCATAAATGGTGCTTTAGGAAAAGCTAAATTTCTTTAAGTTTTTAAATTATAGGTAAATTAATATGTTAAGTAAATTAACAACATGAATTCTGCTGAAATTATGATTATTGAGCCAAGTTCAAATCCCAGCCTCTGATTTCTTGTCTAGTGTTCTTGTCATTTCACAATGGTGTTGGCAGAGTTTGGTTCAGGGCATAGCAGACAAACTAGCTGCTGCTTCATGTTTTTTTCTGGAAGCAATGACTGCAAAATAAGGTAGAAGAAGCTGTGAGCCCAGAGACCTTAGTTTCAGATCTGGTCCTGTCACTAATTTTCTATATGATCATGGGTAGATAGATTTTCTGTTGTACACAGTCTCAAATAAATACATATACCCTTGAAGAGGATAGAGTAGTCCCCCGGGTTGATGGGTTGATGTTGGGGAAGCCTTTAGATGGTTGCTCTGGATATCCAGGACCTTGCCTTTACTTGCACTCTTCCTACTGTGTTTGACCTTTACCCTCCAGATAATACAGCATTTTTTAAGTTCAGCAAATGGAAAGACTGGGGGGAGGGTCTGGGTACTTCCTATACATTAGCCATCAACTTACTAGTTTATTTCTGTGGTAAACTATTGTTATTGAAAAATAAACTAGCAGAGTTCCCACTAGTAACAAACCCAACTAGAATCCATGAGGATGTGGGTTCCATCCCTGGCCTCGCTCAGTGGGTTAGGGATCCAGCATTACCGTGAGCCGTGGTATAAGTTGCAGACGAGGCTCAGATCTGGCATGGCCATGGCTCTGGCGTAGACCAGCAGCTGCAACTCTGATTTGACCCCTAGCCTGGGAACTTCCACGTGGCCCACATGCAGCCCTAAAAAAAAAAAAAAAAAACTGGCATCTTTAAAGTTTTAATTTATAAATAGCCATTCCATTTCTCTTCCCAGATGTTTATTTCTGATAGTCTGATTGAGGGAGACTTACTGGTTTTGATCATTTCAGTTTTGTTACTGAGAATGAACTGAATAGCCAGTCCCCACTGTCCTGTGAGTAAATGTTTGTCCACACATTGTTTGGGCCTATGGAGATGAATGTAAAGATGCTGCATAGCTTCTAAAATTGGAAAAGCCAGGGCAAAAGCCGAGAAATCCTCTTGGTATATAGAGTGCTGCTTATCGATAACAGACACATTCTGCTTCAGTAATTAGCAATTTATTCTTGGCTTACAAATGATCTGCTACTTTTGATGTCCTATTAAAGATACGCATGGATTAAGCTCTCTTAATATGTTAGAAAATACGAACAGTTTACTCAATAGTTATATATACCAGGCCCTGGAGATATACATACCAGGAATGTACACCAGGCTGAGTCCTTACCCTCTCAGGCAGCCTACATTTCAGTTGGGAGAGGGAGACACTAAATAAATAAAATTTAATATAACATCAATTAGTGGAAAGTGCTAAGAAAAATAAGCAGGGCAAGGAGACGAGAGTGGCAAGGAATTCTTGGATTAGGGGACCCTTGAATGAAGTGAGAGGAACAAGTGGTGAATGGTAGTGAATGTTAGCAGTGTAAATCCTAATCACTGAATTATTTTTCTCTGACAGTGTAGGAATTGATAGTTGAAAATGACTCCTAAGAAAAATTGGAATGTATTTACTCTGGTTTTCAGTGTGTTAATGGTGCAGAAGGATGTAATTTTTCCAGTGACCTTCGAGGTTTGCACTGATCACCACTGTCTGGCTTGTGTCCCCTCAGGCCAGTGGCTTACGTCTGTTGAATGACTGGCTTGGGTTGGAAGAACAGTCTCTGCGGGACAACTGAGAAGATTTAGGTGGAAACCTCAGTCCAGGGTCCTTGGCACTATGAACTCACCAGCTAAGCTAATCAGCACAGACACTTTGGTTTAAGCTCTTAAAAGAAGTCTGTGTTGTTCAGTTTTTTAATTGAAAATATCTTCTGGGAGTTCCCTCTTGTGGCACAGAGGAAACGAATCTGACTAGTATTTCTGAGGATGCTGATTTGATCCCTGGCTTTGCTCAGTGGGTTGGGGATCCCGCGTTCCTGGGAGCTTCATTGTAGGTCACAGACGTGGCTTGGATCCCACATTGCTGTGACTGTGGCGTAGGCCAGCAGCTGTAGCTACTGTTCGACCCTTAAACTGGGAACCTCCAAATGCCATGGGTGCAGCCCTAAAAAGAAAAAAGAAAAAAAGAAAACATCTTCTAAAAACAAAAAAGAAATACTCTTCCAGTTGCCTGTCATTCTTTCAGCTCATATTGTATTTATCTAATCTCTTGTGAGGGATAATATTCAAGAATTCAGTTAACGATTTAAGTTATTCTTGGAGTTCCCATCGTGGTGCAGCGGAAATGAATCCCGACTAGGAACCATGAGGTTGCAGTTTTGTCCCTGGCCTCGCTCAGTGGGTTAAGGATCCAATGTTGCCGTGAGCTATGGTGTAGGTCGCAGATGTGGCTCAGATCTGGTGTGGCTGTGACTGTGGTGTAGGCCAGCGGCTACAACTCTGATTAGACCCCTTGCCTGGGAACCTCCATATGCCGAGGGTACGGACCTAAAAAGCAAAAAAAAAAAAAAAAAAAAAAAAATTGAGGTTATTCTTTCCTATTTGTTTTTAAAGACACCGACAATTTTAGTTTGCCATATCATTGTTGTTGCTTTTTTTTTTTAATCTGTGAGGGTGCAGAGATCCCAACCAACTCAGTCTTTTTCATATTGCCTTTATTTTAGGTATCCTGTGTCAGAAATATTTAAGCACATCAAAGTTCTTCTTTTCCTCCCAGGTTTCTAATATCATTGTCTTACTCAGATGAATTATACTCTCCTTTTAATTTATAGAGAAAAATGAGGTTGGGTAGCATATAACTGATAATTTGCACCTTAGACTTCATATATTAATTATGTCACTGAAAGGTCTAGATTTACTGATTTAGGGGAAATGTGACTTTAATAAATAGGTATATGATTTAGCTATTCCATCAGTTGGTCAGTTCATTATCTTTCTAGAATTGGTTGGTAATCTAGGTTTATTGACTTTTTTGATGACACTGCATGCAGAATGACACTGCAAAAGGAAAAATGAACTTCTGTGATGTATTTAATTCATCCTATATCCCTTATGATTTCTATCTTCTCGGTAACTTGTGAGTTTACTTTGTGAATAATACATGTTGTTGGTCTTCATATCTTTCTCCTAATTGTTTTAAAGTTTACTAGGGTTCGTGAATTATCGTTACAGAGCATTAGCATACTTATCCTCATGTGAAGCTTTTCCTTGCCTCTCCTATATTCTCTGTAATATGAAGTGGAGAGAACTAATTTTCGTCTGCAAGGCAGCAGCGTGTAGGGGACGTCTTTACCAAAGATACGCTGTGAGATCCATGGAAGAGCCAAGTCATCTCTTTTCTGTCAGTCCTGACTTGCTAGGTGTTCCTTCCTTGTTCCTAACCTAACCTCACATCTTTCATTAGCTATTTATGTTTCCAGTTTTATGGATTCTTTGTTTCTCCTGCCAACCAATCTTTTTAGCATCCCAAATAAAAGTTACTTTTCTTTCTAAAGCTGCTTGGTCAGAGTGGCAGATGGAATAGTGGATGGGCTTCTGAAATAGAGAAGTTAAGCATCCATTGTGGATTTTATGGATTTGTCCTTATCTAAACATTTCTGTTTCTCTGTTTTGACTTCTGTTCAAAGAAGTTCAAAGAGGGACTTTGCTGTCTGTTCTCTACGGGCTTTGTCATATTGTAAGGAATTTTACGTCACTGGAATTGAGGTAGCAGGGAGAAGCATTGTATGATTTAAAGTAAAACTTTAGGTCAATATTTACTGACGTATTAAGTTAATATAGTTCCTGTTCGGCTGAAAAGAGTTACAAGCTGTTTTAAAACGTGTTTATTTTTACTCCTGGGTAGTAGTTTTGCTCACGGAGTTTCTAACTTATTAACTTTCTTGACACTATGCTAATGGCAAAGTACATGGCAGGCCACCTTATTCTTTATTTTGTATTAGTGAAAAGTTTTTATTTTTGTTTAGTCGTAAAGCTAGTGAGGCTACAAAAGAAATAATGAAATCAGAAGTTCTTGCTGTGGTACAGTGGGTTAAGAATCTGACTACAGCAGCTTGGGTCATTGCAGAGGCATGGGTTCAATTCCTCTCCCCCAACCCCCCGCCCAATACAGTGGATTAAAGGATCTGGTGTTCCCACAGCTGTGGCTCAGATTCAGTCCCTGGCCCAGGAATTTCCATATGCCTTGGGTGTGGCCATAAAAAAAAAAAGAAATAGTGAAATGCCATTGAGTTTTGTTTTTGCCAATTATTCATCTTCACTTTTAATGATTTTATGTAATTTGTGTATTATATTTTGGTTAGTCTATGATCTTGAAAGTAGAAACTCCCTGTTATAATGAGACATTGAGAGATACAGAAAATATATGCACTCCTTTTATATGGAGTTATGTTATTTAATTTAGCCTCCTTGCTTTTATATGGGGATTAACAATATTAAAAGGGATATGACAAATATTCTGATTAGTAATAAAACCCACCTCTGAAAAATAGGCATAAGTGTGTGGGTTTTGTCTTATACCAGTGTAATACCTGTGAAAGGGACTAAGCAGTAACTGGAGGCCCAGTTTTTCTTCGTAAGTTTAACTGGACTACACAAGACTGACATCAGAAAATATGGGAACTGTGGAGTTCCCTTCGTGGCTCAGTGGTTAACGAATCCGACTAAGAACCATGAGGTTGCGGGTTCGATCCCTGGCCTTCCTCAGTGGGTTAAGGATCCGGCGTTGCCGTGAGCTGTGGTGAAGGTTGCAGATGCGGCTCGGATCCCATGTTGTTGTGGCTGTGGCGAAGGCCGGCAGCTACAGCTCCTGTTAGACCCCTAGCCCCATATGCCGCAGGTGCGGCTCTATATAAAGGCAAAAAGACAAAAAAAAAAAAAAAGAAAGAAAAGAAAATATGGGAACTTAGCGTCTCACACGGTGCAGCTCAGTTCCTCCGGTGGTGTGCTGGAGCCCGCTCAGACTGCTGCGGGAAGGGCAGTTGTCCTCTCTTTTCATCTCCACTTTTCACAGTGTCACATTGGTGAACTTCAAATCAGCCATGTAGGAGTACTTAACACCGAGGAAATCAGGAAACGATAGAAACCAGAGCTTCCAGTTTCTTCTAGTGAGCTGGTTTTTAAACATTTACCAGCAAACCATCGGTTTCATCCATTCATCCCACCATTTAACAAATATTTATTGGAGTCTGATGTGTGCCAGCTGAACCTTGTGATAAACATTGAGGGCCAAAAAGACAAAGAATCTACAGTCTGTGCCATAAAACAGCTTACAGTTTGGCTTACTAAAATGTATGGGCCAGTAAAAATCTTAGCATATGATTATCTTTCCCAGCTCAGTTAGATGGTCTGTGATGGTGCTATGTCCTGAGAGAACCTAAAGAACTATTAGACAGTGAGGTGGGGCCTAGGAAAATCAATACTAGGAAAACCTGCTAGTTTTTTTTTTTCCTGGAAAAAGTATATTTTTAAATACACTGAAATGGAAGTCTTCATGTGTGACCAGGGTCAAGAACATTGATGCCCAACTGGAACTCATTATGCTAAATGTTTGTCAGAAAACATCCAGATGACAGGTTACGGGGGAAGGGGACTTTTCATGATAACAGACATCAGAAACTTGCAGCCTTTAGAGAACCTACATAGTCAGAAGTAAGAGAATGAGTTACTAAACTGTAAAAAGCTGAAACAGTTGAATTCACCATAAATATTTAGTGCCCAGCTGAGTTAGATGCCGTACAGGCTATACGGATACCAGTTAGAGAGGCAGATGCCTGGGGAGGGGAGGAGGAAGTGTTTCACTTCTAGCCTGTGTTACCAGGTCTGATCCAGACTTGAGACTTGGAACTCAGGCTGTATGTTCATCTGGTTTTTTTATCGTCTCTGAAAATGCACCCCCACCCACCCACCCACCCCCGCTGACCCCCAGGCCCAGAGAATGCAGCATCTTTCATCCTTCTTGAACTGCCAGGGAACATGTTCCCCTTTGACCAGCAGTGCGAATGCCATTCACAATCACTCTGCATGCTGTTGGATATGAGCTATAGCTTGGAAAGGCTTACTGATGTGACACAGTACTAATAAGCTTAGAGTATGTTACTGGGCCATGTGACAAGCCGGATGAGTTTTTCTGTGAGAACATTTTTAGTGGTTGTGTAATCTGGCCTCCTCCGAATTTAATTTATGCTAAACCTTCAGTTGAATAAAATAATTTTATAGGACATTGGACAAAGCACTTTCTAATTACATAAATAAAACTATCGAGGCAAGTAAAATGCTTTCGTGCAGTGCCTATGGATTTTTTCATTTTTGTATGGTTCTCTTAGGGATTAGTAAACTCTTCGAAAGCAGTTGTTGGAATAGCTTTCTGAATAAATAAGGCCTCGGTTAACATTATCGTGTACCTCCCTCAGGGATGGTCCCACCTCTCTTCACACACTTTTTCGTAACCAGAGGCCCCTGGGAACAACCCCCCTCATTCCTACTTCCTTTCCTAGCTTTAGAGCTCTTGTAAGTCTGAAAGATACCTGAGCAGCAAGCAGGATCTTCACTGAAAGATGCCCCTAGACAGAGGGCCAACTCTTATGTTGATGAGAGCAGCCTCTTCGTTAACCCCTAGACACAGCATTATCATAAATACAGACGTGAAGTGTTAGGGTTATTTGGAGCCTTGATCAGGAAACAGGAGTGAAAGGGTAGTTCTTTTTAAAAACAGGACAAAGACTGGGGAGTGCAGCGACAGGATTTTACAGAAACTTCCTAGTCCTTCTGAGTAATCTGAAAAGTAGGTTCAAGATTTCTTTGGTTACTTGATGAAAAAAAGAACTGCAGCAGTATTGTCTCTTCAGTGGTAATGAAAAGAAAAGAGAAAAGCCTGCTGTGCTTGATCTTGCCTATTCTTCAGATAAAATTTATGAAGTACTTTGAGACCATGGAAAAATGTGGAAGCTAGGACCTTACTGGGTAATGTAACTGTGTGAACCTCCTCAGAAAGCACTCCACCTGCTAAGACCGTGTTCTGTCCTCCTGGATACCTCAGCCATTTGAGCATTTTAATATCTTGTGTCTCCCTGGATAAGACCATTTGTCTTCACCTAAAAGGTTAAGGATCTGGCATTGTGGCAGCTGTGGTGCAGACTGCAACTGCAGTGTGAGTTCAGTCTCTGGCCTGGGAATTTCCATATGCCATGGGTGTGGCCGAAAAATAAACAAAAGTAGTACTATCAGAACCATTTGTTCAATGCCCTGAATTAAGTATTTGTGTATGTATTTAAGTATCAAAGTTATGTTACAAAATGGTACGTCTCTTACGTGTGTCTCTGTGGGTATGAGGGTGTAGGATCAGTGTAGAGTAGGGGGTATTAGTGATGGTTGGCGCATGAAGTGGGCTTTAAGTCACTTGTTAGCACCATGTGCATTCTCTCCTCCTGCTGCCCTTGAAATTTGACCTCCCAGCAGAGGGGCCAAAGAGGCTTTGGCACCATCTCTTTCCACTCCCGGACATTCATTTCACACAGTCCCTCACCTGGGATTTCACTTCCCAGAGGCTTTGTGAACACGAAAATGGCCCTTCCTCCTAGAAAGATTAGAGGCCCCCAGAGTATTGTAATTTTGAATTAAGTAGTATGAGTAATATAGCATTCATGAAAATAAACTTGGCCTGTAGACCCTGAGCTTAAAATGAGTCAAACAGATGGTTTCATGAAGATATAGGACACTCTTGGCTTTCCTTTAAGTTCTCATTTATTTATTTTTGTTTTTAATATATAATTTTTGTTTTTTTCTGGTATCTCTATAAAGGAAGATTAAGGAATAAAGGGAAAATGTATAAGCAATTAGAAAGAATAAGAAAGAAGTCACTACATATTTTCAAGGTTAATCTGTACTTTTTCTTTCCATAAAAAAACATACTTTTTTCCTCCCAATCCTAATTGTGTTTGAAAGCTATTTTCAAATTTGAAGTAGAACTTCGAGAATGAGAATTTATAATACTAATGTATTTAATATGCTAGAACCTTTTATAATTGTTAAGAAAAAAGCCCTAGAAGTAGTAGTATTGATTTAGTCAAGCCTAGTTTAATAGAAAACATGTGTTTGACTCTTGGCTCCATAATTATACTTTAAAAAAAAAGTGAAATTTGAACTTGTTGAACCCACATGTGGAATTTTTAGTAAGCTTTATTTGGGTTTCTTAAAATTTTCTTTTCAAAAATCATGGACATGGAGAACAGACTTGTGGTTGCCAAGTGGGAGGAGGAGGAGGGAGTGGAATTGGGAATTTGGGGTTCATAGATGCAAACTATTGCCTTTGGAATGGATAAGCAATGAGATCCTGCTCTATAATACTTGGAACTATATCTAATCACTTATGATGGAGCATGAGAATGTGAGAAAAAGGAAAATAAATAAATAAATAAAATTTTCTTTTCAGAGCAGATAAATGATTCCAAGGGCCATCTTCTTCCTGTGTAAGTTCATTCTAGAGAATGGGCCACATGGTTGAAAATGTGGCTAGCTTTTTAGTACGGTTTTGACTCCACTTCTGCATAACTACCCTAGAGTGTGAGAGTTTATATATTCAGTGTTTTAAATCTTTTCCAGTTGAACAGTTGCTCCTTCTACTAAAATTACAGTGATAATATGACGATATAGTAAAAAAATCTGGGAACAGGATATATTTGTCAAAAAAAAAGTGAAATTATAGATGTAAATGGTGATTTGACTCCATTTTAGGTGATTAAAGTTTCTGCTTTTCTTTTGGGGGAATAGGTCATAGCAAATGACAGAAGTCCTTTGGTGGGTAAAATCCACTGGGAGAAAATGGTGAAAAAGGTGTCAAGATTTGGAATACGTACAGGGACATTTAACTGTTCCAGTGACCCCAGGTAAGTTGATTAGGCAGCTCTTAGAATTTGAGTTCTGCCTGGAATTGTTTTTTCTTTCTTTCTTTCTTTCTTTCTTTTTTTTTTTTTTTTTTAGGGCTGCGTGTGCAGCATGTGGAAGTTCCTGGGCTAGGGGTTGAATCGGAGCTACAGCTGCCAGCCTACACCACAGCCACAGCAACGTGGGATCCGAACCACATCTGTGACCCACACCACAGCTCACTGAAACGCTGGATCCCTAACCCACTGAATGAAGCCAGGGATCAAACCTACATCCTCATGGTTACTAGTTGGGTTCGTTACCACTGAGCCACAATGGGAACTCCCTGACTGGAATTTTTTAATAAAGACAGTGGTATTAGAAGCCTGTTTAAACTGAAAGTTAATTATAATGTTTAGCACATTGTTAGTTACACAGGTGCTTGATGAATAGTTTTTGATAACAGGCAGCTTACTTTCTCCCTTGAGATCTCATCTCATTTGTTTGTGTTCTTTCTAACGGGGGTGGCTCTTTAGAGTATGTCTTCAGTCTTTTTGTTTCAATTTTATTTCCCCCAAAGACTATAGTATATGGCTTTGTGCTGATCTAAATCTTTTTCTGTAATTGGACCTCTATTTTGCATTTTGACACTCATTTTCATCTGCCTACAAGTGCCCCTAGATGCATCCTGTTTGCTAAACCTAATGTTCAAATTAATATTCATCTTTTTCTTTAGCAAATCCATTTTCTCAGACAAGCAGCTTTGCAGGCATTTTTGTTTTTCTTTTTGTCCTCATTTCCAGTATTTCTTGTTTCATTATTCCATTGTTTCTTCTTTGAAATGCATTTTATTTTGATTTCCAGTGTCTTCGAGTTATGAATTGAATTTATTCATTTAATTATTTACTCAATGAATATTTAATGGAAGATTAGTATGTATAGCATATTGTGGACAGGGCATGTAATATGTATGTAGAAACCCCCATAACATTAGGTCTTTTCTAATGTAGGTGCATGGGCCTGACTTACCTGTGTCCCTTATATGTGGTCACAGTGGAAACCCATTCACTGTAGAAAACTCTCCTCCACTGTTGGAGGTTCTCTGACCCTTCTCCTTCAGGCCTACAGTTATTTCAGTTCTCCTTGCTGTCCTTGTTTTTCTCACTCATAAGATAGGGTGAGATCTATGGTAGGAGGACCCCCCCCTTAAAGTTGGGGATAAAAAGGGAAGTTCTGTCTTCAAACTCACATTTAGTCTCCTTGTTTACCCACAAAGCTCCTGTTCTCATTTTCAACCTTGATCGCATTCTAATGCTTTGGTTGACATGTCCAAGATAGCCTAAGTGTTAATGTTCTTATGAAAAGGAAATCATTAATATTTCTGCCTTTTGTTTACCAAGAACACTTGCATTTGGTCTTACTCCATCATTCCCATATAAAGTCTAAGTGACCGAAAGATCTTTCCCCCTCCCCACTGGTGATTGCAATAGCAGAACAAATAATAGTTCTGATATTTTGATATTTTTTTCAGATAATCCCAAAAGTCAGTATTCATATCACTGTTTTATTGAAAAATATTCAGAATTTAGTTTTTAAAAATCAGTGAACTAAATAATACATTTTAAACACTGTAATTTATAAATATATTAGAAAATATCGAGTAAAAACCGAAGTTCCCTTGTGGTGCAGCAGGTTAAGGATCCAGTATTGCCATAGCTGTGGCATAGGTCACAACCACAGTGCAGGTTTGCTCCCTGGCTCGGGAACTTCCATATGCTGCAGGTGCAGGCAAAAAAAAAAAATAAAGTGTACAAAATATAAAGATTAAGCACGTGCTTCAGTCTAATATAAGTTCTTAGGTAACATTAATAAAGAATTCAAGGAGTTCACTCGTGCCTCAGCAGGTTAAGGATCTGGCTTATCACTCCTGTGGCTCTAGTTATAGCTGTGGCTCAAGTTCAGTCCCTGGCCTGGGGACTTTCAAATGCTACGGCACAGCCAAAAAGAAATTCAAAATGAAACTAAGTGCAACATAAGGTGAAGGTAATCTATTAAGCGCGAAAAAGTGAAGAAAAAATTTAATGTAATCTTATAAAGCAGAATGCATCAGGAGTGTCGTAGTTGAGTCCAGGGGACTTCAGTGCAGATTTTTCCAGCTTTTCTTTTGAAAAGCCCTCCTTGATTCTATACTAGCTAAGGAATGGTGAAGAGGTACATATAAGCCACCTCCAAGTTTCCTCTAAATCCTTCATCCTCAAATAATCCCACCTCTCATTTATGATGGGAGAGACCTTTTTTGAGCAACTTTTTGCTTTTTGTCAACTGGAACAATAATTTTTTGTTATTAAAAAAGCACTTTTATGTCATCTTTGGTTTCATCACGAAGATGAAGATCTTGATGCCAAGTTACTTATATCCGTTTCAGTATTGTCTTGTCTGTTTCCTTTTTGGAACGTCACCTAGAGTAAGAACTATTGTTGCCATAAATACTGTGCTTAGTCAGAGTCAATTTTCTTTTCTTTTCTTTTTGAGGATTACGGAGCTATGGAAGAACAGAGTAGGGAGATATAGAAAAGAGTGTTCAGAATGTCAATGCAGGGTGTAAGTGGGCAGCGAGTAATGTTATTGAGCAAATGTTTTGGTCATATGTTGAATAATTGAGTCATCATCTTGATCTCAAATTTTTAAAGACAGCAGAACTCTCTACTCCCCTGCCTGTGTTGTTTTCTTTGACTGTAGCTCCTTCTCTAGGGTGGCCTCCAGGGCAGCCTCCTCTGCTCACTGGTTGCACTATACAGCAGTACCTTCCTGTCCTGTTTAACTCCCCTTAAGAACATTCAAGGAATTCCCGTGGTGGCTTAGTGGTAACCAACTCAACTAGTATCCATGAGGACATGTGTTCAATCCCTGGCCCTGCTCAGTGGGTTTAGGATCCGGCATTGCGGTGAGCTGTGGTTGTGGTGTAGGTCGCAGACACGACTTGGATCCTTTTTTGCTATGGCTGTGGCTGTGGTGTAGGCCAACGGCTGTAGGCTCCGATTCGACCCCTAGCTTGGGAACTTCCATATGCCGAGGGTGCAGACCTAAAAAGACAAAAAAAAAAAAAAAAAGAACTAGGGGATATCTTCATGGTATTGTCATTGAACTTATTCAAACCTTTATAAAGTTTTTTTAATTGACAGTAAAAGTTTTTATATTGATATACAGTAATATAACATTCTTAACATTTCTGTTTAGCAGGGGGGTTTTAAAGTTAATATGGTATACTTGTGTGTTGGATTTCACAGTTTGAAAAATATGATATAATTTGAACGATATATGATGACATACCCAATTTTATTGTCCTGGGTAGTCTTAACATCTTTTGAAATGATAAACCTTAAAACTATTATTTAGCTCTGAACTGAACACTTATAGTACATTTATTTTCTTCCATGAAGAAATGCATGCACTAAGACTGCCTGTTTTACATAGAAAATTTGTGTCACAAAGACTGTCATTTAATTTATGACACAAGTCAGCCCAGTATTATCTGAGGTGGTTATAGAAGGATGAAAAGAATGACCAAGAATAGAAATGTGTCATCACAAGTATCCCATGCAGTTAAAGCAAAGCAGGTTAGATATTTAATATGTAAATAAGGCAGTTATCTATAAGCACCTGACTTGTTTGGGGGAGGGGCAGGATAAAAATAGCATTTATGTCAGTTATTTTAAATACACTATTACAGAATAGAAGATATTTTATTTTGGAGGAGTGTATAATTGTTAACTCATTTCAGTTAAAGCAATGTTGATATTAAGGGTATCTCTCTTGTTAAGGAGTAAATCAACTCAACAAGCAGCTGAGGAGTTCCCGTCGTGGCGCAGTGGTTAACGAATCCGACTAGGAACCATGAGGTTGCGGGTTCGATCCCTGCCCTTGCTCAGTGGGTTAACGATCCGGCGTTGCCGTGAGCTGTGGTGTAGGTTGCAGACACGGCTCGGATCCTGCGTTGCTGTGGCTGCGGCACAGGCCAGTGGCCACAGCTCCGATTAGACCCCTAGC
>PVHT021183520.1:6077141-6150209 GCA_004024745.2 Catagonus wagneri | reverse complement strand
CAGTGGGTTAACGATCCGGCGTTGCCGTGAGCTGTGGTGTAGGTTGCAGACACGGCTCGGATCCTGCGTTGCTGTGGCTGCGGCACAGGCCAGTGGCCACAGCTCCGATTAGACCCCTAGCCTGGGAACCTCCACATGCCGCGGGTGCGGCCATAAACCCGCGGCCATAAAATGACAAAAGGCAAAAAAAAAAAAAAAAAAAAAAAAAAAACCAAGCAGCTGAGTTGTCTCTGATTCTGAGTCACCCAGATAGTTTCCGAGAGTCATTACTGACCTTGTCTTTGTGGCATAACGTTGTGTTCACTTAAATTATATTATGAAACTCCTGAGATAAAATTAATCGTGTTATCATCACAAAACCATATACAACATTGTGAAGACTTTTTCTGTCTCTTAATCTGATCATAAAAT
Organism: Catagonus wagneri; assembly: GCA_004024745.2. Classification (NCBI taxonomy): domain Eukaryota; kingdom Metazoa; phylum Chordata; class Mammalia; order Artiodactyla; family Tayassuidae; genus Catagonus; species Catagonus wagneri. The sequence continues at coordinate 6,149,798 of PVHT021183520.1, read as the reverse complement.
GTGCACTTAATTTAAGATTATCCATACTAAATAAAGCATAATGATTTTTATATCAGTGTTCTGAGTAGCAAAATAAAAATTAAACACTTATTACTGTCCATTTATAAATCTGTAATGAATGAAATACATCCACATGGTAGTTTTCATTTTCCCAGCTTTACTAAGGTAAATTTACATATCGTAAAACTCCACACTTTAGGTTTTTAGAAAAAAGTTTTTTTAAGAAAAAGAAAGATGGAAAATTGTTTCACTGATTATCTCTTCCCTGTAATATAACAGCTGTTTTCATTTTCCAGTATCTCCTCTCACTCATCATGTAGTTTTTTAGGGAGAGAAATTTGTCACACATATTATAGCAAGAACCCGTCCATTTCTGAGAGGATTGGAGTTACCCCATTAGATAAATCTAAACAAATGATTTTTAATTTTAGTTAAATTTGTCTGTATTTACTCTGTTGTAAAATGGGGGTCATACTTGTACTGAATCTCATCTTAATCTGAAAATTCACTAACGTTGTTCTGTGTTAAATATTCCTCTTCATGGTCCTCATTAAAGAAACTAGTACAAAAAATACGAGACTTGCTCTTTTCTATGTGAGCCTTTATGCAGATTACTGTGTGACGGTGCCTCTGTGCATCAGGCATGTGGTGGGTACATGCGTTAGTAAATGGGTACAGCATGGTTCCTACCCTCAGGAGCTTGCGTTCAGGTCAGAGACTCAGCATTTAAGATAATCTCTTTCCTTCTCTCTTCTTGGCCCACCTGAATCTAACTGTCCTTCTAGAACTAGTTCAGTTCCCAAGCCTTTTGTGAAATCGTCACTAAATCAAACTCCTAGTAATACTCCATTTTAAAAAATTTCTTTTACATCATTTAGTAATAGAATATATAGTTTTATACTTTTATTTTGTCTCCCTAATAGGATTTTAAATTCCTAGTGGACAGGAATTATTCTCCTATTACTTTTTGGATCTCATCAGCACGAAATGCATTAAATGTAGGTTCGTAATAGATGCTGATGTATTTGCTGATTCCCTTGACTCGAAGGCTTTTCCCTTTTTTTGTGTCTTTTTAGGGTCACACCCGAGGCAAATGGAGGTTCCCAGGCCAGGGGTTGAATCGGAGCTGTAGCCACCGGCCTACACCACAGCCACTGCAGTGCGGGTTCTAAGCCTGTCTTTGACCTACACCACAGCTCATGGTGACACCAGATCCTTAACACACTGAGCGGTGTCAGGTATCGAACCCGCTTCCTCGTGAATACTAGTCGGGTTCGTTAACTACTGAGCCATGACCGGAACTCCCCAAAGGCTTTTCAAGCTACAATTTTCTTTTTTAAAAAAGAAAGAAACAAACAAACATAGGTGGAGTTCCCTGGTAGCTCAGTGAGTTAAGGATCTGACATCACTGCTGTGGCTTGGGTCACTGCTATGGTGTGGTTTTGATCCCTGGCCTGGGAACTTCCACATGCCACAGGTGCAGCCAAGAAAAAAGAATAAAAAAGGAACAGATACAAATCAAAAGTACTATAAAAAAAGAGCTTGCTTTGTCTCTTATGTAACTACCAGGTATTAGTACTACTTTTGATTGTTTATAGGTTATTTGTTTGGGGGCCAAGGAAATTTATCAGGGAAGACAAACTTTACACAGCAGTGAAGATGAGTAAGCTAGCTCATCTAGCAGTCTAGTTGTTTACTTACAGTTTCCTCTCTTATAGATACTGCAGGAGAAGAGGCTGGGTGAGATCCACACTCATTATGTCTGTTCCACAAACGAGTACTTCTAAAGGGAAAGTCATGCTTAAAGAATACAGTGGGCGCAAGATTGAAGTAGAGCACATTTTTAAGTGGATAACTGCTCATGCAGCTTCTCGGATCAAAACCATTTATGATGCTGAACATTTGAAAGAAGAATGGAATAAAAGTGATCAATATTGGGTAAAAATATACCTATTTGCCAACCTTGACCAACCCCCAGCTTTCTTCTCTGCACTAAGCATAAAGTTTACTGGAAGAGTTGAGTTTATTTTTGTAAATGTGGAAAATTGGGACAACAAGAGTTATATGACAGATATTGGTATATATAACATGCCATCATACATACTTAGGACTCCTGAAGGAATTTACAGATATGGAAACCACACCGGCGAATTTATATCCCTTCAGGCCATGGATTCGTTTCTGCGCTCACTGCAACCCGAAGTAAATGATTTGTTTGTTTTGAGCTTGGTTCTAGTTAATCTTATGGCTTGGATGGACTTATTTATCACACAAGGAGCTACCATAAAGCGATTTGTGGTGCTCATAAGCACTTTAGGGACATATAATTCTCTATTAATTATTTCCTGGCTACCTGTGTTGGGCTTTTTACAGCTCCCTTACTTAGACAGCTTTTATGAATATAGCTTGAAATTGTTGAGATATTCTAATACAACCACACTGGCTTCCTGGGTGAGGGCGGACTGGATGTTTTATTCTTCACACCCAGCCTTGTTTCTTAGTACATACCTTGGACATGGTTTACTGATCGATTACTTTGAGAAGAAGAGACGGCGCAACAACAACAATGATGAAGTCAATGCCAATAACTTAGAATGGTTATCGAGTCTGTGGGACTGGTACACCAGCTACCTCTTCCACCCCATTACTTCTTTTCAGAACTTTCCTATAGAATCTGATTGGGATGAAGACCCTGACTTGTTCTTGGAGCGGTTAGCTTTCCCTGACCTTTGGCTTCACCCTCTGATACCAACTGATTATATAAAAAACTTGCCAATGTGGCGATTTAAATGTCTTGGAGTCCAGTCGGAAGAGGAAATGTCAGAGGGTTCTCAAGATACTGAACATGACTCAGACAGTGAGAGCACAGACACTTTTAGCAGTGAGAAGGAAGTATTTGAAGATAAACAAAGCATAGTTCACAGTTCTCCAGGACGAACAAGTCACTGTGATGCTGAGGCTTGTTCATGTGCCAGTAAATATTGTCAGACCACCCCTTATGAAAGGAAGGGGCGATCATATGGTTCATATAGCGGTAATGAAGATATGGAACCAGATTGGTTAACTTGGCCTGCTGATATGCTGCACTGTACTGAGTGTGTTGTTTGCCTAGAGAATTTTGAAAATGGATGTTTGCTAATGGGGTTGCCTTGTGGTCATGTGTTCCATCAGAATTGCATTGTGATGTGGTTGGCTGGGGGCCGACACTGTTGCCCTGTTTGCCGGTGGCCTTCTTATAAAAAAAAGCAGCCATATGCACAACACCAGTCCTTGTCAGATGATGTCCCGTCTTAACCATGTGCAATTTGTCCTTTATAAGCTTTGTGTATCTTACAGCTTGCCTTTTTAATGTTAGTCACATGTTTTTGTGGTTTGATGTTTAGTTCAATGATAGTGCAGTGACAGGAAATACACATTATGCTAATGTTGATGACAATTATTTGGTTGCCTTGAGTGTCAATTTGAATGCATACTTAATTGTAAAAATTTTTATTTACAACATTGCAGATTCAGAAGTTAATGTTTTTTTTTTTTGTAAGCACAAAAGAAGTATGATAGAAATTTTTCCTAGCAAGACTTTACAAGGTAGGATCAAATTCTCATGGAATTGAGATGGTTTCTTACCCTAAATGTTTCCTCCCTTTTTACAATCTCTATCCAGCACCTCTTGGTTAAATAATGTATGCTCTGAGACCCGAAATTAAAACAGACCTATGAAATAAATTATTTTAAAACCAGAAAATTACAGCTTTTCCAATGTTAAATTGTTTTCGATAAGGTGGCTGAGTGCTTTGTTTTGCTGGTTTGTTAATTTCACAGGTAAGTCACGTATGATTCTTGACTCATGTGGGGGAAAAAAAGACAAAATTATATTGCTCACACTAGCCAAACGTGATGCCAGTTCACTTTTTAGCTTGGTTTGCTTTGATGGGAAGGAATTTCAGTGTGGACTTTTTTAAAAATAGTAAATCATTTATACATATATTCATGTAAATAATATCAACCATAGCATATTAGCCACACAGATTACTTTATATATTTTTCGTGACTTTTTATTTTGCAAAAATTTTTACAAAGAAGTTGGAAACATAGTACAGTGAACATCCATGTCTCTCAATCACCAGGTGTTTACATTTTGTTATGTTTGCTTTATGGCCTCTCTATGTCTATAATCTTTTTTCTTTTCTCTCTTCTTTTTGCTGATCCGTTTGTAAACAAATTTCAGTCATCATGATGCTTCCTTACCACTAAATATATCACCGTTGTATCTCCTAAGAATAAGGATTTTTTTTTTTTTTACCATAACCACCACACCATTATCACACCCAGGAAGTTTTGATTTAATAAGACCTAATATACAAGTCATACTCCCTAGCTGCTTCCGAAATATTCTATGTATATTTTTGTTTTGTTTTTATTGGGAACTCAGACAAACTATATGCATGGAATTTAATCTCCTTTCATTCTTTCCTCTAGAGCAGTTCCTGTGGTCTGTTTTTTTTTTTTTTTTTGAAGTCTTCTGATATCTTTGAAGAGTACAGGCTAGTTGGCTTACGGAATGTTCCACATTTCTGGATTTATCTGAGCGTTTAAATGATTAGATTTAAAGAATATTGCCTAGGTGATGTGTGTTTCCCATTTGTATGATGTCAGGAGGTACGTGCTGTCAGTTAATCCCATTGTTGGTGATGCTAAAGTTGGCTAAGGTAATATCTGCCCTATCTTTGCATGTTAAGGTACTTTTCCACTTTATAATTAAGAAGGAACCTGTGCGGCCATGTGAGCATCCTGTTCTTCCACAACTTTTATTTAACTTATCAGTTATTAAATAAGAACTGTGATATGGAGATTTTTTAATGTCTCCATTCTGCATTTTTTAGGTGGCATTTTTTGTGCATAAAGAAGAGGTTTCCATATTTCTACTTTGAAATATCACTGAAGACTCAAATTCTTTGTATATTCATCATGTTAAAATTCATTATTCTTTTTGATGCTCAGATCATCCCAAATTTGGTAAGTGGAAGACCCTCTAAGCCAGCTCTTATGACCCATTGATTGGTACCCCCCCTTTTTTTTTTTTTTTTGCTTTTTAGGGCTGCACCTGCGGCATATGGAGGTTCCCAGGCTAAGGGTCAAATCAGAGCTGTAGCTGCCAGCCTACACCACAGCCACAGTAACATGGGATCTGAGCCGCGTCTGTGATCTACACCACAGCTTACGGCAACGCCGGATCCTTAACCCACTGAGCGAGGCCAGGGATCGAACCTGTATCCTCATGGATTCTAGTCAGATTTGTTTCTGCTGAGCCATGACGGGAAGTCCTTAAAAGGTAATAAATTTCTCCTCAAGGAATTAGTTCTGTGGCACAGTGGATTAAGGATCTGGTGTTGCTGCAGCTGCAGTGTAGGTCACAGCTGCAGCTTGGATTCGATCCCTGGCCCAGGAATTTCCACATGCCAGGTACAGCTGGAAAAAAATTTCTCTTCCAGCATCCCAGGGTACATCACACCTTGGAGACTACAGGCATACCTCCAAAGTATTGCAAGTTCAGTACCAGACCACTGCAATGAGACAGATACTGCAAGCCAGTCGCACAAGTTGTTTGGTTGCCCAATGCATATAATAGTTATGTTTATACTATACTATACTATACTGTGGTCTATTAAATATGCAATAGCATGTCTAAGAAAACAATGTACAGACCTTAATTTAAGTAATACTTTATTGCTAACAAAATGCTGTCATTTGAACCTTCCACAGTTGTAATCTTTTTGCAGTATTGTAAAGCCTAGGAGATAATCCAGTCTCCTTAACACTGGCTGACAAGGCCCCCCGGCCCACATTTGAAGACACGTTGTGGCGTTCCATACTGCTTGTCCCTTCAGGCCCATGCTCTAGTTTGTCTCAGATTAGTGCTTCACTCTCCCCTCTGCCTCGTATCCTCACCCCTCTTCTCTGCTTTGTCTGGCTAGATCCCACTCTCCGCAGAAATTCTACATCTGCTACCCATCTTTTCTTTCCCCACCAGGCCTATAAAAAGGCATAGATATCTTTACAGTGAAAGCACAGGTGGCCGTCACCCGACTCAAGTGATCAAACTTAGCATCACCGATGATGTAGCCCTGCCCTTCCCTGAGGTGTGCCCTTCTCCTTACATCCTGGTGATACCTTGCATGTCTGTCCTGCTGAGCTGCATCCTCTAAAAACTATGCATGTGTCTTTTTCAGGTGAAGTCCTGTAAGATAGGAACTGTGCTTTACTCATTTAATATCAACATGCATGGCATAAGATAAAGATAATACCTTAATGTTAGACATGCAATAAAAACATTTCAGTGAGGTCAGGGAGGATATTATTGCCAGAGGTTCAGATCTTCAGGGACACTTGGCCCATCCCTTAATTGTGAAGCATAGCAAACAGTGCTTTTGTCAGATTTTCCTGAAGGTGGAGAATTGAAGGAAATATTCAAGGTTGACCGATTCTAAACTTTAGCTATTTAATAAGGAAGTTTGAATTCTTAGAGCAACCTATTGAACTTAAAGATTTCAACTCTGTGAGTTTTCTAGTTCCTGAATTCTCTAGTTAACTGTAATAGTGGAACAGATAGCTCACTTTATTGTGTTCAAGAGTTTTTTTTCTTCCATCTTCTCTAATTCTTGTGTAAGTCTTTTCTTTCTTAAAGGATAATAAGCTCCCTAAGGGCAGGAGTACCTGCCCTTAAGTACTTAGAGCCGCTATAACCTGCTGTTACATCTTTAACATATTAGAGCCAGAGTAAATATTCAATAAATAATTGTTGGCTTGAATTTTTAAAATCTATTCTAATTTTGCCCTTTACCAAACTTTTTATTGCCCATTTAGTGTAGACAGAAAAAATAAAAGAGATTATTATTATTATTTTTGTCTTTTTATAGGGCCACACCTGTGGCATATGGAGCTTCCCAAGCTAGGGGTCCAGTTGGAGCTGTAGCCGCCAGCCTACACCAGGGCCACAGCAACACCAGGATCCTTACATCCTACACCAGGATCCGAGCCGCATCTGCGACCTACACCACAGCTCATGGCAACACCAGATCCTTAACCCACTGAGCGAGGCCAGGGACTGAACCCACATCCTCATGGATGCTAGTCAGGTTCGTTAACCACTGAGCCACGACGAGAACTCCTAAAAGAGATTATATTTTTAGTACCCATTAATAATGACAAAGACATCAATATTTATGGCCTGCTCCGAGAAAAAAAAAATCTTAATTTTTTTCCTGCAGTCACTTTTTTTTTTTAATTTCTTTAGATTATTTGGGAGCCTAAAAGATTATCCAAATAATGTTTCTTTTTGCTCCCTCGTTTTTTCCCCCTTGGCCATTTTATTACTCCTTGAAACTCTACCAAAGGGACAAAGAGAAGTATTAAGTCCATTTTGCTATTGGATCCAATTAAAAATTACAAAGTAAAAAAAAAATAAAAAATATCACAAAATAAAAAATGGATTTAATTGTAAAAATGTTGTTTTTGAATCATCTATGTTTTACTCATTCTTTTTTGTTGTTGTTTTTTTCCCCACACCTGCATCATGTGGAAGTTCCTGGGCCAGGGATCGAATCCAAGCAGCAGCTACAAACTATGCCACAGCTACAGCAATGCTGGGTCCTTAACCAGGCCAGAGATTGAACCATCACCACTGCAGAGACAACACCAGATCCTTAACCTGCTGCGCCACAATGGTAACTAATCATTTCTGTTCTTGTTCTTTGTTGTCTTTTTGTACCAACTTCTCACGGAAAGTTTTTATTGTTTTGTATAGAATAGGTCACTTTACTTTCTAATATCCCTATGCAACAGGTAGAACAGAAGGAATTCCAACTTAATAGCTGATCAGAACTCAGGACAAGGATGGCAGTTAAAGATATGACTAGGACACAGCTTTCAAATTGAAATGTCCTCAGGGCCCAGGAAACAGTGTTGGAGTAGGGAGTGCTGGAGGCAGCAGTGTGTATACCCTACCTAACAGTATTTAGATACTTTTTACAAAAGATGTATCAAGGCATCAAAGCTGGTGGTGGCCTCTTTGTAACCTCTGCATAAGAGTCGCTCTACCTATCTTATTCAGGGTTCTTTCTACAATATTTTTCATTTAAAAATAAGTGCATTTGGGAGTTCCCATCATGGCTCAGCAGGTTACGAACCCGCTAGTATCCATGATGATGCAGGTTCAATCCCTGGCCTCACTTGGTGGGTTAAGGATCCGGTGTTGCCGTGAGCTGTGGTGTAGGTCACAGATGTGACGTGAATCCCGCATTGCGTGGCTGCAGCTCTGATTTGACCCCTAGCCTGGGAACTTCCATATGCCACAGATGTGACCCTAAAAAGCAAAAATAAGTAAATGAATAAAAATAAGTGTATCTGTAGAATGTACAACTATGGGAAGCTGCCTTCTGTCACAATTATATTGTCCTTTACTCTGGTGCTGAATTGCATTCTTGTTATTCACATTCTTTTGGTTTATGCACATGATGGAATAATAGACTCTTCACATCGTGTGTTAAACACATGGTGTTTGAATATTCTTATTCACAGTCTGTTTTAAAACTCATTCTTAGGATTGACATAAAGGATACCTGACTGGATTTATTGCATATTTACCTAATAATTAAGAAAAAAAAGCTTAAAAGTATAGAGGCAACCAAAAAGATGGGTGTCTCCTTTTAGTTTATTTTCCGTTATATTGAGATGTCATTGACATGTAAGTTTAAGGTGTAGGACTGTCGATTTGATACGTGCCTCTCCCTGTTCCGCTCCCTCGAAAGTGATTGCCGTGGTAGTGTTAGCTAACACCATCAGGTCGATTATTTACCATTTCTTTTTGGTGAGAACATTTGAGATCTACTCTTAGCAACTTGCAAGTATATAACACGTGATTGTTAGCTACAGTCGCAGTGCTGTATATTTGATCTCTAAAACTTACTCATCTTCTAACTGGAAGTTTGTATTCTTTGACCAGCATCTCCCCATTTCCCCCACCCCCAGCCCTCTGTAACTACCACTATATTCTCTCTTTCTATGAATTTGGCTTTATTGCAATCAACATATAAGTGATACCATAGGTATTTGTCTTTCTCTGTCTCATCTCTTTCACTTATAGCATAAGGTCCTGAAATCCACTTGTGTTTTCACAATTGGCAGGATTTCATATTTTCTCATGGCTAAATAATATTCCATTGTGTGCGTATACATGTGTGTTTGTGTATATATGTGTGTGTACTTTTTTTCCCCATTTTTTTGGTCTTTCTGGGGCCACACCCATGGCACATGGAGGTTCCCAGGCTAAGAGTCAAATCAGAGCTATAGCTGTTGACCTATGCCACAGCCACAGCCACAGCAATTCCAGATCTGAGTCGCATCTGTGACCTACACCACAGCTCACAGTAACTCCAGATCCTTAACCCAATGAGCAAGGCCAGGGATTGAACCTACATCCTCATGGATACTAGTTGGGTGTTTCTGCTGTGCCACCACGGGAACTCCTATATATATGTTTTCTTATAAGCATCTACTCAATAAATGAAGAGCTGTGCAGATGCTTACTCAATTTATTCTTTCCTTTTTTTTTTTCATCCACCCCCAAGACATATGGAAGTTCCCGGCCAGGGTTCAAACCTGCGTCACAGCTGCAACCCAAGCCACTGCATTGACAATGCCAGATCCTTAACCTTAACTCTGAGTATTCTTTGCATGGAATTTGAATGAGCTTGGTGATCTAGTTTCCCGATCTATAGAATAAAGGTGGCCTGTATAGAGACTCTGCAGTAGGGGTAGGGGTGGAGCCTGCAAAAGGCAGGCCTGCAAGAGGCAACTACTGTCATGGTTACAGCAGTTGCTAGTAAGGGGTAGGAAGTATTGGGAAAAAAGAGACAAAAACAAACAAACAAACAAGTCATTTATGGCCAGATAGTATAGTTGCAGATAATTTTCTGAGACAATATCACTCTTCTGCCAACAGCAACTGTGTCATCAAGAAAAACATTTTACTAGTACTGTTTGCACCAGAAGTCAGGAAAATTCATTTTATAATATTCAGAGTAGTTAACTTCAGAACGTTTCAACAAAGTGAAAAGTGTCCATTTCCTAGAAAACTCATGAAGGGGAATGGGGCAGGAAAGACAGAAATCATACTTCCTGGCTCCCTTACAAAAAGTTAATGCCTAATTGTCTCACCAGCTATTCCGTAGACCTTGCAGTCAGCTGTAGGATAGAAAAATGACTTTCATATACAGTGTATATTTAGTCAGTGTCGCTACAGTTAGTAAAATTCTGCAAGGTTTTTTTCTCATAAGGGAATGCACTTTGAGAAGAACATCATCTAGTGATAAAGTGCCCCATGACGTGTTTCCACACGGGTAAGTAATTTGTGCTTTTAGGAGGTCCTTTCACGAAGGCCAAAGTGGTAGGGTTTCAGACACAGCAAAAGGGAAGTTAGAGCTCTGATATTTTCAGGACCACCTTTGTTTTATTGTTTAAATGCTCTCCATTTTAGTTTAACTTATTTCCTGATCCTAGTGGCTAAAACAATAGGTTTCTGGAACAAAATGCCTCAAGCTGTCTCCTAGCTTTGTTGCCAGAGGCTTGGATAGGAAACATCACTTAAAATGCCAAACACAGCAATATATTGGACTTTTAAAACAGTATGATTCAAAGTATTTGTTAGTATTGAACATGGCAGACTGTGACCAAGCTTGATATATATTACTTTGTTTTAACAGTCCCTTTTTTTTTAATTACTTTGTTTTAACAGTCCCTTTTTTTTAATGAGAAAAAAGGTGGTTCGTGTAGTTTTCTCATTTAAAATAGAATCTGAGTATCAGAAGCAAATACAAAGGCCCTTTGTCTAGTCTTCTGCCTTGATTTAGGTTGTTGCTGTCTCTGTTCTGACACACTCGTCGTCTAACAAAAGACGCGCTGCATTTGCGGTGTCTGTAAGCAGTCCGCCTGCCGGGATCCACAGAACACCGTGGAGTTAACTGGCAATAGAGCAACAGCAGGTGCTGAAAGCCCAGATTGGGACAGGTGGTTGGACACTTCCCATGTCAAGGGAAGGAAAATGAATCAGGAGTTCATCTGTTCAAAAAACTAGTCAAAGCAAAAGACAGTTCATGGTATAAGATGCACCAGACTGGTTTATACAGAAATTGGAGAAAGGATCCTTCACGATTTCAATTTTTTCTAAGGGATAAGAAAAGACTACTATAAGTCTTTCAGTTGTATTCCTTTAACTCTGAGGAGAAAGGTATCTGATTAGCCCATTCTGGGACAATGTATGTGTTTTATTTAGAGCCTGGTAATCGGAGACATAGAGTTTGTTCAAGCAGCTTGGAATTTTCAGTCTAGGAGAATGTGGTGTGAACTCTAAGTTGCTTCTTTTCTGGGAATTACGCCACAGCCTGAGTGCAGTCCTAGAGTTTTCTGAAATAACATTCCTTCAGGGTGAACCATAGATGGGAACTGGAAAAGGCTTTCGATGCTTCCTAGCATGTATCAATCAGCTAAAAAGGAGAGGAACGGGACAAGGATGTAACGAATGGACAGTACTTTTCACCATCTGTTCTTTCTTTAACCATTTTTAGCCATCTAGGGAAAATGGATTCTTCTTTTTTTTCCTTGAAAGTTTTTACTGAAGGGCAGTATCTCCATAAAAGATATATCTCCATATCGCCATAAAAGTTTTACTGAAGGGCAGTATATCTCCATTAAATGTGAAGATTATTACTTTATCACAAGCTCAACATGCTCACGTAACCCATTATCCAGATCAAGAAACAAAACAATTGCTACATCCCAGAAACCTCCCCTGGTTTTTTCTCAGTTATCACTTCCACTGCCCTCCCCAAATATAATCTCTGTGATACCTTTGAAAATCATAGATTAGGTTTGCCTCATCTTGAATGTTATATAAATGGAACCATATAGTAGGTAGAATTTTGTGTATGGTTTCTCTCATTTAAGATTTTGTCTGTGTACCCACTATGTGTTAAGAACCCAACATAGTGTCCCTGAGTATGCAGGTTTGATTCCTGGCCTCACTCAGTGTGTTAAGGATCTGGCATTGCTGCAAGCTGCAGCTTAATTTGCAGATGCGGCTGGGATCCAGTGTTGCCATGGCTGTGGTGTAGGCCACAGTTGCATCTCTGATTCATCCCCTAGCTTGGGAACTTCCATGTGCTGAAGATGTGGCCTAAAAAAAAAAAAAAAGAAAATTGTGTTTGTGAGGTTCAGCTCTATGGTATGGAGCAGTTGTTTGTAAATTTTCATTATGTGTAGTATTATATTGTATGAGCATAACCACAATTTATCTGTTCTATTTAGCTTATTTCCAGTTGTTGGAAGTTACAAATAGTGCTGCTATGAACATTCTTGTATATGACTTTGGGTCACATTTCTGTCAAGGGTGAAATTTCTGGGTTATTGAGTATGCCTATGTTCAGTTTTGGTAAACACTGACAGTTTTCTGAAGTGGTTACACCAATTTTCATCCTCCCCAGCAGTATATGAGACTCACCACAGTTGTTACATATTCTTGCTAAAATCTCATGTTTTAATTTGTGTGTGTGTGTGTGTTTCATTCTCTAATTCTGCTGGGTATATAGCAGTATTTCTTTTGGTTTTAATTTGCATTTCTCCAATGACAAATGAGACCAAGATTCTTGTCTCATGTTTATTGGCCTTTTGAATTACCTCTTTTGTGAAGTCTTTCTTCAAACCTTTGGCCCATTTTTCTATTGAAAAATGCTCTCTTTCTTATTGAATTATAAGAGTTTTTTTACATACTCTGTATATAAGGCCTTTGTCAAATATGTATATTACTGATATTTTCTCCCTGTCTACAGCTTTCCTTTTAGAGGGAGGGAAGATTTTTTTTCTTTTCTTTTCTTTTTTTCATCTTTTTTGTCTTATCTAGGGCTGCACCTGCAGCATATGGAGGTTCCCAGGCTAGGGGTCTAACAGGAGCTGTAGCTGCCAGCCTTCGCCACAGCCACAGAAACAGCAACGTGGGATCCTAGCTGCGTCTGCAACCTACACCACAGCTCACGGCAACACCAGATCCTTAACCTACTGAGCAAGGCCAGGGATCAAACCCACAACCTCATGGTTCCTAGTTGGATTCCTTAACCACTGAGCCATGACGGGAACTCCTCCGGGAGGATTTTTTTTAAACAATTTTTTCCTCTTGGAAAATTATAACCACATACAAAAGTAAATAGATTAATGTCATAAATATATGCAACTTCAGTTGTCAGTTCACAGCCAATCATGTTTCAGCTATGTCCCTATTAAAAATCACTCTCTTGTTACTGCCCTTAATCTTTTTGTTTCTTTTATTAATCCTTTAGATCTTTATCACATCATTGAACATTCATTTATTTAGTCTTCATATATTGGTTGGGTCAATACCAGTTGAATTAATAATCCAGTGGTTGCATTTTTTGTGCTTATGTTACCTGAGCAGGCTGCACATGATGACTCAAACATTTCCTCTTCAGATTCTTTTCCCTTAGGCTTCTCTGGTACTACACGGCCAGCCTGGTTCTCCTCCTACTTCTCTGATCCTTCCTTTGTAATTTCCTTCCTAGGAGCCCCTTCTTCCTTTGCTATTTCAGAGTTACTGTTCTCCCAGAGTTCTGTTCCAGCTCTCAACTCGTCTGGGTGATTTCATCAGTACTCACGCCCTTGTTGCCCACGTTCAGGCCGATGGCTTCCGAGTGCGTAGCTACAGTCCAGAACACCATGCAAACCAAATCTCTGTATGGAGCTGTTTTCTGGGCATTTCACTTGAACGATCCACAAACATCCATGGCACACTTGCTGATTGTTGGCCTCCTCACACCCTGTCGCCAATCTATTTTCCCCTTTTTTTTTTTTTTTTTGTCTTTTTGCCTTTATGTAGAGCTGCACCCGCGGCATATGGAGGTTCCCAGGCTAGGGGTCTAACAGGAGCTGTAGCCACCGGCCTTTGCCACAGCCACAGCAACACGGGATCCGAGCCGCATCTGCAACCTTCACTACAGCTCACGGCAACGCCGGATCCTTAACCCACTGAGCAAGGCCAGGGATCGAACCCTCAACCTCATGGTTCTTAGTCGGATTCGTTAACTACTGAGCCACGAAGGGAACTCCTATTTTCCCATTCTTGCATTAGACTAGTATTTTAGCTGAACAAATATCCAGCTACCAACTATATTTCTCAGCCCACATTTTGGCTAGGTGCCACCAACGTGGCTAATTCTTATCAATGGGATATTAGCAAAAGCAATGCATGCCGCTTCTGGATCATGACTTAAAACACTGGGTATGAGTGTTATCACTTTATCCTTTACTTCCAGCTTGCCAGGTATGGTGATGACAAACACAGCCTTCAAAGTTACCTGCTTGGGTCCCAGCATGACCTCACAGAACAGAGCTACCTGACTGTGGAGCTTACTAGACTGTCTCATAAACAAACTTAATGTTGAAATCATTGCATTTTTTTTCTTTTTATGGCTACACCTATGCCATAATGAAGTTCCAGGCTGGGGTTGATTGGAACTGCAGCTGAGGACTACCCCACAGCCACAGCAATACCGGATCTGAGCTGCATTTGTGACCTACGCTGCAGCTTGTGGCAACGCCCTATCCTTAACCCAGTGAGCGAGGCCACAGATCGAACCTGCACCCTCATGGACACAATGTTTGTTTTTTTTGTTTTGTTTTTGCTTTTTAGGGCCATACCTGCGGCATATGGAAGGTCCCATGCTAGGGACAATGCAACAGCCACAGCAACATGGCATCCAAGCTATGTCTGCAAACTACACCACAGTTCATGGCAACGCTGGATACTTAACCCACTGAGCAAGGCCAGGGATCAAACTCATGTCCTCATGGATGCTAGTCGGATTCATTTTTGCTGCACCACAACAGGAACTCCTACTATGCTGGGTTCTTAACCTGCTGAGCCACAATGAGAACTCTAATCACTGCATTTTTGAGTCTCTCTGTTATAGTAGATTAGCCTTCAATTACTATAGCATCTCAATCATATCACATCAAAAATTGACTCATCATGCTTCCACCTAAGTGGAAGGTTCCAGTTGGAGCAAAGGCTTCTGCAGTTACATAGTCATTTTCCCTTGCTCTGTTCCTACATACAGTTTTCCTAAGTGCAGTTCATACTATTTCTTAATAATGATTTAGGACTTCTACTGGCCATGATGGAGTAACTTGTTTTAAACTGGTCTTCTTTTCATAATTGTCAAACAAGACAGAAATAGATGAGCAATTGTTTTCAGGCAGTGGACAACAGGCCACACTGGACTGAGAGCCCTGAGAGAAGGGCAGCTAACAGGGGAAGCCTCACAACTACCTAGCTCACTGCATAGAGCAATTTCCTGACTGCAGTGCAGAGAGCTTGATGCCAGTCAACACAGTGGTGCCACTGAGTTTCAGCCATGATGTTGAATGTATCCACAGTTTATTTTGTGTGTGCTAATTAGTAGGCTATGTTTAACTATACCATAATTTATGTATTCATTTGATTGCTGCTGAACATTTGTTTTCAGGTTTTGCTATTATGAATACACCTGCCTCTTTTTTCCCCTTCTTTTTAAGGCCACACCCATGGCATATGGAAGTTCCCAGGCTAGGGGTCAAATCCAAGCTGCAGCTGCCAGCCTATGCCACAGCCACAGCCACGCCAGATCTGAGCTGCATCTGTGACCTATGCTGCAGTTTGTGGCATTGCTGGATCCTTAACCCACTGAGTGAGGCCAGGGTTTGAACCTACATCCTCGTGGATACTAGTTGGGTTCTTAACACGCTGAGCTGCAACAGGAACTCAGACTAAAGCTGCTGTTAATATGATTGTACGTGTCTTTTAATGGACATAAACATTTATGTACATTGAGTATATAACAAGGGATGAAGTTGCTGTAACAAAGTTTATATATATTTAGCTTTAGTAGATAACTGCTAAAGAATTTTTTAAACTAGTTGTACCAACATACACTCTATAATCAGTGTACATGCTTTTTTTTTTTATCAGTGCACATTCTAATCACTCTAAACTGTGTATAGGAATCCTCATTGCTCTGTATTATTTTCTAACACTTGATATGGTCAGTGTTTTTAACATTATCCATTCTTTTTTCCTCCAGTTTTATTGAGTTGTAATTACCATAGAGTCCTGTATAAGTTTGTGTGCATCATAAGGATTTGGCTTACATACATCGTAAAATTATTACTGCAATAAATTCAGCAAACCTCCATCATCTTATAGAGATACAAAATTAAGGAAAGAGAAAAAAGAATTTAAGAACTCAGCATTTACTCTCAACAACTTTCATATGTAACATACAGTGCTGTTAATTATATTTATCATGTTGTACCTTACGTCCCTGGTATTTATTTATCTTATAATCGGAAGTTTGTACCTTTTGACTACCTGCATTCAACGCCCCTCCCCCTCTGGTAACTGCAAATCTGATCTCTTTTTCTGCATTTATATGGTTAAGTGTAATCGACGTACAATACTGTGGTAGTTGATGGTGTACAACAGGGTGATTTGATTTTATTTTTTGCAAAGTCTTTTAATTCAAGTGTAGTTTTTGTACAATATCATAAGTTACAGGTGTACACTATAGTGATTCACAATTTTTACAGGCTGTACTCCACTTGTAGTTGTTACAGAAGATTGGCTATATTCCTTGCATTGTACAGTATATCCTTGTAGCTTATTGTATACATGGTAGTTTGTAATTCTTAGTCCCCTACTCTTGTAATGTCCATTTCCCCTTCCCTCTCTTCACTGGGAACCCTTAGTTTGTTCTTTATATCTGTGAGTCTGCTTCTTTTTTTGTTATATTCACTAGCTTGTTGTATTTTTTAGATTCCACATAGAAGTGATATCATACGGTATCACTTGGCATAGTACCCTCCAAGTCCATCCATGTTGTTGCAAAGGGCAAAATTTCATTCTTTTTTTATGGCTGAGTAGTATCCCATTGTAAATATATACCAAATCTTTTTTATCCATTCATCCATTGATGACTCTTACGTTGCTTCCGTATCTTGGCAATTGTAAATAATACTATTATAAACATTGGGATACATGTATTTGTTGAATTAGTGGGGTTTTTTATTTTTTGATATATACCCAGGAGTTTAATTGCTGGGTCATACAGTATTTCTACTTTTAGTTTTTTAAGAACCTCTGTGTTTTCCACAGCGGCTGCACCAATTTGCATTCTCACCAACAGTCTTTGAGGGTTCTTTTTTTGCCACATCCTCACCGGCACTTGTTATTTGTGTTCTTTCTATTGATAGCCATTCTGACAGGTGTAAGGTGAAATTTCATTGTAGCTTTGATTTGCATTTCCCTGATGATTAGTGATATTGAGCATCTTTGCAGGTGCCTGGTGGCATTTCCTCTTTAGAAAAATGTCTCTTCGGGTCTTCTGCCAATTTTTAAAGTGGGTTGTTCATTTGATCTTGAGTTGTTTGAGCTGTTTTATGTATTTTGGATATTAACCCCTTAGAGGTCATATCATTTGCAAATATTTGGAAATGTAGGTTGTTTTTTTTCTTTTTTTTTTGGCTTTTGTTTTTCAGGACTGCACCCTCTGCATATGGAGGTTCCCAGGCTAGGGGTCTAATCGGAGCTATAACACCACAGCCACAGCCACAGCTAAACGGGATCCAAGCTGCGTCTGCGGCCTACACCACAGCTCACGGCAACGCCAGATCCTTAACCCACTGAGCGAAGCCAGGGATCAAACCTGCTTCCTTATGGTTGCTGGTGGGGTTCATTAACCACTGAGCCACAACGGGAACTCCGTCTTTTTGTTTTTTGTTGGTGGTTTCTTTTGCTCTGCAAAAGCTTTTAAGTTTAATTAGGTACCCCCCCTTTTTTTTTGTCTTTTCTAGGGCTGCCGCCTTAGCATATGGAAATTCCCAGGCTAGGGGTCTAATTGGAGCTGTAGTTGCCAGCCTAGACCACAGCCACAGCAACGCGAGATCCGAGCCGTGCCTGCGACCTACACCACAGCTCACGGCAACGCCGGATCCTTAACCCACTGAACGAGGCCAGGGATTGAACGCACAACCTCGTGGTTCCTAATCGGATTCGTTAACCACTGAGCCACGACGGAAACTCCAGGTCCTGTTTATTTTTGCTTTAATTTTCTTTGCTTTAGGAGACAAGTCCAAAAAAATATTGCTACCATTTACGTCAGTGAGTGTTCTGCCTATGTTAGGGGTTTTATGGTATCTTGTGTTATGTTTAGGCCTTTAATCCATTATGAATTTATTTTTAACGTGTGGTGTTAGAGAATGTCCTAATTTTGTTCTTTTACATGTAGCTGTCTAGTTTTTCCAACACTGCTTATTGAAGAGACTATCTTTTCTCCATTGTGTATTCTTGCCTCATATGTCATAGGTTAATTGACCATAGGTGTGTGGGTTTATTTCTGGGTTCTTTTCTGTTTCATTGATTTATGTGTCTGGTTTTGTGCCAGGATCGTACCATTTCGAGGACAAAACTTTGCGATGTAGTCTGAGGTGGGGCAGGATGAGTCTTCCAGCCTGGTTCTTTTTTCTCAAGATTGTTTGGCTAGGAGGGGTCTTTTGTGTTTCCAGGTGAATTTTAAAATTATTTGCTCTAGTTCTGTGAAGAATGCCATCGGTAATTTGATAGGGATGGCATTGAATCTGTGGATTGCCTTGGGTAGTATGATCATTTTAACAATATTGATATTTCTAATCCAAGAACATGGTGTATCTTTCCATCTGCTTTTGCTGTCTTCAGTTTCGTTCATCGTGCCTTATAGTTTTCAGAGTACAGGTTCTTTTGCATCCTTATTCCTGGATTTTTTTATTCTTTTTGACGCGATGGTAAATGGGGTTGTTTCCTTGATTTATCTTTCTGATATTTTGTCATTAGTGTATACAAATGGAACTGATTTCTTTATATTAATATTGTATCCTGCAACTTTCCCAGGTTTATTGATGAGTTCCTTTTATTCTGCATCTGAGGATTCTAATATCTGAAGTGCTATGGACAATAATTATGATTTAAAAAAATTTTTTTTTATTTTTTGGCTGCACCCATAGCATATGGAAATTCCTCAGTTGCAATGGCAATGGCAGATCCTTAATCCACTGTGCCACAGGGGTAACTTCTGTGATTCCTTTTAAATTTACTTTTGGCCTTAGATGTTTGTTTCCTTGTACATTTGGTAATTTTTATTTATCTAATCTGTAGGGATACTACAGTGCCTGGATTTGGAGTATGTTCCTTCAAAATGAGTTTACAGTTCTTCTGCCAGGTATGCATGATGTTATCAACCAAGGAAGAGTTTAAATTAATATCTAGCTTTGGGATTTCCAACACCATGGAAGTAGTATAAATTTAAAGCCACATGAGGAAGGACACAATTCAGTCCAAAGCAATGTTTTCACCTCTGTGTTTTTTCCTCTTCTTGTAAGCACACTGGTCACATTGTATTAAGGGCTCACCCTAATTCAATACGACCTTGTCTTAACTAATTAAATCTGTAGGTGCCCTAAGCCCCAATGTGATGGTATTTGGAGATGGGTCCTTTGGGAGATAATTAGGTTTAGATGAGGTCATGAGATGGGGACCTCACAAGGGATCTTTCTACCATGTGGGGACACAGAGAGAAGGCCAAGCCAGCAAGAGAGCCCTCACCATGCTGGCACTTATCTTGGACTTGCAGCCTCCAGCACTGTGAGGAAAATTCATTTCTGTTGGAGTTCCTGTTGTGGCTTAGTGGAAATGAATCTGACTAGCATCCATGAGGAAGCAAGCTCGATCCCTGGCCTCACTCAGTAGGTTAAGGGTCCAGTGTTGTTGTGGCTGTGGCATAGGCCAGCAGTTACAGCTCCAATTCGACCCCTAGCCTGGGAACCTCCATGTGCCATGGGTATGGCCCTAAAAAGAAAAAAAAAATTTTAATTCTGTTTAAGCCACCCAGTCTATGGTATTTTGTTATAGCAGCCCAAGCTGACTGATACACAGCTTGTGTAACAACAGAGGCGGAGGCTAGAGTGATACAGCAGCGAGCAGAGGAAATCCAGCGACTGGCAGCCATCACCAAACCTAGGAAAGGGTGGGGAACAATTCCACCAGAGTAGCAGAGGGAACGTGGCCCTGCTGACACCTTGACTTCGGATTTCTAGTCCCCGGAACTGTGAGAGGATAAATTTCTGTTGTTTTAAACTACCTGGTTCGTCATCCTTTGTTACAGCAGCCCTAGGAATCTGATACAGGGTTCACTGTAAGGTTGGTGGAGGGAAGTTGGAAATGGGAGGGAGATGACTCAAGGTCTTTCTTTGCCTTATCTCAAGTCATAAACTGTGGTTAGGAGCCCCTCCCAACTGAAGGTTAGTCCGAAATGAAGATAAATCCACTCCAAAATCATTATGTAAGGCATGGGAGAGAATTCAGTTTCTCAAAGGTCAGTTTATATCCAACATTTTCAGAGTCCATCTGTTGCATAAAACAAGGTGTTTCTTGTTTTTATTAGATCAAAATTCCTGCCGGGATTTGGTTGTGACTTTCTGGCCCAAAGCATTCCATTTAACAGTCTACCTGCTGAATGGTGAACAGCTATGGGCCAAGCAGCTCACCAAGATCAGAAATCTTACTGAAATGAGCAAAATCTGAGGAATGGTGGAAAAACAGCCCTTTCTGTTTTTCATTTCAAATTCAGGGAAATACTTAAAGCATCAGGCATCGAGGCACCTTTCAAGCCAAGGCTATGCATTTACAATATTTTTCAGACATCAGGAGAGAATGCATATAAAACCTTTAAAAATGGGTGTGAATAAATGTCTCCTCGAACATATGGCTAGAGCGTGTGATCCTCTTAAATGCCTGCTGTGCTTGGCAGGAGCAGAGAGCTAGAATGCCTGCTCACTTAGTTCTGCCCACCCCTCAGATGCCAGTCTTAGCAGGGGGCAGGATCTAATCCGGTGCACGCTTCCTGAGGTCCATGCAGGAAGGACAAATTGCAGCTGCAGCCACAGTTTTGTCTAATGCCAAGGCAGTATCAGGACACGGAGAGAGAATAAATGTTGCTCTAAGAGTGGAGGCTGGAAGATGTTTGGAAGGGGCCTGGTGCCCTTCCACTTACTGAGGAGCAGCTGTGCCGATGTGTTTTCAGGGCTCTGTATTTCAGCGAGATGCCACCTGTCAAATCAAAACCTCCCCCACACTCTTTGGCCTCTGTCCTTGACCAACTTTAGAACAAGCGCAGCTTTAGGAAAAGAAAAGCCTTGGGCAGAGAACCCCCACCCAGTAACTGGGAAGGCTTTTAGGTACGTGCTGTTTCATCTGCACTGGAACTCTCTGTCTCTCTGCTAGCTCATTCTTCAGGCCTCAGTTTATACAGGCCCACCTCGGAGTTATTTCAGGTTCGGTTCCAGACCACTGCAATCAAGTGAATAATGCAGTAAAGGATTTTTTGATTTCCCAGAGCATGTAAAAGTTATGTTTACACTATACTGTAGTCTATTAAGTGTGCAATAGTATTATGTCTAAAAAATAGTACATACAAAAAACAGTTTGCTAAAAGATGCTAATCATCTGAGGCAGTTGTATTCTTTTTGAAACAGTAACATCAAAGATCACAGATCACCATAACAAATATAGTAGTAATGAAAAAGTTTGAAATGTTGTGAGAATCACCAAAATGTGACACAGAGACATAAAGTGAACAAAAGTCATTGGAAAAAATGGTGCCAAATAAACTTGAAGCACAGTAAGAAAAATATGCTCAGGGAAGATTCACTGATCACCATGTTCTTATAGTCAGAATTTGAAATATTTGTAGTGATTCCATTGATTTTATTTATCACCATTGTTCAGTACCTGCCCTTCTTATTAGATTGCATGAGGTTCTTTTTCCTGTTCATTGTGGTTTTCTTAGAGCCTATTAGGATGCCTGACATACAGCAGGCATTGGATAAATATTGTTCACTAATTGGAAGTTCAGTGTCCTCTCACCTCTCAGTTCAATGGAAAGTGGGCCAAGAATATGAAGAGGTATTTCATGGAAGAAATTCAAATAGTCAACAAATACGCAAAAAGAAGCTCATCTAGACTAGTAATCATAAACACAAAAAGTTTACACAATATACTATACCCTTAAATTGGCAAAAACGTAAATGATTAATAATATTCATTGTTAGAAGGATTTGGATGAGAGTGCTCTCCCAACTACATGGTTGCTAGTTCAAACTACAACCGGGGAGTTCCCATCGTGGTGCAGCAGTTAACGAATCCGACTAGGAACCATGAGGTTGTGGGTTCGATCCCTGGCCTTGCTCAGTGGGTTAAGGATCCGGTGTTGCTGTGAGCTGTGGTGTAGGTTGCAGACGCGGCTCGGATCCCATGTTGCTGTGGCTGTGGTCTAGGCCGGCGACTACAGCTCCTATTAGACCCTAGCCTGGGAACCTCCATATGCTGCAGGTGCGGCCCTAAAAAAGCAAAAAAAAAGAAAAAGCTACAACCTGTATGGAAGATATTGGTAGTACTTAAAAAATTTAAACTGTATCTTTTTATTATTAAAATATAAAATTGGAAACCACTTGCTGTCATACAACAGGGAAACGGTTAAATAATGTTAGTACGTTCCTGCTTTGGAATCCCTTAGCTCTAAATATTAACATCAATGAAAGTCTATGTAAAAATTTTTTATAGGAGATTGCAGGAGTTTCTGTCGTGGTGCAGCGGAAACAAATCCGACTAGGAACCATGAGGTTGTGGATTTGATCCCTGGCTGTGCTCAGTGGGTCGAGGATCTGGCATTGCCCTGAGCTGTGGTGTAGGTCAAAGACACGGCTAGGATCCCACATTGCTGTGGCTGTGGTGTAGGCCGGAGGCTACAGCTCCGATTCGACCCTTAGCCTGGGAACCTCCATATGCCACAGGTGCAGCCCTAAAAAGACAAAAGACCAGGAAAAAAAAAGGAGATTGCAAAACAATATATATAAGATCCCAAATAAGTAAAAATATTTTTCCAAAGAAAAGATCTCAAAGGATTCACTCTAACTTAAAACAAATTTTATTGTAGTTGATTTACATTTTTTTTTTTTTAAAGGGCTGCGCCTGCAGCCTGTGGAAGTTTCTGGCTAGGGGTCGAATCGGAGCTGCAGCTGCTGGCCTACATCACAGCCACAACAATGCAGGATCCCAGCTGCATCTGTGACCTACCTGCTGCAGCTGCGGCAGTGCCAGATCCTTAACCCTCTGAGTGAGGCCAGTGATCAAACCCACATCTTCATGGATACTAATCGGGTTCTTAACATGCTAAGCCACGACAGGAACTCCCACACCATTTAATATTATAACTATAAATAGTTTGAGACCTTTTCCTCTGAGGAAGTGAGAATGGAGGTTTTACTCTTTACAATGAACATGTACTACTATTTTTTTAGGAGAATTTTATTGAAGTGGGTTGACATAAAGTGTACATATTTAAAATGTCCATTTCTAAAATCTGAAGTATAGTTGATTTACAATATTGTGTTAGTTTCAGGTGTAGAGCAATGTGATTCAATTATACGTGTGTATGTATTATCTTTTTCAGACTCTTTTACATTATGTTATTACAATATATTTTATATAGTTCCCTGTGCTATACAGTAGGCCCTTGTTATCTATTTTATATATAGTAGTATGTATCTGTTAATCCCAAACTCCTAATTTCTCTCTCCCTGCCTTTCCCCTTTGGTAACCATAAATTTGTTTTCCCTGTCTGTGAGTCTGTTTCTATGTTGTAAATAAATTCATTTGTATCTTTTTTTAGATTCAACATATAAGTGGTATCACATATTGTCTTTGACTTCATTTACTATGACAATCTCTAGGTCAATCCATGTTGTTGCAAATGGCATTGTTTTATTCTTTTTTATGGCTGAGAAGTGCTCCATTTTGGTGTGTGTGTGTGTGTGTGTGTGTGTACACCCCACATCTTCTTTATCTATTTTGTTGGACATTTAGGTTGCTTCTATGTTAAAGTGTCCAATTTCTGACATTGCATGTGTGTGTGAAACCATCCCCACAAACAACGTTATCCATCACCACCCAAATTTTCCTTATGTTTCTTTGTAATCCCTCCTTCCCACCTCTTTGGAAACCAAGCCCTCTCCCCTAGCAACTGTTAATCTACTGTCTGTCATAATAGATTAGTTTGCATTTTGTAGGACGTTACATAAATGAAATCAAACAGAATGTAGTCTTTTTTTGTTCGTTTTTGGCTTCTTTCACTCAGCAAAATTATTTTGAGGTTCACCCATGTTGTTGCATGTATCAACAGCTTCTTTTTATACTGCCAAGTAGTATTGCATTGTATGAATCAAGAACAATTAGTTTATCCATTCACCTGATGAGATAGACATTTGTATTATTTCCAGTTCTTGGCAATTACAAATAAGGATGCTTGTGGAAGTCTTAGTAAGGACATATGCCTCCCCCCCGGTTAAATAGCTAGCTGTGAAATGGCATGAGACAGACGTGTTTACCATTTAAAGAACTTGCTAAAATATTTTCAGAATGGCTGTATCATTTTACATTCCCATCAGTATGGGGGTTGAGGCACTAAATGAGTGGACTCTTCAACATCAGCAAAGGAGGTAATGACAGCAACCATCAGCTCACCATTGTCGGTTCAATCAGAGGCTGCCCAGCTAAAATGTAACAAGTCCTTTTTCATCACAGATTCCTTTGAGAATTTGATTAAGGTTATGGTCTGTGTGGACTGCAGGACCCCACAGCCTGAACAAAAGCTGTGATATTTGGAATGAGAACAGGCTGGAGTTAAGAAAAAAGAATAAGAAAAGTTACAGCTGTTGGCTCTTGGTAAGAGGGGGAGAAGAAATGATGCCCAGGTTTTAGTGACCAAGTGATGGTGGTAACGAGAGGAAAGGAGGAGGTCTGGCGGGAGGAAGGAGAGGTCACTGCTGGCTTTCTGCAGGTCAGGTGCCTACGAGACAGAAGGGTGAAGCTGTTGGGAAAGTGGTTGTAAAAGTACCTTTCTGGGTAAAGAGACAGAATTCCAGCGCAACAGTATAGGGTGAGGTGAGCAGGCGCAGCTGTAATCACCAGCTGCAGTCAATAAAATGGCATCTTCGGAGGAATCACCCCCACGCTTAAGAAAACACAGCTAACTCATCACCCGGGTCAGCAAATCCCCTCCCATAAAGTGCGCAATCGCGTCAATCTTTCAGAGTTGGCTCCGCCGACCCGCGTCTGCGCATGAGTTCGGCGCATGCGCACCAGACTCCCAGCAGCCTCTCCCCGCTCCGTGCGTCGGGCCTCCGCTCCTCTTACCCGCCCCGCCCAGGCGGCTGCCCGTGACCTGCCTGGGCGCAGGGAACGGAAAGCCGGAAGGGGCAAGACGGCTTCAGGTCGCCATGGGGCTGTTTGGAAAAACCCAGGAGAAGCCGCCCAAAGAGCTGGTAAGGGCTACGGCGGCGGCACCGAGTGGGTGGGCTTGCGTGGGGTGCAGTGGAGTTGGTGGGGGGACTGGACCTTCTTCCCCGCGGCTGGCCAGGTACCGCTGGGCCCCCACTTCCGGGGCCTCCCACTCGGTCGAGGGGCCGGAGGAAGTCTCTTAGGAGCCGGTTGTGGCGAAGGAGAACCTCGGTACCGCAGCGTTCCACAGAGGAGCCGAGGAGCTGGTTTAAGAGTTACCCAGCCTCGGCACGGGGCGCGAAAGCAACAGCGCGGCCCCTGTCTCTGGAACCCCTTCCCCAGCCCGCCTTGGTACGGCCCTCCCGGAACCTGTCCTGGGCGCAGGCCCCGCCCCCTTCTGTCCGCCCACGGACAAAGAGCGTACCTTCCCGGGGTGCGTTGTCCACGAGGACCCGCGTCCGGGCAACCAAAAGTCTTGGCACTGGCTGCTCTTTCCCCACCCAGCACGGCGTGTTGAGAGGTAGGCTCTGGTTCTCGTTCCGCCACCCAACAACGTTTTGTTGACGCCAGCCGCACAGTCATAGCCAGGACCCCACTCCGAAAAGTGGTACCTAAGATAATAACTCTGGACCTGGCTTAGAATTCTGAAGCTGCCTGTCAGCTGAGATCACTTTGGGATACTGTGGAGCGGTTAAGAGTGCCCTGAGGTAGTGTGCCTAAGCTTGAATCCTGGTTCCCCACATATCAGCTTTGTGGTCTAAGGAAACTTCATCTCTGTCTGCCTTAGTCTTGGGTATCAAGCAGGAATAATAAAAGTATCACTTCGGACTCATTGAAGAGGAAAACATTATGAGTTTTAGCTACTAGTGCTAGTTGGGTAAATTCTTTATTCTACAACCTTGCTTCTAAAGTGCAGACCAGCAGCAGCAGCAGCATCATCACTTGGCAGCTTGTTAAGAAATCTTGGTCCCTAAAACGTACTAAATCATAAGTTGAATTCTAACAAGAGCGCCAGTGGTAAATACTCACATTAAACTTTCAGAAGCATTACAGTCCCCAGGCTAAATGTATACATAATGGAAAAAAAGGCGTAAAATCTTTTAAGAAGTGATCTCGCCTGTTCAGCTCTGGCAGGCAAATTTTAAAAACCAATATGGAGTTGCCTGGTGGCTCAATGGGTTAAGGGTAGGGCATTATTGGTGCTGAGGCTCAGGTGACTGCTCTCATGCAGGTTTGATTTCTGGCTTCAGAACTTTTGTATGCCAGGGGCGCAGTCAAAACCAACAAACCCCAATATAGTACATCATGCTGGTACATAAAAATGTGTTGATGTTGATTGTACTAATTATTGTTCCTGGAATAACAGGTACTCAATAAATATTAACTTCTTCAGACACTTACTCAGTTTTCTCCTGGTAAAAATAAAAATTGTGGAGCTTAAATGAGGTAGGAGTGTGTGAAATTATTATGCAAACTGTGGAGCATTATATAGATGCATGTTTGGTGGCCTGTATGTATTCTAAGATGCTTATTATTGTAGAAGTGTATTTTTGATGTTAGGAAAGATTATTACCTTCAATGTTTGGTCTTGGTTATGCCATTCATAAAATGAGAAGATTCTGGGAAAAGTTTCATTACTATTTAAACAGATCTCTAGTATATATATTACTTGTATAGCACTTAAGACTACTTTTAAACGATGAGTGTAATTACTAAGAGCTTGATGTCAATATACTTAAGACTACTTTTAAACGATGAGTGTAATTGCTAAGAGCTTGATGTCAATATACTTTTCCAGCAAGGTAACCTACCTTAACACCTGAAAATCACAAGGTTGATGTGTGAGACTGGTGATTTTAAATACACCCGCTACAGGAATATTGTAAAGATGAAATAAAAATCCGAGGAACTTAGTATCTAGCAAGTAAGATAAATATTTCAAGAACAATTCTTGGGCGTTCCCTTTGTGGCTCAGCAGTAACAAATCTGACTAGTATACGTGAGACTGTGAGTTCAATCCCTGGCCTTGCTCAGTGGGTTAAGGATCTGGTGTTGCTGTGAGATGTGTAGGCCAGCAGCTGCAGCTCCAATTCAACACCTAGCCTGGGAACGTCCATCGATAGGCTGCAGGTGCGGCCCTTAAAAGAAAACAAAAACAAATATGGATTGGGAATCACTTAACGTAGTTATAGGAATTCAGAGGTTGGCGTGATCTTCCTCAGACTGATTAGAAATGACCTGGCTCCGTTATCATATTTTCCACACATTTCCTGCCCATGAATTGCTTCTTAACTATTTTAGTAGGATTTTTAGTATTACTTAAACTGGTACTGGAGATACCTGCCCAAAATTTTCTTCAAGTCCCCTTCACAGTACTCCAAAGCTACCCTTTGAGTTCTGATTGTCTTGTTCTAATTTGTCAGAAGAGCGTCTCTGTTTACTTTATGTTCAGCTACTACCAAGTTCTCTTTATACTTTGTGATTTGTGACCAAGGAACGTATTTTGTCACCTGCCACCTTATTTGGCATTGAATTTGTAATTCCAGGAAGTGCCAATAAAGCAAGAATGAGAAATACTTTTTTCTCTGTAAAGCTGTAGAAACACAGGTAAAGTATTGAGAAAGAGTACGTAAATAAGACAAGTAATGTTTGACATTTAGTTTTAGTTAGTTTGGCATTTTGTTAAGAGGGAGGAGGAGAAAAATGGAAAAGTTCAACTTTATAAAAGAAGCTGAGAAAAAGATACTTTAAAAAAATCAAGATAGTGTTGGCAGAGAGAGGAGTTAAAGGAAAAAGAATTGACTAAATGCTATAGAGTCAACTGGGCAGCTCTTGAGTTAAGATAAATTTATAGTATGCCTTATACTGGAGGGTGGAAGATGAGGACATGTGGGTCCCGGTCTCAGCACAAGATAAGCAGCGGCCAGGTGCAGCCATGCCACACCATCATGGTTGTCATTTGGGCCATGGTCACCATCAGGTCAAGTCACCACCCATAACATGTATATAGGTATGAGTGGTGGTCCCCAGAGTAGGTGCTACATAAATGTTGTGCAGTGTTGAGTGAATGAGTATCAGGGTAAGATTGATTGATTCAACGTGAAGTAGTCCTGGGAATTCCCAGTGTGGCTCAGTGGTAACAAACCTGACTAGTATTCATGAGGATGCGGGTTCGATCGCTGGCTTCACTCAGTGAGTTAAGGATCTGGCATTGCCGTGAGCTTTGGTGCAGGTCGCAGATGCCGCTTGGATCCCACATTGCAGTGGCTGTGGTATAGGCCGGCAGCTACAGCTCCAATTCGACCCCTAGCTCGGGAACTTCCACATGCTACAGGTGTAGCCCTTAAAAAAAAAAAAGAGAAAACAAAGTCAAGTCCTAAAATGAGCAGTGTTACAAGGGATACTTCAAGGAAACATTAGCTATATAAGGGGCTTTACAGACTTAAGTCTTTTTCCCCAGGCATCTCAGATACTTTGATGGAGCCATCTTAGTGGTGAAACTTGTTCTCTCTTGAAGTGTCGAGTTTAAGACCGGGTTGGGTGTGCTGAGGGCGAGGAGCCTTGTAATCCATTTAGAGACCTTAGACTGTATTTGATAGGAATTAAAAGGACATGAGATTCTGCGGGAGAGAACTTCCTCTGTTGAACTTGAGATTCTGCTGGGAAATTGTGCTGTCCTTACTTAGGGACTTGGCCGATTTAGCCTTTGGGTGGAGTATGTAATTGCCTTTTATTGCATTGGAATTCTGAAATCACCTAACATCCATAGACTGTCATGATTCATGGTTGTGAGATGCTATCTGAAGCGGGAGGAAAATGAGAAAGGGAGATGGAAACGAAGGGAAGGCTTCATTCACTAAGTTCATACAGCAAACATTTACTGGGATGTTTTAGTGTTCGTTGGGTTGGACACCAGGCTTGCGAAAATAAGGCTGGATGATAGCTGCAGAGAATATACCAAGTTTTGGAAGAGGCATGTGAACAAATGCTTGTATTTTAGGGTAAGAGCAGTAATGTAAGTATGTACAAGATCTGCGATGTCACAGTAGGGGGCGTGATTACCTGCTCAGAGTAGGGAAGAGGACCTGGTCAGGGAGGCTATCTAGGACCCATCACAAGAGGCATTAGCCAGGTGGCTGCTTGGCGTAGGATTAGGCAAGGGGAGGCATTAGAAGCAAAGCAAACTGGGAATGCAAGGTCTATTTGGGAGGAACATAGGTCGGAGGAGCCAGAACCACTTTTTCCCCCTAAAGAGATGCTGTGATTTCTCATGCAGTATTCAGAAGTTGAGAATTTGAGGAGAGCTATTGACAGACCTTGTGGTTAGGGGGTTCAAAAATTTTAGTTCAGGCTTCATGAAGGATGAGAGAGTCAGTTAAGTTTCCAGGGCTTTGGGTTGGAACTCTGAAAGGATACAACTTAGTAGTAACTGCTGGAAATAAACTGGCCTTTGAAAAGACTGAAGTCCAGTTTCCGATTATCGCTATCACTGATTGGATTCATTAGGGTTAATTAAGAATCAGTTGCCAGTGTTCTTAGGCTAGAGGCCTGCCTGAAGCAAATTAGGTCTTTGAAGAAGTAACAGCATCGAGACAAATTCATCTTGTGGATTTGCAGATACAGAGTTTAGACTTCACTTTAAAAAAAAAAAAAAAGAAATTGATTCATAGGAAATCTTTATATATTCTAGATACCAGGTCTTTATCAATGCTTTTTATTACCATTTATATGGTAACAAATATCTTCTCAAATTTTTGACCTTTTTCCTCCTTTAAGTGGTATTTTACAATTAATAAAAAATCTTAATTTCATTATAGAGTATGTCTGTTCCTTAACTCCTGTCCATTTTTGTGTCTTGTTTAATCCTTTCCTAATCTGAAATCATAAAGGTATTCTATATTGCCTTTATAATAACTCGGTTTTGCACTCCATATTTAAGTCTTCAGTCCACTTGATTTCAGCGAATGATGAAGACATTCAGTCACTTCGTTTTCCATTTCACTTACCATTTGTCTGCACACTATTTATAGAAAATGGCTCTTATTTTAGTTTCCTGTACCTGCTTTGCTTGACATGGAGTAGACTCTATGAGTAAATTTGAATAAAGTATATATCTTGATAGTGTGAAACTCTGTAGATTTCTTTTGGTTTTTAGAGCATACTGTCTAATTTACAACTTGATTTTTTTAATTAATGAATTTTACTACATTTATAGGTGTACAACAATCATCACAACCAAATTTTATAGCATTTCCATCCCAAACCCTCAGTGTATCTCCCCCACCAACATGTCTCATTTGGAAACCATAAGTTTTTCAAAGTCTGTTAGTCAATATCTGCTCTGCAAAGAAGTTCATTGTGTCCTTTTTTTAGATTCCACATCTAAGTGATAGCATTTGATGGTGATTTTTGTTTATATCATACTTTTGGCTTATGTTCAGTGTAACATCAGTTCTAAATTCTTTTCATTTATTACTACAACTTGATTGGTTGTAAATAAAGTTTTGTTAATTTTCCTTTTTAATCAATTTTCAGTTTCTTGTTTAGTGATCTTTACAGTATGAGACTTGTTTAATTTGATACAGTTTGAGCTCTTTTTACTGGATTATATTTCACTCTAACAGAACATTAGATTTACCTGGAGAAATGTCACGTACTGCCGAACACTTGGGCTCTATTACTAGCCTAATTAAATTAGCATTAAGTGTCCCAGGTGACTTCCAGGTGCAGTCAGGTTGCGAACCACTGATCTGGGTCATGGCTGGATAATTTTGGTTCTTCCTGTTTCTGTTAGGTAACTTTTTCTTCCACAAAAATCGCTTTTGATTTAGTAAAAATTGTTGACAGCTTTTATGAACCTTTTTCTCTTTGACATTTAAAGACATACATAGAAAGTTTCTGTAGATTTTTGGTAAATTATTTCTGATAGAAATTTTATGCTGCTTCCTTACATCACACACTTAATTTCGGCAGATAATGACTGAGCATTTTCTTTGTACCAGACATTATGCAAAGGGTTAGCATACAAAATGGTCTTTGAGGGAGTTCCCGTTGTGGCTCAGCGGAAAATAACTTGAGTGGTATACCTGAGGATGCGGGTTAGATCCCTGGCCTTGCTTAGTGGGTTGGGGATCTGGTGTTGCCATGAACTGTGGCGTGGGTCAGATATGGCTCCGATCCCGCGTGGCTATGGCTGTGGTGTAGGCCAGTAGCTACAGCTCAGATTCGACCCCTAGCCTGGAAATTTCGATGTGCTGCAGGTGAGGCCCTAAAAAGGAGAAAAAGAAAGTCTTGGACCTTCTTTTTTTTTTGTCTTTTTGCCTTATCTAGGGCCCCACCCACGGCACATGGAGGTTCCCAGGCTAGGGGTCTAACAAAAGCTGTAGCTGCCGGCCTTTGCCACAGCCACAGTAACGCGGTATCCGAGCCGCGTCTGCAACCTTCACCACACCTCACGGCAACGCCGGATCCTTAACCCACTGAGCAAGGCCAGGGATCGAATCCGCAACCTCATGGTTTCTAGTCGGATTCGTTAACCACTGAGCCATGACGGGAACTCCAGTCTTGAACCTTCTTGAGCATACTTCCTATAATGTATATACACAGTAATATCAGTATATTATATATCACATATTAGTTTAATGAAATTAATGTGTTTACAGAAGAGAGGAGGTTTAGGGTTCTGTGTAATTATAATGGAAGTGGGATTAATTTATCCTGTGGGTCATGAAATGCATCCCAAAGTAGACTTAAGCTGAGACTTAAAGACCAGGTTCAGAAAATATGTCCTTTGTAACTATTTTTTCTGACCATTACTAACATTTAGGGAAAGAAAGATTTTCTGTTCTTTTAGCTAGTTACCACCTTCTGCTTAGTTATTAAAGTGCTTGAATTCATGCCTCAGTGAATTGGAGCCTTCTAATCTTAGAAACACTTCACCAAGTATAAACATAAGCTAAAATTTATCATTTTAGGATGTTAATAAAATGGAGATTGAGCTTAATCAGCACTGTTGGGAAAATTTGAATTTAGGCTGTTTCAGAGTTCCCTAGTGGCTTATTGGGTTAAGGACTTAATGTTGTTACTGCTGTGGTGCAAGTTCAGTCCCTAGCCTGGGAACTTGGTGTGTGCTCTGGGAGTATCCAAATAAAAATTAAGGCCACTTAAAAACCAGTTTTCTTTAATTATGGAATGAATATCTATTTGTTATATGATCATTTGAGTGTATTTTTGTGGGTCTAACTCTATGCTTTCTGTTCTGTTCCATTGATCTATGTGTCTGTTCCTTGGCCAGCTACTCTATCTTGAATACTGTGGCTTTGTATTGTCTTGAAATTGGGTAATGTGTAATCCTCCAGCTTTGTTTTACTTCACTGTTATCTTGGCTATTCTAGGATACTTTTTCTTTCTTTCTTTCTTTTTTTTTTTGTCTTTTTGCCTTTTCTAGGGCTGCACCCGCGGCATATGGAGGTTCCCAGGCTAGGGGTCTAATAGGAGCTGTAGCTGCCGGCCTTCGCCACAGCCACAGCAACGCGGGATCCGAGCCGCGTCTGCAGCCTTCACTACAGCTCACGGCAACGCCGAATCCTTAACCCACTGAGCAAGGCCAGGGATCGAACCCACAACCTCATGGTTCTTGGTCAGATTCGTTAACCACTGAGCCATGAGGGGAACTCTGATACTTGCTTTTTCATATAAACTTTAAAATCCATTTGAAATCTGCAAAATCAATTCTGGTGCTTTTGATTGGGATTACATAGAATCTATAGATGAATCAAGAGGAATTGATTTCTTGATATTTAGTTTTCCAGTCTATGAACATAGAATATATCTCCATTTATTTTCTCTGATTTCTTTTATCATATTTTTGTAGTTTTTACATATAGATCCTATACATGCTGTTAGATTTGTACCTGAGTGTTTTAGTGTTTAGTGCTATGGTAAATTTCAGATGCTACTTACTTATTACTGGTATATTGTTGGAAGGCAGTTAACTTCTATTAATCTTCTGTCCTTCAACCTTGCTATACATCTTTTTAAAATGATTTTTATTTTTTTCCATTATAGCTGGTTTATGGTGTTCTGTCAGTTTTCTACTGTACTGCAAGGTGATCCAGTCACACATACTCGCATACCTTCTTTTTTCTCACATTATCATGCTCCATCATAAGTGACTAGATATAGTTCCTAGCGCTATACAGCAGGATCTCATTGCTTATCCGTTCCAAAGGCAATAATTTTCATCTATTAACCGTAAATTCCCAGTCCATCCCTTCCCCTCCTCCTCCACCTTGGCAACCACAGGTCTATTCTCCATGTCCATGACTTTTTCTGTGGAAAGGTTCATTTGTGCCTATGTTAGATTCCAGATATAAGTGCTATCACATGGTATTTGTCTTTCTCTTTCTGACTTCACTTAGTATGAGAGTCTCTAGTTCCATCCATGTTGCTGCAAATGACATTATTTTGTTCTTTTTTATGGCTGAGTAGTATTCCATTGTATATATATACCACATCTTCCTAATCCAGTCATCTGTCAATGGATGTTTAGGTTGTTTCCATATCTTGGCTATTGTGAATAGTGCTGCAGTGAACATACGGGTGCATGCATCTTTTTCAAGGAAAGTTTTGTCCCTATATATGCCCAAGAGTGGGATTGCTGGGTCATATGGTGATTTTATATTTAGTTTTCTGAGCTATGTCCGTACTGGTTTCCATAGTGGTTGTACCAGTTTACATTCCCACCAACAGTGTAGGGGAGGGTTCGCTTTTCTCCATACCCTCTCCAGCATTTATTATTTGTGGACTTATTAGTGATGGCCATTCTGACTGGTGTGAGGTGGTACCCCATTGTAGTTTTGATTTGCATTTCTCTAATAATCAGTGATGTTGAACATTTTTTCATGTGCTTGTTGCTCATTTGTATATCTTCTTTGGAGAAATGTCTACTCAGGTCTTTTGACCATTTTTCAATTGGGTTGGCTTTTTTGCTGAGTTGTACATGTTGTTTGTATATTTTAGAAATTAAGCCCATGTCAGTTGCATCGTTTGAAACTGTTTTCTCCCATCCCGTAGGTTGTCATTTTTTTTTTCTCTCTTTTGTCTTTTGTCATTTTAGGGCTACACCCATGGCATGTGGAGGTTCCCAGGCTAGGGGTCTAATTGGAGCTACAGCTGCTGGCCACGGCCACAGTCACAGCAACGTAGGATCCGAGCTGTGTCTGCAACCTACACCACAGCTCACAGCAGCTGGATCCTTAACCCACTGAGCAAGGCCAGGGATCGAACCCGCAACCTCATGGTTCCTAGTCGGATTCGTTTCCGCTGAGCCACAGCAGGAAAGCTTGTCAGTTTGATTAGGTCTCATTGGTTTATTTTTGCTTTTATTTCTGTTTCCTTGGGAGACGGACCTGAGAAAACATTTGTAAGGTTCATGTCAGAGAATGTTTTGCCTATGTTCTCTTCTAGGAGTTTGATGTTATCTTGTCTTATGCTTAGGTCTTTAAGCCACTTCGAATTTATTTTTGTGCATGGTGTGAGGATGAGTTCCAGTTTCATTGATTTACATGCATCTGTCCAGTTTTCCCAACAGTACTTGCTGAAAAGACTTTTTCCATTTTATATTGTTGCCTCCTTTGTCGAAGATTAATTGACCATAGGGGTCTGGGTTTATTTCTGGGTTCTCTATTCTGTTCCATTGATCAGTATGTCTGTTTTGGTACCAGTATCGCAGTCTTGATTTACTGTGGGTTTGTGATATTGCCTGAAGCCTGGGAGAGTTACACTTTCTGCTTGATTTTTGTTCCTCAGGATTTTGCTTTAACCTTGCTGTCCTTGCTCGTTAGTTCTTGGAGATTTTTTTTTTTTGATTCTTTGGAATATATATATATATATATATACATATATTTACATATGTGTGTTTATATATTTACATACATCAGATTTCATTTGTGGAAAAAGACAGTTTGTTTTGTTCCAAATTTGTATGCCTTCTATTTCCTTTTCTTACTGTACTAGCTAGGACTTCATTACAGTGTTGAATAGGAGTAGAGGGAGGTGCTATTCTTGCCTTGTTCTTACCTTAGAGAGAAAGCTTCTAATTTCTTGCCGTTAACTGTCACCTTAGCTATAGTTTGGGGTGGGGAGGTTTGCAGGTTTTTTTTTTTTTTAAACTGAGGAATTTTCCTTTTATTCAGGCTTGTGGAGACTTTTTATTCTAAGTTTAGGATGTTGTCGGGTGGTTTATCTGTGTCAGTTCATATGTGTGATGGATTACAGTGATGATTTTTGAATGTTGAACCAACCTCGTGTACCTGGAATAAATCACACTTGGTTGTGGCTTATAACTGTATTTATATATTTTTGCATTCAGTTTGCTAACATTTTGTTGAAGATTTTTGCATCTATGTTCAGGAGAGAGATTGGTCTTCAGTTTTCCTTTCTTGTAATGAAGGTCATTATCTGGTTTTGATATCAGGATAATGTTGGCCTCATGCAGTGAATTCAGACCGTTTCCTCTTATATTTTCCTGAAGATTTTGTAGAGAATTCTTATTTCATCCTTAAATCTTTGGAAGAATTCACCAGTGAAACCATCTGTTTGCTCTTTTTGGGAAGTTAGTAAGTACTGACTTACTAACTTACTAACTTTGGGAAGTTAGTAAGTACTCTACAGAGACAAGCTGGATCATTAACCCACTGTGCCAGAGCAGGAACTCCATATTTTATTATTTTTTGGCTTTTAACTCAGTGAATTTTATTATATTTATAGTTGTACAATGATCATCACAACCCAGTTTTACAGCATTTCCATCCCAAACCCCCAGCTTTAATAATAGGCCTGTTTAGATAATCTGCTTTGGGGAGTTCCCATCATGGCGCAGCGGTTAACGAATCTGACAAGGAACCATGTGGTTGCGGGTTCGATCCCTGGCCTTGCTTAGGGGGTTAATGATCCGGCGTTGCCATGAGCTGTGGTGTAGGTTGCAGACGCAGTGTTGCTGTGGCTATGGTGTCGGCCGGCAGCTGCAGCTCCTGTTAGACCCCTAGCCTGGGAACCTCCATATGCCGCGGGTGCAGCCCTAAAATGACAAAAGACAAAAAAAAAAAAAGATAATCTACTTTGTGTGAGTTTTAGTAGGTTTTCAAGTAATTAGTCCCTTTCATCTAATTTACCAAATTCGTGAGAATAGAATTGTGCCTAATATCCTTTATTCTCGTCTTATTCTCCATGGGATCAATAGTGATGACCTCTTTTGAGTTTCTGATGTTGGAAAATTTGCCTTCACCCTTCCTTTTTTTTTTTTTTTTTTTTAGCCTGGCTAGAGGCTTATTTATTGTAATTTTTTTTTTTTATTCTGCTGTGTCTGTGGCATATGGAATTTCCTGGGCCAGGGATTGATTCCAAGCCAGAGCTATGACCTGTGCCACAGCTGCAGCAACACCGGATCCTTAACGCACTGTGCAGGACCAGGAATCGAACCAGCGCCTCTACAGAGACAAGCTGGATCATTAACCCACTGTGCCAGAGCAGGAACTCCATATTTTATTATTTTTTGGCTTTTAACTCAGTGAATTTTATTATATTTATAGTTGTACAATGATCATCACGACCCAGTTTTATAGCATTTCCATCCCAAACCCCCAGCCCATCTCTCCCCTCCCAGCCTGTCTCCTTTGGTAATCAAAGTCTGTGAGTTAGTGTCTGTTCTGCAAAGAAGATCATTGTATCCTCTTTTTAGATTCTACATATAAGTGAAGCCTATGTCATTGGTGTCTCACTGTCTGACTAACTTCACTTGACTTGATAATTTCTAGGTCCAACAGTGTTGCTGCAAGTGCCATTATTTCTTTCCTTTTTTATGGCCGAGTAATATATATGTGTATATGTACCATATATTCATCCACTTCTCTGTTGGTGGACACTTAGGTTGCTTCCATGTCCTGGCTATTGTACATAGTGCTGCAGTGAACATTGGGGTACATGTATCTTTTCAAGTCGTTTTCTCTGAGGAGATGCCCAGGACTGGGATTGCTGGATCAAATAGTAATTTTATTTTTAGTTTTTTGAGGAATATCCATATTTCCGTAATGGTTGCACCAATTTACATTCCTACCAGCAGTGTAAGAGGTTCCCTTTTCTCCACACTCTATCCAGCATTTATTGTTTGTAGACTTTTTGATACCTCATAGTAGTTTTGATTTGCATTTCTCTCAAATTAGTGATGTTGAACATCTTTTCATGTGTTTTTTAGACATCTGTATGTCTTTGGAGAATTGTCCGTTTAGATATTGCGCCCACTTTGATGGGGTTGTTTTTTTGGTACTGAGCTACAGGACGTGTTTATATATTTTGGAGATTAGTCTCTTGTCAGTTGTTTCATTTGCGAATATTTTCTCCCATTCTGTGGGTTGTCTTTTCATTTTGTTTAGGATTTCCTTTGCTGTGCAAAAACTTGTTTAATTAGGTCCCATTTGTTTCTGATTTTATTGTCATTACTCAAGGAGGTGAATCTGAAAGGACATTGCTGTGGTTTATGTCAGATAGCCTGTGTTTTCCTCTAAAGAGTT
This sequence comes from Catagonus wagneri, assembly GCA_004024745.2. Classification (NCBI taxonomy): domain Eukaryota; kingdom Metazoa; phylum Chordata; class Mammalia; order Artiodactyla; family Tayassuidae; genus Catagonus; species Catagonus wagneri. The sequence goes on along the minus strand of PVHT021183520.1, from coordinate 6,111,770 downwards.
TTATAGTATCTGGTCTTACATCTAGGTCTTTAATCCATTTTGAGTTTATTTTTGTGTATGGTGTTAGGAAGTGTTCTAATTTCATTCTTTCACATGTAGCTATCCAGTTTTCCCAGCACCACTTATGGAAGGAACTTTCTTTTTGCCATTGAGCCAGATTTTGGCTTCCTTGATTTTCTGTTGGTGTCCTCTTCTCAATTTCATTGATTCTGTAATTTTTATTATTTGTTTTCATCTGCTTACTTTAGGCTTAAATTGATCTTTTTTTCTGTAGTTTTCCAAGATGGAATCTTACTGATTTTCTTTTAAGATCTCTTCTAATATATGCATTTAAAACCATAAATTTCCCAATGCTTTCGCTGCACCCTGCATGTTTTAATAAGTTGTATTTATTTTCACTTTCATTTAATTCAAAATAATTTTTAAGCTTCTCTTGAGTTTTTCTTTGAACCTTGTGTTATTTAGATGTGTTTATTCTCCAAATATTTTGGGGTTTTCCAGTTATTTTTCTGTTTATTGATTTCTGACTTAAGTCCTTTGTGGTCTCAGAACATACTTTGTGTAATTTCTTTTTTTAAAAAAAATTGTTGAAGTGTGTGTTATGGCCCAGAAAGTGGTCTGTCTTGAGGATTGGTTTCATGTGAGCTTGAGAAGTCTAAGTATTCTGTTGTTGGATGGCTGTTCTTTAAATGTCAAATCAAGTTGATTGATAATTCTGTTCAGGTCACCTGTATTTTTACTGATTTCCTGTCTGTTCCGTCTGTTGGCTATCTAAAGAGAGTTTTTTAATTCTCCAGCTGTAATAGTGGATTTGTCCATTTCCTCTTTCAGTTCTATCATTTTTTCCTTCATATATTTTAATGCTCTTTTTCAGTGCATGCGTATTAAGGATTGCTTTATCTTCAAATTGAATCTCACTTAATGCATCTATTGCCACATAAGTGTTCTTGGGCCGGAATCTGCTCTGTCTTACCACAGCCACCCTCCCTTTCTTCTTTCCTCCCTCCCTCCCTTCTGCCTTCCCTCCCTATTTTTTTCTTTATTTTCATTGATGTGGCAATTTATGTAACATAAAATGAACCATTTTACCCTAAACAAATCTGTGGCATTTGGCACATTGTACCTCTGTCTTGTTCCATCACTCCAAAATAAAGCCCTGTGTTCATAGCAATTACTGCCTGTGTTCCCACAGCATCTGGTGATTGCCTGTCTGCTCTTGTAATCTAGCTTCTTGTAAAGGGAAATCTTGTAGTAGATGGGCCTTTTATGTCTAGCTCTTTTTCTTTAGTATAATGTAAAGATGTACCTAAATATCAGAAAGAGAAAAAACAGTACGGAAAAATATCTGAAATAATGGCTGAGAACTTTCCAGAATTAATCATGGACACCAAACCACGAATATAGGAATAAAGAGAACAAAAGATGAGATAACAATTTAAAAAACAACAGCTAGTTAAAAAAAAAAAACAACTAGTTATCTCATACTCAAAATGCGGAACACCAAAGCAAAGAGGAAATTTTGAAAGAAGACAGAGAAAACAATACCTCACCTATAGAGGAACAAAGAAAAAAATTGTGAAAAACTTGTTAGAAGCTATGTAAGCAAGAATACAGTGAAGTGAGATATTTAAAGGTTTTTTTGGGTGGGGGGGGCGGAGGTCACCAACCTAGAATTCTACATCCAGCTTTTTCAAAAGAGGTGAAATAAAGACTATCAAACAAAAATTGAGGCGAATTCATCACAGTAGACCTGGACTAAATGATTTTTAGTCCTTCAGGGAGAAGTAAAATTACATAGGTAGAAACTGGGGCCTATATAAAGAGTATTATGGAAAGAATAAATGAAGACAAAATCTTTTTTTTGGGGGGGAGCACATCCGCGGTGTATGAATCAGAGCTGTAGCTGCTGGCCTACGTATGCCACAGCCATAGCAACGCCAGGTCCGAGCCGCATCTGCGACCTACACCACAGCTCACAGCAACACCGGATCCTTAAGCCACTGAGCAAGGCCAGGGATCAAACCTGCGTCCTCATGGATGCTAGTCAGATTCATTTCCGCTAAGCCTCAATGGGAACTCCTATTTTTCTTAATAACTGTTTGAAGTAATAATAGTGGAATGCCCTTCGTGGCTAAGTGGTTAACGAACCCAAGATCCATAAGGATGTGGGTTCGATCCCTGGCCTCACTCAGTGGCTTAAGGATCCAGCATTATGGTGAGCTGTGATGTAGGTCGCAGACGTGGCTTAGATCTGGCGTGGCTGTGGTGTAGATCAACAGCTACAGCTCCCACTCAACCCTTAGTCTGGGAACGTCCATATGCCACAGGTGTGGCCCTAAAAAAGCAAAAGATAAAGTAATAATAGTAACTCTATATTGGGTGAAGATAGAATATGGATAACTGAAATGAAAGCAAAGTCATGATGGACAGAACACTTTAAAAGTATCTGCATTGCATGTGAAACGATATAACAACGTTTGAAGTTAAATCAGTTACAAATGTATATTTCAAAATCTGGGGCAGTGACTAAAAACTTTTGAAGATACTTAATTGATGTGCTAAAAGATGAGATAAAATGAATCATATAAAGTGTTTAGTTAAAACCAGACAAGGGGAGTGCCTTTGTGGCCTAGCAGGTTAAGCATCTGGTGGTGTCACTGCTATGGTGTGGGCTCAATCTCTGGCCGGGGGAATTTTTGCATGCTGTGGATGTGGCCAAAAAAAAGTATTCCTTCTTTAAGAAGCAGGCTGCCTTTGCAAAAATCTGGATCCACTAAAAACAATAAAATAAAAATAAAAAAATTTTAGAAGAGAGAAAAAGAAGAAAACAGGAAAAGAATAAGTGTAACAGAGACAACAGCTACAACACCAAAGATATTAAATTTAGCTGTATTGGAGTTCCTGTCGTGGCTCAGTGGTTAACAAATCCGACTAGGAGCCATGAGTTTGCGGGTTCGATCCCTGGCCTCGCTCAGTGGTTAAGGATCCGGCGTTGCCGTGAGCTGTGGTGTAGGTTGCAGATGCGGCTCGGATTCCGCGTTGCTGTGGCTGTTGTGTAGGCTAGCGGCTACAGCTCCGATTAGACCCCTAGCCTGGGAACTTCCATATGCCGCGGGTGCGGCCCTAGATAAGGCAAAAAGACAAAAAAAAAATAATAATAAAAAAATAAAAATAGCTGTATCAATAATTGTTTTAAATGTGAGTAGTCTAAATAAAGCAATTAAAATACAGAGTGAATAATAGTAATTTAAAAAGTAAGAACCAACTATATGTTGCCTACAAGACTAAGGTTAAAAGTAAAGGGATGGAAGGAGTTCCCATCTTAGCTCAATGGAAGTGGATCTCACTAGTATCCATGAGGATGTGGGTTTGATCCCTGGCCTTGCTCAGTGGGTTAAGTATCTGGCATTGCGTGAGCTGTGGTGTAGGTCGTAGACGTGGCTCAGATCTGGCGTTGCCATGGCTGTGGTGTAGGCCAGCAGCAGTAGCTTTGATTCGACCCCTAGCCTGGGAACCTCCATATGCCACAGATGCAGCCCTAAAAAGCCAAAAAAAAAGAAAAAGGAAAGGAATTGAGAGATGTACCATGTAAACACTAATCAAAACCAAGCTCTACTCCTGTCTCGAACAGTATTATACAAATTAACTCTGTGAATCAAAGATCTAGATAAAGGAGCTAAAACTGTAAAACTTTTTAGAAGGAGGGAGTTCCCCTTGTGGCTCAGTGGTAATAAACCGAACTAGTATTTGAGTTTGCAGGTTCAATCCCTGGCCTCGCTCAGTGGGTTAAAGGATTTGGTGTTGCTGTGAGCTGTGGCATAGTTTGAAGATGAGGCTCAGATCTGGCATTGCTGTGGTTGTGGCATAGGCCAGCAGCTGTAGCTCGGGTTTGGCCCACGGTCTGGGAACTTCATGTGCCACAGGAGTGCCCCCCCCCCAAATGGTATATCAAGGGATATTATCAGAAAAACAATAAGATAACCTATAGAATAGAAAACATTTGCAAATTATGTGCCTCATAAGGTACTTCTAAAAGAATATATAAAGAACTTGTGCAACTCAACAAAAAGCCCAACTAAAAAACACAAGGCATAAGGAAGCCATACACAGACACTTCTCAAAAGGAGATACACAAATGGCCAATAAGCACAGAAGATATTCAGCTTCATTGGTCATTAAGGGAATGCAAATAAAAACCACAAGGTACCACTTTACGTGCATCAGATTGACTGTAATAGCAGAATTGCCTATATTCTAAAGTACAAGTGTTGGTAACGATGTAGAAAAATAACCCTTGTACATGGCTGGTGGAAATGTAAAATGGTGAAGCCACTGTGAAAAACAGGGATTTCCTCATAAAGGTAAATAATCGTCGGCAGTTCCCGCTGTGGCACAGTGGGTTAAGAATCCAACTGCAGTGGCTGGGTCACTGTGGAGGCTTGGGTTCTATCCCCAACCCAGTGCATTGGGGCTAAAGGATCCAGGATTGCTGCAGCTGTGGCTTGGTTTCAATCCCTGGCCCAGCAACTTTCAACTTTTTATGGCTGTTGCAGGTACAGCCATAAAAAGAATTTTATCACATGATCCCACACATCTCATCTTAGGTATGTACTCAAAAGAATTGCAAATAGGTATTCAAATAATATTTGTATGAGAATGTTCCTAGCAGCACTGTTCACAACAGTCAGAAGGTTGAAACAACTCACATGTCAGTGGACAAATAGATAAATGAGTTGCAGTCTGTGTGTACAATGGACTATTTTCAGCCCTAAAAAGGAAGTACCAGCTTCATCATAGATGAACCTTGAAAATATTATACTAAAGATGTAACTGTACGAAGAATGACCCTAGATGAGGAATTAAATCTGAGGCAGCCATTTCATGAGGTGGTCGGATTTGCACATTGGGCGATGGTGTGACTCTAGTACATGTACCTGACCAGCGTCCTGGAAGCCCTAGGTAGGTCACTGCCACGTAAGAAGTATCCATTTGCTAATAAAGAGAGGGCAGTAGTGGTGGCGGTGGAGGCATCCTGTCTCTGACTTCTGTGAAATGTTGATGTGGACGTAGGACTCTGTGGAGGCTACTTGATTTTCTTCCTCGTTATCTTTTTGCCTGTACTTTTGGCAAGTGCAGACACAGTAGATTTTGGAATAAAAGATGAAAGAGGTCGTTTCTTGGGACAGTTGAGGTAAAACTTATGTTAGCCATGGGTTTAGTGAGAGTCTCTGTTTAATCAGTTAGCCCAAAGGGTGTAGTGTGAGAGTTATTTTTTTTCCCATTACTTAATGACTTTTATTACAATTATAGGTGTACAAAAATCATCACAACTCAATTTTTATAGCATTTACATCCCAAACCCTCAGTGCATCCCCTCACCCCCCAGATTGTCTTTAGAAACTAAAGATTTTCCAAAGTCTGTGAGTCATTGTCTGTTATGCAAAGAAATTTGTTGTGTCTTTTTAGTTTCCATATGTAAGTGGTAGCATTGGACGTTGCTGTCTCATTGTCTGAATGGTTTCACTTCGCATGATAATTTCTAGGTCCATCCATGTTGCTATAAATGTTGGTAATTCGCTCCTTTTAATGGCTGAGTAATATTCCATTGTGTGCATGTACCGTATCTTCCCTATCCTCTCCTCTGTCGATGGGCATTTAGGTTGTTTCCATGACCTGGCTATTGCATAGAGTGCTGCCATGAACACTGGAGTACATGTGTCTTTTCGAGTCATGGTTTCCTCTGGATAGATGCCCAGGAGTGGGATTGCTGGATCAAATGGTAATTCTATTTTGAGTTTTCTGAGGAATCTCCATATTGTTTTCCACAGTGGTTGCACCAATTTGCATTCCCACCAACAGTGTAATAGGGATCCTTTTTCTCCACCCCCTCTCCAGCACTTATTGTTTGTAGACTTTTTGATGATGGCCATTCTGGCTGGTGTAAGGTGATACCTCATAGTGGTTTTGATTTGCAATTCTCTAATGAGGAGCGATGTTGAACATCTTTTCATGTGTTTATTTGCCATCTGCATGTCTTCTTTGGAGAATTGTCTGTTTAGATCCTCTGCCCATTTTTTGATGGGATTGTTTGTTTCTTTGGTATTGAGCTGAAGGAGGTGTTTGTAGATTTTGCAGATTAATCCCTTGTCAGTCGATTCATTTGCAAATGTTTTCTCCCATTCTGTGGGTTGTCTTTTTGTTTTGTTTAGGGTTTCCTTTGCTGTGCAGAAACTTTGAAGTTTAATTAAGTCCCATTTGTTTATTTCTCTTTTTATTGTCCTTACTCTGACACATGGATCTGAGAAGATGCTGCTGTCATTTATGTCAGAGAGTGTTTGGCCTATGTTTTCCTCTAAGAGTTTGATAGTATCTGGTCTTATATCTAGATGTTTAATCCATTCTGAGTTTGTTTTTGTGCATGGTGTTAGGAAGTGTTCTAGTTTCATTTTTTTACATGTGGCTGTCCTGTTTTCCCAGTAGCACTTATGGAAGAGGCTGTCTTTTGTCCAATGTATATTTTTGCCTCCTTTGTCGTAGATTAGTTGACTGTAGGTGTGTGGGTTTAATTTTGTCCTTTCTATCCTGTTCCACTGATCTATATTTCTGTCTCTGTGCCAGTACCATACAGTTTTGATGACTGTAGCTTTGTAGTAGAGTCTGAAGTCAGGGAGCCTGATTCCTCCAGCTCCATTTTTTCTTTTTCAGATGTCTTTGGCTAATCTGGGTTTTTTGTGCTTCCAAACAAACTTTAAAATATTTTGTTCTAGTTGTGTGAAAAAGGTCCTTGGTAATTTGATAGGGATTGCATTGAATGTGTAGATTGCCTTGGGTAGTATAGTCATTTTGATAATATTGACTCTTCCAATCCAAGAGCATGGTATGTCTTTCCATCTGTTGATGTCATGCTTGATTTCTTTCATTAGCGTCTTACAGTTTTCAGAGTACAGGTCTTTTTAGGTAGGTTTATTCCTAAGTATTTGATTCTTTTTGATGTGATGGTAAATGGGATGCTTCCCTAATTTCTCTTTCTGATCTTTCATTGTTAGTATATAGAAATGCAGTTGATTTCTGTGTATTAATTTTGTATCCTGCCACTTTGCTTAATTCACTGATGAGCTCTAACAGTTTTCTGGTAGAGTCTTTAGGATTCTCTAGGTATAGTATCATGTCGTCTGCAAAAAGTGATAGTTTTTCTTCTTCCTTTCCAATTTGGATTCCTTTTATTTCTTTTACTTCTCTGATTGCTGTGGTTAGGACTTCCAAAACTATGTTGAATGGTAGTGGTGAGAGTGGACATCCCTGTCTTGTTCCTGATCTCAGCGGGAATTCTTTCAGCTTTTCACCATTAAGAATGATGTTAGCTCTGGGTTTGTTATAGATGGCCTTTATTATGTTGAGGTAGGTTCCCCCATGCCCACTTTCTGAAGGGTTTTTATCAGAAATGTGTGTTGGATTTTGTCAAAGGCTTTTTCTGCATCTATGGAGAGGAGCATATGGTTTTTATTCTTCAGTTTGTTAACATGGTGTATCACACTGATTGATTTGCGGATATTGAAGAATCCTTGCATCCCTTGGATAAATCCCATTTCATCATGATGTACTGTCCTTTTAAGGTATTGTTGGATTCGGTTGGCTAGTATTTTGTTGAGGATTTTTGCATCTATGTTCATGAGTGAAATTGGCCTATAATTTTCTTTTTTTGTGGTATCTTTGTCTGGCTTTGGTATCAGGGTGATGGTTGCCTCATAGAATGAGTTTGGGAGTGTCCCTTCCTCTGCAATTTTTTGGAAGAGTTTCCGAAGGATAGGCGTTAGCTCTTCTCTAAATGTTTGATAGAATTCACCTGGGAAGCCATCTGGTCCTGGACTTTTGTTTTTTGGAAGTTTTTTAATCACAGTTTCAATTTCAGAACTTGTGATTGGTCTATTCATATTTTCTGTTTCATCTTGGTTTAGTCTTGGAAGACTGTACTTTTCTAAGAATTTGTCCATTTCTTCTAGGTTTTCCATTTTATTGCCATATAGTTGCATATAGTAGTCTCTTATGATCCTTTGTATTTCTGTGATGTCCATTGTTACTTCTCCTTTTTCATTTCTAATTTTATTGACTTGTGTCTTCTTTCTTTTTTCTTGGTAAGTCTGGCTAAGGGTTTATCAATTTTGTTGATTTTTTTCAAAGAACCAGCTTTTAGTTTCATTGATCTTTCCTATGGCTTTCTTCATTTCTATTTTGTTGATTTCTGCTCTGATCTTCATGATTTCTTTTCTTCTACTAACTTTAGGTCTTGTCTGTTCTTCCCTCTCTAGCTGCTTTAGATGTAAAGTTAGGTTGTTTATTTGAGCTTTTTTCTTGTTTCTTGAGGTAGGTCTGTATTGCTATAAACTTTCCTCTTAGAAGGGCTTTTGCTGCATCCCAGAGGTTTTGGAGTGTCATATCCTTGTTGTCATTTGCTTCTAGGTATTTTTAAATTTCCTCTTTGATTTCTTCAGTGATCCATTGGTTATTTAGTAGCATGTTGTTTTAGTGTCCACATGTTTGTATTTTTTGCCTTTTTTTTTTTGTTGTTTATTTTCAGTCATATGGCATTGTGGTCAGAGAAGATGCTTGATATGATTTCATTTTTCTTAAAGTTACGAGGATTGATTTGTAGCCCAGGATGTGATCAATCTTAGAGAATGTTCCATGCGCAAGAGAAGAATGTGTATTCTGTTGCTTTTGGATGGAATGTCCTCTGAATATCTACTAAGCCCATCTGGTCTAATGCTTCGTTCAGGGCCTGTGTTTCCTTATTGATTTTCTGTCTGAATGACCTGTCCATTGCTGTAAGTGGGGTGTTAAAGTCCCCCACTCTGATGGTGTTATTTTTGATTTCTCCTTTTAAGATTGTTAGCAGTTGCCTTATATATTGTGATCCTATGTTGGATGCCTAGATATTTAAAATTGTTATGTCTTCTTCTTGGATTGATCTTTTGATCATTATGTAGTGCTCGTCCTTGTCTCTTAAAATGTTCATTTTAAAGTCTATTTTATCTGATAATGAATATTGCTACTCTGGCTTTCTTTTGATGCCCCTTTGCATGGAATATTTTCTTCCATCCTCTCACTTTCAATTTGTATGTGTCCCTAGGAGTGAGGTGGGTCTCTTGAAGATAGCATATATATGGGTCTTGTTTTTGTATCCATTCGGTTAGTCTATGTCTTTTGGTTGGGGCATTCAGTCCATTAACATTTAAGGCAATTGTTGATAACTATGTTCTTATTGCCATTTTGTTAACTGTTTTGGATTTTTGTTCTTTTTTCTTCCCTTATTCTCTTGCTGTTCCTCTTGTGGTTTGTTGACTATCTTTAGTGATTGTATTTGAGTTGATTTTTATTTGTGTTATCAATTGTAAACTTTTGGTTTTCAGTTACCCTGAAGTTTTGATATAGGAGTCTGTATATAAATGAGATTGTTTTAAGTTGTTGGTTTCTTAATTGCACATGTGTCTCCAGTGTCCTGCATTTGTGCTCTCTTCTTATGATTTCTGATTTTGGTAGCACAATTGTGCATGAATGATTTAGTATCTTTACTGTGTATATACCTTTACTGGTAAGCCTTGTCATTTGTGGTGTTTTTATTTCTGGTTGTGGCCTTTTTTTTTCTTTTTCCTGCCTAGAGAAGTTCCTTGTATAGGAACTTTATTTGTTGTAAAGCTGGTTTAGTGTTGCAGAAATCTCTCAGCTTTCTGGTTTTGATTTCTCCTTCAAATCTGAATGAGAGCCATGCTGGGTTAAGTAATCTTGGTTGGAATTTTTATCCTTTCATCACGCTAAGTTTATCATGCCACTCCCTCTGGCCTGCAGAGTTTCAGCTGAAGAATCTGCTGATAACCTTATTGGGGTTCCCTTGTATGTTATTTGTTTCTTTTCCCTATGTTTCAATATTTTCTCCTTGTCTTTAATTTTGGTCATTTTGATTAGTATGTGTGTTGGGGTGTTCCTCCTTGGATTTATTTTATATAGTACTTGCTGCGCTTCGTGGATTTGAGTGAGTGGTTCCTTTCCCATATTAGGGAAGTTTTGGGCTATTATCTCTTCGAATATTTTTCCTGTCCCCTTCTCTCTCTCTTCTCCTACTGGTACCCCTTTTATATGGAAGTTGGTGCATTTAACATTATCCCAGAATTCTCTGAGACTCTCCTCATTTCCCTTCAATCTTTTATCTCTTTTCTCTTCTGCGTTAGTCATTTCCACTAATCTGTCCTCCACCTCGCTGATTCATTCTTCTGCCTCCTGTATTCTACTGTTGGCTGCTTCTAATGAATTTTTTATTTCAGTTATTGTATTTTGCCTCTCTTCTTGCTTAATTTTTACGTCTGTATTTTTTTGCTCAGTGTTTCCTGTAAATTATCAATCTTTGCCTCCGATTTATTTCCAGTGTCTTGCATCATCTTCAGCATCAACAGTCTAAAGTCTCTTTCTGGGCGGCTGGTAATCTCCTCATCACTGAGCTGTTTTTCTGGGTTTTTTTTTTTTTTCCTCCCTTATCTGAGGTATAGTTTTCTTTCTTTTCATTTTTATAGGTTTTTGGTGTGGTGTCCTTTTTGCAGACAATAGAGTTGTAGCCTCTCTCAGTTCTGGTGTTTGCCTCCCCTGTGGCTGAAGTTGGTATGGGGGTGGGGCTTGCTGTAGGCTTCCTGATAGGAGGGACTGGTGTCTGCCTACTGATAGATGGAGCTGATTCCTGTCCCTCTGGTGGATGGGGCTTTGTCTGTGGGTGAGATTAGAGGTGGCTGTGTGCCTGAGGGGTCTTTAGGCAGCCTGTTTACTTATGGGTGGGGCTGTGGTCCCACTTGGATTATTGTTTGTCCTGGGGCTTCTCAGCTGATGGGAGGGGCCAGCATTTCCCAAAACAGCCACCTCCAGAGAAATGCAGGCTGATGAATGCTCCCCAGAGCTTTGCCTCCAATGCCCTTCCCCCACAACAAGCCACAGTCACCCCTGTTTTCCCAGGAGATCCTCCAGGTCTGATCCAGATTCCTGTGGAGACTCTGCTTTGCCCTGGACCCAGTGCACATGAAAGTCTGTGTGCGCCTTTTAAGAATGGGGTCTCTGTTTCCCCCAGTCCTGTGGAGCTCCTGCACACAATCCCTGCTGTCCTTCAATGCCAGGTGCTCCGGGGGCTCTTTGTCCCTGTGCCAGATCCCCAGGCTTGGGGATTTGACGTGGGGCTGTCAGTCCTGTAGGTGAGTCTCTGTGATACAGTTACTTTCCAGTCTGTGGGGCTTCCCACCCGGGAGGTATGGGGTTGCTTATATCGCATAATTGCCCCTTCTACCTCCTGATGTGGTCTCCTCTTTGTCTTCTGGAGTAGAATATCTTTTTGGAAGTTTCCAGTCCATTTGGTTGAAGGTTGCTCAGCATTTGGTTGTAATTTTGTTGTTTTTTATGAGAAGTTGAGCTCCAGTCCTTCTATTCCACCATCTTAATCCAGTCTCCCCCCAGGACTGCCTGGTTTTTAATTAGGAGATCCTGGACGAGGCAGTAAGAGCCTTCTGACTTTTTTTACTGGTAGGGTTGGGATGTTGAATGGGGAGTGTGTGGGTTGGAGTAAGTTAGGAGAAAGAAAGTGGTTAATGATAGGTTGTGGGCCCATTCTACTCTCAAGGAACATAGGATATCAGGGTTGGCAGGTGTCTGTGGATGGGTCTTTTAATTTGGGAGCATGCTGTCCAGCTGTGGAAGGGGTGGAGGTAGCCCATACCTCGGGCGTGGCAGTGGAGGCTGGCAGGGTGGTTTCTCAGGTCCTGGAGGAGTGAGGAGGAGGAGGGCGGGCTTGGTGATGGAGACAGGCATGAGAAACATAAGGGAGGCTCTGAATTTAGGCAGAATATCTCTGCCAAGAATGGGTTTGAGCACCTGGGTAGTATTGGAAATGAATGTCTGAATGGTGTCCGTGACGAGGCGCAGTTTAGAGGGGGTGCCGTTAAGGGTTTGCAGAGTAGGCCATCAGTCCCCACAGTAGAGACTTGAGAGGGTTGCGTGGGGCCTATAAATTCAGGTAATGCCAAGTAAGTGGCCCCATGTCAGAAAAAAAAAGAGATCGGCTTACCTGCAACCCGCAGTTTCCCGAGCCTCCAGTGGCATGGTAGGTGTGGTGGCCGGGGGGCCCAGGCACCCTCAGTCTTCTGCAGCCAGGCCAAGGAGGCTCTCCAGGTTGAGGTTTGATGATTCTGGTCTCTCCACAGGGCCTCCCTTGAGGGAGCTGGTCACAGTCAGCCTTCCATTTGGCGTCTCTTTGTTGCACTGTGGACAGCGGCCTGGGGGAGAGCGAGGGGCAGGGCATTTTGGACCAGTGGCTTTGTTGCCGCACCTGTAACATGGGCCTGGAGGGGCCTTACAGCCATTGTCCTTGTGAGGTAGCTTATATCTTAGGGAGCCCTGAACGGCAGTTGCCAGCGTTGGGTATTCAGCCTGATTTTGGCTTTTAGCCTCTTCATCCCAATTATTAAAGACCTTGAAGGTGAGGCTCAGGAGATCCCGTTGTGGGGTTTGAGGGCCATCCTCCCACTTGTGTATTTGGCGCCTTATGTCGGGTGCAGATTGAGAGATGGAGTGTTTAAGAAAAGTCTTCCTTCTACTCAGGAAGGGTCTAAAGTTGTTTATTTTTGGAGAGACTCTGTTAGGTGAGAAAGAAAGAGGACAGGCTTTTCGTCTGAGCCTTGACCAATTTCCTTTGGTTGTTTGTAGCTAACAGCTCCGTGTGCCACTTTTCAGAGCCCTGCTATGAGGCGAGTTGCTCTGTGACTTGGTGTCCGTGGCTGGGAATCTACCTGCTAGTCCCAGTTTGGGTCCTGTCTGGGGCCTGCTGCCCCCTCCGCTGGAGGTTATCTTGCCGCAGGGGGTGGTCAGCGTGGGCCTGCGCGGCTCGCCAGACCCTTTCTTCTCCTCGGGGAGAGGGCAGAGGATGCGATGATACAGACCCCGTGCCGGGCCAGGTCACAGGGCTGAGTGAGATCCTCGGGCTCCTTGATGTAGGTGGAGGGGTCGGAAGAGAAGGAGCCTGCTCTCTGCGCTGTGAGAGCGGTCAGACCTAGAGAAGGGGACGTGGACCTGGACAGTCCCGTCGGCTCCGCAGCTTCCGGTGAAGGGGGTAGAGGAGCCAGTTGGGAGGTGTCTTTGGAGGCAGGAGGTTGGGTCCGGGACCGTGTATGAGGAGGGGAGAAAGAAGAAGGGGTCGGGATCTGGATTAGGATTGGGAGGAGCTGAGGAGGTGAGGGCGGAGGGGAGGAAGGTCGTGAGCTGGTGGGAGAGCTGGCAGCTCAGAGCGGGTTGTAGGAGCGGGGGACGACGGCCTGTGGGATCGGAGGACGAGGTATCGGAACCAGACGGAGGCGGCCGTGGATGTTTTGAACGAAGGAGGAGAATTTGAAAGGTGAAGCAGGAAGAACGGAGCGAGGGTTGGGATCGGAGGGTAAAGAAGGCCTGCGCGTAGGGAATTTCGGGCCACTTGCCATTACGGCGGAAAAGTTATCGAGGTCACGAAAGATACTAAAATCGAAAGTGCTGTTTTTGGGCCATTGAGACCTAGTGGTATTAGAAACTTAAGACGCTTGGACGTAATGTCTCCTCTTAGTCCAAGAGTATCTGAATTTTGTAAGAGGCAGCCAAGGGGCGTGTTCCCAGGGGGGTGGAGAAAGTGTTCCCCACGATGAGAAGAGAGGACTAAGGGGACGGAGGGTAAGTAAGGGACTGCCTTTGGGAGTGCCACGCCTCAGGCTGGCGTCCCCAAATCTGAGTAGTGGACCTGAGAGAGAGAAAGAGAGAGAGGTTGCTCTCTGATGTGGGCGTCCCCAGATCAGAGGGACCGGGGCTGTGGGGTCTTCTGATCTAGCGCTGGGTTGTCTGAGAGAGTCGCGCTCTGATGTGTCAGAGAAACTGGGGCCCAGTGGCCGTGCTGACAGAAGACCCGGAAAGGTGGCAGTTACTGCCCCGGGAATTCAGAGGCCAGTGTTGGATGCGAGTCGGGAACGAATGGCCAAGTTCCGATTCGGCCGCCTCCCTGGCTGGGCTCCAGAGGGTTTGGGCTAAGAAGCCTAAGTCAGAGACCAAACCTGGGTGGGATCCAGAGGTTAGGTGCTGCCTGCTGTTCTCTGGGTTGCAAACTCAGGGGTTTGGGCACCTGTGACTGGCTCCGTTCCCTCGCCATTCTCCCCCCGGGTTTCAGCACCAGATGTTAGATTTTGCAAAGGGAGGAACTCCCAAGGCCAAGTTGGTAAAGCAAGAGAGATTTATTAAGGCATCCGAGGCAGATGGGCTGAGCTCAAGATGGTGCCAACGCTGACTGCTAGCAGGTGTTAGGCTTATAAAGGATCTTTTCTGGGAATTTATGGTGGGAACTTAGAGCGGGAACAATGAAGAAGGGGGAAGGAAGGTCAAGGGAAGGGTAGGGGGTCAGTCCCGTGGCAGAGGGCAATTAATTGTAGGTGGTTAATCTGTACAGCAGTTGTTTTCCACAGGCCATTGTTTCTTGCTGCCCAACTTGAGCCTCCACTTCTGCGAGAGGGTGTAAATCTTGCACAGGCCGTATGCGTGTCCACAGCAGTTCTCCAAGGTGAATAGCCACCTTCGGTGTCGGGCGGTGGTGGAGGGGGGAGTAGGGCCTGTCACCGTTTTCCCGAGAACCTATCAACTATGACACCAAAAGCACAAGCAACGGAAGATAAAATAGACATTGGAATTCATCAAAATTAAAAGCTTTTGTGCATCAGAGGACATTACCAAGAAAGTAAAACCTGCAAATGGGAGAAAATATTTGCAAAGTATATTTGATAAGGGTCTGCTATCAGAATATATAAAGAACTCATACAAATCAACAATAAAAAGCTGAAAATTGAGTAGAAGGCATCAGTAGACATTTCTCTAAAGGAGTTATATAAATGGCCAACAAGCACATGGAAAGATATTCAGCTTTACTGGTCATTAAGAAAATGCAGGAGTTCAGCGGAAACGAACTTGACTAGTACTCATGAGGACATGGGTTTGATCCCTGGCCCTCTTAGTGGGTTAAGGATCTGGCATTGCCGTGAGCTGTGGTGTAGGTCGCAGACATGGCTCGGATCTGGCATTGCTGTGGCTGTGGTATAGGCCAGTGGCTACAACTGCAGTTCGACCCCTAGCCTTGGTAACCTCCATATGCCACGGGTATGGCCCTGAAAAGACCAAAAAGAAATAAAAATTAAAAAAATGGCTAAACATATGTTATGTGAATTTCAGTTAAAAATATACATACACCTAACAATTAGTTCTTTAAGTTGTGTAACCTTGCGATTTTAAGTGCTTTAATATTTCATCTGAGTGGAGTTATTACAGTTGTTACATAATATTTTACACATAATGATTTTAATTTTCACTAAATGTGAAGTTTATTGGAAATACGTGTTAAGGGTACAAATTTTTTTGGGGGGTGGGGGGTGCACTCATGGCATATGGAGGTTCCTAGGCAGGCTAGGGGTTGAATTGGAGCTGTAGCCGCCGGCCTACGCCACAGCCACAGAAACGCAGGATCCAGGCCATGTCTGCAACCTACACCACAGCCCGTGGCAACGCTGGATCCTTAACCCGCTGAGCAAGGCCAGGGATCGAACCTGCATCCTCTTGGATGCTAGTCACATTCGTTAACTGCTGAGCCATGGTGGGAACTCCAAGGGTACGAATGTTTTAATGCCCTTTAGTTCCTCTGTCTTATCAGTGAATGCTAAAGGGTTCAGCATCAATTCTATTCCTGTTTTATTATTTTTTTTACCTTAAATCCCACAACCTTTGTTTATTATAAAGGTGAACCCTGATCCTCATGATGGGTTTATTGGTAGGATTTCTGGTAGCAATCACAGGTACTAGGGTCTCTACACTTTTGAATTTGCAGATATAGGGATCAACTACTAGCAGTGTCCAGTCATACTGGATGAGGATGTCTTTGATCTCTTTCTTAGAAGCCTATCCTTATATATCTAGTAATAGACCACCAGTGCTTTGGAGGTGGGCTGATGGATTGCAAAAATCTGGGCTGTGTGGCCACTCTTCAGATGGACACAGAGGTCCATGCCAGCTAATTGCGTCTTGCCCAGTAGCAGAACTGGTGCCAGTAGCTTGTATTGCAGCCATATTGCGCCTGTGCACAGTCGGTTCTTATCTGGGGGTAACCCATTCACCTAATGAGACCGTTCCCCTGTTTGCAGTGTGCCATGGCTGTGGCCGTCTTCTTGCATCCGGAGACCTGTACCAACTTGGCGTGGCCGCAGGTGTAGAAAAGATCCTCATCCTGAGGCACCTCAACTAAAAGCCCAATTTTGTGTTTTCTTAGACTCAAGTGATGAGAAACATTGTTTTTTGCTTTTTTGTTATATCTGGTTTACAGTTTTCTGTCCATTTTTCAACTGCACAGCATGGTGACCCGGTTACACATACATATATAGATTCATCACAAGTGATTAGACATAGTTCCTGGTGCTATACAGCCGGATCTCCTTGCTTTTCCATCCCAAAGGCAATAGTCTACAACTGTTAACCCCAGACTCCCATCCCATCCCACTCCCTCCCCCACCCTCTTGGCAACCACAAGTCTGTTCTCCAAGTCCGTGATTTTCTTTTCTGTAAAAAGGTTCATCTGTGCAGTCTATTAGATTCCACATATAAGTGAATATCATATGGTATTTGTCTTTCTCCTTCTGACTTACTTCACTCAGTATGGGGATCTCTAATTCCATCCATGTTGCTGCAAATGGCATTATTTTATTCTTTTTTATGGCTGAGTGAGAAACGTTGTTTTTTGTTTGTTTTTGTTTTCTTTTTAGAGCTTTTTTCTGTAACCTGCAGCATATGGAAGTTCTCGGGCTAGCGGTGGAATTGGAACTGCAGCTGCCAGCCTATGCCACAGCCACAGCAACACCGGATCCGAGCTGCATCTGCAACCTACACTGCAGCTTGCAGCAACTCCAGATCCTTAACCCACAGAATGAGGCCAGGGATAAAACCCACATACTCATGGACACTGCATAGGTTCTTGTTTTTTTTTTTTTTATTTTTCTGTGATAAATGCAACATACAAACTTTATTTAACAAAAGTAACAGGTAAAATCAAACAGGCACTTATATTAAGAAAACATTGACTGGAAGAAATTTTACCTTAAACACCTTTCAGTCACCTACTTGCAGTTGCATTTAACTGAGCTCTCCCGCTGTGAAGGACACTGTTCATGCACAGGTACAGATGAACAATTTGTACATTTTTCAGATATTCACTGAATACTACCTTATATACACATATTCATTAAATTTGACAGATTTAATTGACGATCCCCAGATGTTCTTCATTTTTGTTGACCTTTTGGAAGAGGTTGTCTAAAGAGAAGAATGTGTGGTTCTGGCTCATGAATCATGTAATGAACCCAGCCTAGACTCTGTTGGACACCATGTCTCCTCCACTCCTCCTCAGACATCAGATGGGTTTTGGGTACTTGTTTGGAAAGTTCTGTGGGTAACATGACGTGCCGGTACTCGTAGTACTCATCGAAGTGTTTGTCCAAGTAGTAGATCTGCTTATGGTCTGTTCTGCAGGCAGGCGGGTAGGCTGCGCTTGACCGAAGCAATGGGATGCGAAGTGTGGACGCAGGGAGCCGCACTCCCTGGCTGGACCAACCTGATACTACATAGGTTAACCTTCTCAGCCTCAGTGGGAGCTCTGAAGCATTGTTAATATAAATAAGTAGATGGTGGTGGAAAGAATTTTTCTGTGTCAGTGTCATTTAGTTTTTTGAAATTCTGTGTCATGTGCCAAAAAGCACATATGACTTAATGTAAATTTAGTTTCAGTGACTTATCAGGTTACAACTCAGATTTTCATCCATTTTTGAAACTAAAGAATTGGAAAAACCGCATAAGAATTTGGTAATCATTCCTCACTCACTACTTTCTCAGCTCCTGCACCAGTATTTCTAGTTGGCCCTGTGCTTAGTGTTTGAGAGGTTTTTGTCTCTCAAGGAAATCTGTCATGGTAATAGAACACACATAGGTTAGAGGAATATATTTCTTTTGTAAAATGAAAACATTTAATTCTTTTTTTCCATTATAGCTGGCTTACAGATTTCTGTCAATTTTCCAACTGCACAGCATGGTGACCCGGTTACACATACATATATGGATTCGTCATAAGTGATTAGACATAGTTCCCAGTGCTATACAGCAGGATCTAAAAATGTTCAATTCTTAAAGGGTCTGAGAAGAAAAAGGTGAAGTCTTATGACACAAGCAGAGCAGTTTTTAAAATAATGATGTATAGAAGCTGAAAATCTGATGCCCAGAAAACCTTTCCATGCTCACTTGCCTCTAAAAATCTTTACATACCTAAAGGGCAATGAACACTCTGAGATCTTGTATTAAGTGCTTCATACAGCCTTTAAATAGGAATCTTTGAATAGTTTGAGACTTGTGTGTACTGTGAATAAAGAGGAAAAAAAGTTTAGAATTTGGCCCTGAAGTTTATTTCAAAATGGGTTTATTTATTTTCTTCCTAGATTGTGTCGGAATAAATGTAGAATTAATGTAAAATTCTTTTAAAACTTGGTGCATTGGGGGTATTGGCTTCTCTTATAATTCCTTTTCTAAACTTTTTCCTAGGTCAATGAATGGTCATTGAAAATAAGAAAGGAAATGAGAGTTGTTGACAGGCAAATAAGAGGTAAATTATTTGTTTCCTGGTCTTTACCGTCTTGTTCTCTTTTGCATTAACTAGACTGCATCTACATTTATACAACATAGCTTATATTATTCATAGCTATCCTAATTATTTTGCTTGCTAATATAAAATAAAACAAGATATAATGAACTCAAAGAAACTTTACATTTTGAAAGAACTCAGTCTTTTCTCTGGCCCAGAATTTAGCTACTGAAGGTGGAGGGGCTATGTTCATTTATCTCTGATTTCCTAAAGTCCAGTTTAGTGTTGGAAACAAAGCAGGTGCTCATAGTCTGGGGTAGATAGAAGAATGGCCTCCCAGAGATTGCCATGTCCTACTCCCCAGAACCTGTGGATATGTTACGTTATTTGCAGATTTGCTTATCCTGGGTTATCTCGGTGGGCTAGGTGTAATCGTAAGAGCACTTATAAGAAGGAAGATGTTGAGAAAAAGTGAAAGACAATGAGATATGACTGCAGAACCATATGTTTGATGTACTTTGAAGTTGGAGGATAGGGAGTTCCGGTGCAGCGGAAAACAGTCTGACTAGGAACCATGAGGTTGCGGGTTCGATCCCTGGCCTCGCTCAGTGGGTTAAGGATCCAGTGTTGCTGTGAGCTGTGGTGTAGGTTGCAGACGCGGCTTGGCTCTGGCATTGCTCTGGCATAGGCCGGCAGCTACAGCTCCTATTAGACCCCTAGCCTGGGAACCTCCATATGCCCTAAAATGGCAAAAGACAGGAAAAAAAAAAGGCAGAGGATGAAGCCAAAGAATGAAGTTGACCTCTAGAAAACTAGAAAAGGCAAGGAAATGGATTCTTCCTTAAAGCTTCCAGAGTGCAGGCTTTCCCTCCAACACCTCAATTTTAGACTTGTGATCACTAGAATTAAAGAATAAATTTTTGTTGTGTTAAGCCATAAAAAAAGGAACTAAAGAATTCTCTTCCTACTTATGAAGAAATGGTTTTATGGAATTCAAATTAAGTAATTTGTATGCAAGGAATATGGTGGATATTTTTTTGGGGGGGGGCGCACCTGCAGCATATGAAGGTTCCCAGGCTAGGGGTTGAATTGGAGCTACAGCTGCCGGCCTACACCACAGCCACAGCGACACCAGATCCTGGCCACTTCTGTGACCTACACCACAGCTCACGGCAATGCTGGATCCTTGACCCACTGAGTGAGACCAGGAATGGAACCTGCAACCTCATGGTTCCCAGTCGGATTCGTCATGGTTCCCAGTCGGATTCGTTTCCTCTGCACCACATCGGGAACTCCAGGAATACAGTTCTATTTCCTCTATAGTTGTTTATCTTAGCATGGCTGAAAATTGAGCAAAATGTATTTCTAGGTAAAGTTGATTATTGTTGAGTATTACTTAAAATTAAGGTGACTTGTAAAAGATAGTGATGTTGGAAACTTTTATGATTTTTTAACACTTTTATGATTAGTGAAAAATTAAGACGTATCTCAATGTCCTTTTTAAAAAAGCATTAGCATACCAGTGTAGAGGTAGAGGAATAAGAGGTACAAACAATTAGGTGTAAAATAACTACAGGAGTTCCCATGGTGGCTCAGCAATTAACAAACCCGACTAGCATCCATAAGGACACAGGTGGATCCCTCGCCTCACTCAATGGGTTAAGGACCCAGCGTTGACATGAGCTGTGCTGTAGGTCGCAGACGCAGCTTGGATCCCATGTTGCTGTGGTATAGACCAGCAGCTACAGCTCCAATTTGACCCCTAGCTTGGGAACCTCCATATGTGTATGCTGAGGGTGTGGCTCTAAAAAGCAAGAAATAAAAAAATAACTATAACAATATATAGTATAGTATGGGTGATATAGCCAGTGTTTTAAAATAACTAAGTGGAATATAACCTTTAAAAATTGTGAATCAGGAGTTCTTGTTGTGGCTCAGCAGTTAACAAACCCGACTAGCATCCATGAGGACGCAGGTTCGATTCCTGGCCTTGCTCAATGGGTTAAGGATCCGGCGTTGCTGTGAGCTGTGGTGTAGGTCGCAGACATGGCTCGGATCCCATGTTGCCATGGTTGTGGCGTAGGCCGGCGGCTACAGCTCCAGTTGGACCCTCCATATTGCTGCTGGTGCAGCCTTAAAAAGACAAAAAATAAATAAAATAAAAAAATTTGAGTTACTACATTCACATCCATGATGGAGTAATGGTTCTGGAGTTGAACTCCCACTGTAAATAAAGAAAAAACTGGACAAACTGTAAAACGTGTTTTCAAACATTGGATAATTGTCTGTTCAGGACTTTGCTCACTGAGAGAAGGGAAAGAAAAGGACAGAGCCCCAGTGTGGTCCTAGTATTCTGCCTGGAGAAACTTTCTGGGTCATAGCATGTGGAAGACTGTCCCGAGGAGAGCGTGGTGGTCCCACTGAATTGAAGAGACAGGTTCAGGGAGGCTGCAGTGGCTGGAATTTGTGGGGCAAAATATCAGAATAAAAGCAGTATCCAGAGACAGCACTAAATGTCTGCATGGGGTCCCATTCAGTTTTTAGCTGAGTACTAAACTGTGCATACTTAGAATGACATTTCAAGAGGCTGGAAAAAAACAATTACTGGAATTAGAACAATTACCAGGAAGGTATAAGCTAAAGAATTCCCAGAGCTAACAAAGGATTGAGAGATGGCAGAGCTCTGAGCAGACCCAGAAAAGAGACTTTGTTGAATGTCTGGGGCCCCAGAAGGGTCTTGCCTGATTTTAAGGTGAAAGGAATCCTAAATTAGAGGCTACCATAAGCCCAACACCAACAAAGCTTAAAAAGAAATCTTGAAAGCTGAGCTGCCAAAATAAGCAGAATACTTTTTAAAGACCAAAAATGCAGATGACCAAAGATGCAGACACCTCAGAATGAAACATTTTTTTTTCCATTATAGCTGGTTTACAGATTTCTGTCAATTTTCCTACTGCACAGCATGGTGACCCGGTTACACATACATATATAGATTCGTCACAAGTGATTAGACATAGTTTCTGGTGCTATACAGAAGGATCTCCTTGCTTTTCCATCCCAAAGGCAATAGTCTACAACTGTTAACCCCAGACTCCCATCCCATCCCACTCCCTCCCCCACCCTCTTGGCAACCACAAGTCTGTTCTCCAAGTCCGTGATTTTCTTTTCTGTAAAAAGGTTCATCTGTGCAGTCTGTTAGATTCCAGATATAAGTGATATCATACAGTATTTGTCCTTCTCCTTCTGACTTATTTCACTCAGTATGAGGATCTCTAATTCCATCCATGTTGCTGCAAATGACATTATTTTATTCTTTTTATGGCCAAGTAGTATTCCATCGTGTATATATACCACGTCTTCCTAATCCAATCATCTGTAATGGGCATTTGGATTGTTTCCGTGTCTTGGCTATTGTGAATAGTGCTGCAATGAACATGCATGTGCAAGTGTCTTTTTCAAGGAAATTTTTGTCTGGATATATGCCCAAGAGTGGGATTGCTGGGTCATATGGTAGCTCTGTATAGTTTTCTAAGGAACCTCCACACTGTTTTCCATAGTGGTTGTACCAGCTTACATTCCCACCAACAGTGCAAGAGGGTTCCCTTTCCTCCACTCCCTCTCCAGCATTTGTTGTTTGTGGCCTTATTAACAATGGCCATTCCGACTGGTGTGAGGTGGTATCTTGTGGTAGTTTTGATTTGCATTTCTCTAATAATCAGTGATGCTGAGCATTTTTTCATGTGCTTGTTGGCCATCTGTATATCTTCTTGGGAGAAATGTCTGTTCAGGTCATTTGCCCATTTTTCAATTGAGTTGTTGGCTTTTTTGCTGTTGAGCTGTATAAGCTGTTGGTATATTGTAGGGATTAAGCCCTTGTCAGTTGCATCATTTGACACTATTTTCTCCCATTCTGTAAGTTTTCTTTTTGGTTTCCTTTGCTCTACAAAAGCTTGTCAGCTTGATTAGGTCCCATTGGTTTATTTATTTATTTATTTTGTCTTTTTGCCTTTTGTAGGGCTGCACTCGTGGCATATGGAGGTTCCCAGGCTAGGGGTCGAATCAGAGCTATAGCCGTGGGCCTACACCACAGCTACAGCAACACCAGATCCGAGCCGTGTCCGCAACCTACACCACAGCTCACAGCAACGCCGGATCCTTAACCCACTAAGCAAGGCCAGGGATCGAACCCACAACCTCATGGTTCCTAGTTGGATTCGTTAACCACTGAGCCACTACGGGAACTCCCCATTGGTTTATCTTTGCTTTTATTTCTGTTGCTTTGGGAGACTGACTTGAGAAAACATTTGTAAGGTTGATGTCAGAGAATATTTTGCCGATGTTTTCTTCCAGGAGTTTAATGGAGTCTTGTCTTATATTTAAGTCTTTAAGACATTTTGAGTTTATTTTTGTGCATGGTGTGAGAGTGTGTTCTAGTTTCATTGATTTGCATGCAGCTGTCCAGGTTTCCCAGCAATACTTACTGAACAGACTGTCTTTTTCCCATGTTCTTGCCTCCTTTGTCAAAGATTAATTGACTGTAGGCATCTGGGTTTATTTCTGGGTTCTCTGTTCTGTTCCATTGGTCCGTATGTCTGTTGTGGTACCAGTACCACACTGTCAGATTACTGTGTCTTCGTAATATTGCCTGAAGTCTGGGAGAGTTATGCCTCCTGCTTGGTTTTTGTTCCTCAGAATTACTTTGGCAATTCTGGGTCTTTTGTGGTTCCATATAAATTTTTGGATTGTTTGTTCTAGTTCTGAGAATAATGTCATGGGTAATTTGATAGGGATTGCACTGAATTTGTAGATTGCTTTGGGTAGTATGGCCATTTTTACAATATTAATTTTTCCAGGCCATGAGCATGGAATATCTTTCCATTTCTTTGTATCTTCTTTGATCTCCTTGATTAATGTTTTGTAGTTCTTGGCATATAAGTCTTTCACCTCCTTGGGAAGGTTTATTCCCAGGTATTTGATTTTTTGGGGTGCTATTTTAAAAGGTAAAGTATTTTGGAATTCTTTTTCTAATATTTCATTGTTAGTATACAGAAATGTGATTGATTTCTGAAGGTTAACATTATATCCTGCTACTTTGCTGAATTTGTTGATCAGTTCAGGTAATTTTGGGGTTGAGTCCTTTGGGTTTTCTCTATATAGTATCATGTCATCTGCATATAGTGACAGTTTTACCTCTTCGTATTTGGATGCCTTTTATTTCTTTTGTTTGTCTGATTGCTGTAGCTAGGACTTCCAATACTATGTTGAATTAACAGTGGTGAGAGTGGGCATTCTTGTCTTGTTCCAGATTTTAGTGGGAAGGCTTTAGCTTTTCTCCATTGAGTATTATATTTGCTGTGGGTTTGTCATAAATAGCTTTTATTATATTAAGGAATGTTCCTCTGTACCCACTTTGGTAAGAGTTTTGATTATGAATGTATGTTGGACACTGTCAAATGCTATTTCTGCATCTGTTGAGATGATCATGTGGTTTTTGACTTTTCTTTTGTTAATGTGGTGTATGACATTGGTTGATTTGCGTACCTTGAACCATCCTTGTGCACTTGGGATGAATCCCACCTGGTTGTGTGTATGATCTTTTTTATATGTTGTTAGATTCGGTTGGCTAAAATTTTGTTGATAATTTTTGCATCTAAAAATGAAACATTTCAAGTGTCCAACATTCCATGAAAATTACTAGGAAGAAGCAAGAAAGTATGACCCAAAATCAAGAGAAAAATCAGGAAATAGGAGTTCCCATTGTAGCTCAGTGGTTAAGAAACCTGACTAGTATCCATGAGGATGTGGGTTTGATCCCTGGCCTTGCTCAGTGAGTAAAGGATCTGGCATTGCCATAAGCTGTGGTGTAGGTCACCGACGCAGGATCTGAACTACATCTGCGACCTATACAACAGCTCACGGCAACACTGGGTCCTTAACCCACTGAGCAAGGCCAGGGATCGAACCTGCAACATCTTGGTTCCTAGTCGGATTCATTAACCCCTGAGCCATGACGGGAACTCCTATTTTGTTCTTTTTTATGACTGAGTATACTTAATATTGTTAAGATGTCATAGCACCCTGTGTGATCTACAGATTTATTACAATCCCTATGAAAATCTTAATGATCTTTTTTGTATAAATGGAAAAAAAATGTATCTTAAATTTCATATGGAATCTCAAGGAACTTGAGAGCCAAAACAATCTTGAAAAAACAACAGCAACAACAAAATTGGAGAGTCATGCATCTCTATTTCAAAACTTACTAGATATATACAGTCCACTCCATCCAAAAGCAGCAGAATATATATTCTTTTCAAGTACACGTGTGACATTCTCAAGGATAAATCACATGGGAGGCCACAAAACAAGATAAAACAATGTCAACCATCTTTTCTAGCCACAATTCTATGAGAAATCAACTGCAAGGAAAA
Source organism: Catagonus wagneri (assembly GCA_004024745.2). NCBI lineage: Eukaryota > Metazoa > Chordata > Mammalia > Artiodactyla > Tayassuidae > Catagonus > Catagonus wagneri. The sequence continues at coordinate 6,086,645 of PVHT021183520.1, read as the reverse complement.
AAGCCCTGCAGTACATAACAAACACATGGAGACTAAACAGTGTGCTACTACAAAACCATGGGTTATTGAAAACTCAAAGAGGAAGTCAGAAAATACCTGTAGACAAATGAAAATGGAAACAACAGTGGCAAAAAAAGAAAAAGATAAAGGAGAATTTAAAACCAACACCACAGAAATACAAAGAATTATAGCAGAGTACTATGGACAACTTAGAAGAAATTGGTAAACTCTTAGAAATGTGCAGTCTTCCAGGACTGAATCATGAAGAAATAGAAAACATGAACAGACCAATTGCTGGTAATGAAATTGAAGCAGTAATAAAACAACCCCCGAAAAATAAAAGTTCAGGATCAGATGGTTTCGTGGTCGAATGCTACCAACTGTTTAAAGAAGAGTTCGTATCTCCCCTTCTCAGTCTATTTCAACGATTTGAGAGGAAAGAACATTTCCAAACTCATTCTAAGAGGCCAGCATCAACCTAATATCAAAAGCAAACAAAGATATCCCAGAAAAGAAAACTAAAGGCCAATATTACTGATGAAGAGAGATGCAAAATTTCTCAGCAAATTTAGCAAACCAGATTTTTGTTACGGCTCAGTGGAAATAAACCTGATTAGTATCCTTGAGGATGCAGGTTCGATCCCTGGCCCCCCACTCATTGGGTTAAGGATCCAGCATTGCTGTGAGCTGTGGTGTAGGTTGCAGATGTGGCTCAGATCCCTCATTGCTGTGGCTGTGGCTGGCAACTGTAGCTCCAATTAGACCGCTAGCCTGGGAAGTTTCATATGCTACAACTCTGCAAACCGAATTAAAAAAAAAAATTGGCAAACCAAATTCAATACATTTTAAAGGATCATGGATTGACCTAGAGGCTATTATGCCAAGTGAGATAAAACAGAGAAGTAAAACATCATATGATTTCACTTTTATGTGGAATCTAAAAAACAAAACAAATGAACAGAACAAAACACAGTTACTGATACAGAGAACATCAGGGGGTATCTGGAGGCGGGGGATGAGTGAGATAGGAAGATTGAGGCACATACTCCACTTGCAAATCAGATGAGTCATATGCATGAAATGTATGGAGTGCGAATATAGTCAATAATAGTTCCTGTCGTGGTTCAGTGGTTAACGAATCTGACTAGCATCAGTGAAGATGCAAGTTCGATCCCTGACCTTCCTCAGTGGGTTAAAGATCTGGCGTTGCCGTGAGCTGTGGTGTAGGTTACATATGTGGTTCGGATCCTTCATTGCTGTGACTGTGGTGTAGGCTGGCTGGTACAGCTCTGAATAGACCCCTAGCCTGGGAATCTCCATATGCCACAGGTGCAGCCCTAAAAAAAAATCTATGTAATATCTTTGTACAGTGATAGATGGTAACTGATGATCACCTTGAGGTGATCGCTTTGTAATATCAATTCACTATGTTGTGCACCAGAACTATCATAGGTCAATTCCAGTTCAAAAGAAAACACAAATTCATAGAAAAAGAAATTAGTCTTATGGTCACCAGAGGTGGGATTTAGGAGGAATGGGAATTGGATGAAGGTGGTTAAAAGGTAGACTTCCAGTATAAGATAAATAAGTACTAGGGATGTAATATATGACAAGAAATATAATTAACACTGTTATGTTATATATGAAAGTTGTTAAGAGCAAATCCTAGGAGTTCTCATCACCAGAATGAAATATTTTTCTGTGTCGGCTTTTATTCTGTATATTTATGATAAGATGGATGTTCACTGAACTTACTGTGGTCATCACTTCATGGTGTAAGTCAGTCATCATGATGTATATTTGTACAGTGCTGTATGTCAATTATATCTCAAAAAAAACCAAACTGTAAGAAAAAATCTTTATAAAAAACTGCCTAGGAGTTCCCATCGTGGCACAGCAGTTAACGAATCTGACTGGGAACCATGAGGTTGTGGGTTTGATCCCTAGCATCACTCAGTGGGTTAATGATCCAGTGTTTCTGTGAGCTATGGTGTAGGTTGCAGACGCGGCTCAGATCTGGCGTTTCTGTGACTCTGGCTTAGGCCAGCAGCAACAGCTCTGATTAGACCTCTGGCCTGGGAACCTCCATATGCCGCAGGTGTTGCCCTAAAAAGCAAAAAAAAGCAAAAAACAAAAAAGTGCCTAAACAAAACCATTACGCTACCAGCATGAAGACAGTCATAAAGAGGAGTTCCTGTCATGGCGCAGAGGAAACGAATCCGACTAGGAACCATGAAGTTGTGGATTCAATCCCTGCCCTAACTCAGTGGGTTAAGGATCTGGTGTTGCCATGAGCTATGGTGTAGGTCAAAGATGTGGCTTGGATCTTGAGTTGCTGTGGTGTAGGCTGGCAGCTGTAACTCCGATTTGACCGCTAGCCTGGGAACTTCCATATGCCACGGGTGCAGCCTTAAAAAGACAAAAAAAGAAAAAAGACAGTCATAGACACCAATGAAATAGAATAGAGCACCCAGAAATAAACCCTCACACATGGTCAAGTGATTTCAGATTGGGTGCTAAGACCATTCACTGAGGAGAAGATGGCCTTTTCAACAAATGGTGCTGTATAAACTGGATTTCCTCATGCAAAAGAATGACCGGACTCTTACCTAAAACCATTTACTGAAATTAATTAAAAAATGAATCAGAGACCTAAATGGAAAACCTAAACTAGAAAACCCCTAGACAAAAACAGGACAAAAGTTCATGACTTCGGATTTGGCAGTGATTTCTTGGATTTGACCCTAAAGCCTCAGGCAACAAAAAGTATAATAGACAACACAGACTTCATGAAAATTAAAAATTTTGTCAATCAAAGACACAGTAAAAAGAGAATGGAGTAAAAGGGCAACCCAGAGATTGGGAGAAAATATGTGCCTGTCATGTATCTGATAAAGAATTAATATCTCGAATATATATAGAACTGCAAACTCCTAAAACTCAGCAACTTTAAAAAAACCCTATTCAAAACTGGCCAAGGGACTCGAATAGTCTACATAATATTTCTTCAAAGAAGGTATTCCAGCGGTCAGTAGACACATAAAAAGATGCTCAACATCACTGACCATTAGGGAAATACAAATCAAAATCACAATGACCTTATTATATCCATTAGGATATCTGCTGTCAATCAAAACAAAACATGACAAATGCTGGCAAAGGACGTAGAGAAATCAGAACCGCTCATCACTGTTGGTAGGAATGTAAAACGGTGCGTGCAGCACCTGTGGAACACAGATGACTGTTCCTCAAAAGGTTAGAAATAGAATTACCATGTGATCCAGCAGTTGAGTGTTGCTACAGGCTGAATGTGTGCTTCCCAGATTCATGTGTTGAAGCCCACATCTTCAATGTGAAGACCTCTTGGGACGGGGGAGTGCTTTTAGGAGGTGATCAGGCCGTGAAGGTGGAGCCTCATGAATGAGATTAGTGCTCTGATCAGAAGAGACACAGAAAAGATCATTTCTGTCCTCCCTGCGAGAGGGGACAGCAAGAAGGCCTCCATCTGCAGAAGAAAGGCTTTCATCAGGAACGAATTGGCCAGCACCTTGATCCTGGACTTCCCAGCTTCCAAGTGGTGTGTGAAATAAATTTCTGTTGTTTAAGCCACCTAATATATGGTATCCTTTTTTTTTTAGCAACCCGACTGATCTAATATAGATATCGGTACCAAGAAATGGGGTGCTGCTGTGACAAACACATAAAATACAGAAGCAGCTTTGGAATTAGGTTAATGGGTAGAGGCTAGAAGAGTTTTGAGTTGCATGCTAGCAAAAGCCTACTTTGCCAAGAATGGACCTTTAAGGGTGATTCTGGTGAGGGCTTGAGGAAAAAAAAGGGAGAGCTGGAGAGAAAGCCTCCGTTTTCTCAGAGAACACATAATTAACCATGTGCATCATGTTGGAAGCAATATGGTTGGTAAAGGCCATTCTGATGCGATCTCAGCTGGAAATGAGGGACATGTTAGTGGAGTGTGGCCAAAGACAATTCTTGATAAAGTGGCAAAGAACTTGGCAGAACTGTGTTCAGGGTCTAGTGTTTTATGGACGTTGGAACTTGCAAGCAGTGGAATTGTATGTATGTTTAGCTGAAGAGATTTCTAAGCAAAGTATTGGAGGATTGACTTGGTTCTTTTTGGCTATAGTAAAATGCAAGGAGAGAAATGAAGAAGAAATTGTTAAGCAAAATGGAACCAGAACTTAAAATTTGGAATAATCTGTCCATATTGCCAAAAAATGAGAAAGAATGTTTAGAAGAAGACACCAAGTACCTGGCTGACCTGTGTGACTGACCATTTGATAAGGAGATTAGTACGGGTGTATCCCCTGGACTTTATCCGCTACCCCAGCAAGGTCACTGCCACTCTGAACTGAAGGAGGTGGATCCAGGTCAGAATCAAGGGAAGGCTGTTGGACTTTTTCCATTTGACAGGACAATAAAACTTAGGCTTTGGACTTGCAGCACTCTTCAAGGAAAGAATGTCCCCAAATGTGGTTCAGACATCATTAAGGGCCACTACCTCAGTTCCAATGTTAGACTGCCTTCAAATTTTATGTGTCAAAGTCCTAATTCTAGTGTGAGAGTATTTGGAGGTGGGGCCTTTGTGCAGTAATTAAGTCTTGAGGGTGGAGCCCATATGAATGAGATTAGTGCCCTAGTAAGAGGAGACAAAAGAGATGAACTCTGCCTCTGCCATGTGAAGATAACAGCAAGAAGGCATCCACCTGTAAACCAGAAAGTGGGTTCTCACCCAGAACCTTGATCTTGGACTTCCCAGGCTTTAGAACTGTGAGAAGTAAATTTGAGCCACACAGTCAGTGGCAATATAGGTATATATACAAGTGATTTGAAAGCAGGGACTCCAAGATATATTCGCACACTCTTATCCATAGCAGCATTATTCATAGTAGTTAAAGATGGTAAAAGGAACACAGGTGTCCATCCATGGCCAAATGGATAAACAAAATTTGATATATACACATGATGGAATATTCAGCCATCGCAAGGTAGGGCATTCTGATACATGCTACACAGTGGCTGGACCTCGAAGACTTTATGCTTAGTGAAAGAAGCTGGTCACGAAAAAAAAAAATTCTTTAGGATTCTTTTTATATAAGGTACCCAGAGTAGTCAGCTTCCCCAAACAGGAAGTAGCGTGGTCTTTGCCGGGGGCTGGCCGGAGGAGGGAATGGGGAGGTAGTATTTAACGGGTTTGAGTTTCAGTTTTGAAAGTCGTGAAGAGTTCTGGAGAGTTCAGAGCGTGGTGATGGTTCACAACAATATGAATGTACTTAATCCTGCTGAACTGTGCACTTCAGAATGCTTAGGATGGTAAATTTTATGTTATATATATTTTACCATAGTAGAAAGAAAATCTCTGTACATAACATAGATATATCCGACCTCTAGTTGAAGTTGTTATCCTACTTTTAATATGCTCAGATTTTCGGTCAGTTGCAGGTTTTTATAAATCATTAATGAATGTGCTGAGATTGTACCCCTGTAATTGTGGGACTACTACTTATTGATTATTAGAACAAACTCTGGAATGCATGTACAGTATTTTTGAAGCTCCTTAGTGCCAGTACAAACAAATGTTAGAATAAGCTTTTGCAAAAGCAGTTTTGAAATTTTGTCTGGCGTACTAGGATCTACTTTTCTGTTTACTGTTACACTACTTTAATGTTGTTTCTGGCTATAATGAATACCCACCTCATTAATTATTTTTATTTTGTTTATATCCTCCTATCTGGTTTCTTATTTAATAGACACATTTAGATCACAGTAAGAACAGATTTCAGGAGTTCCTGCTGTGGCCCAACGGGATCGGCAGCATCTCTGCAGCACTGGGATGCAGGTTTGATCCCCGGCCTGGAACGGTGGGTAAAGGATCCATTGTTGCCACAGCTGCAGCGTAGGTCACAACTGCGGCTTGGATATGATCCCTGGCCGGGGAAATCTGTATGCCACAAGGCAGCCAAAAAAGGGAAAAAAAACAACAAAAAAAAAACAGGTCTCAATACCAGTAAGTCTCCTGGTCTAGCCCTAATTTTTTTTTTTTTTTGAGTTTTGTGTTATGTTCTAAACTTAGATATCCAAAGAGAAGAAGACAAAGTGAAACGATCTGTGAAAGATGCTGCCAAGAAGGGTCAGAAGGATGTCTGTGTGGTTCTGGCCAAGGAGATGATCAGATCGAGGAAGGCTGTGAGCAAGCTCTATGCATCCAAAGCGCACATGAACTCTGTGCTCATGGGGATGAAGAACCAGCTGGGTAAGATGCTTGTTGGCACTGATGCCCTTGCTGTTGTTTGCAATACTGGTTTCCTTGAGGAGGAAGAATGGTCTCAGCTCTGGTTTTTATTCTTTGCATTGTCTTAGTTGGGGTGTTATACAAATGCCAAATATACTTATTACTCTCATTTTTGTTTTATTGTTATTCATTTTCCTTTGCCAGTGCTGTTGAAGTAATGGGAAAAAAAATCTATGTCTAGGGGTTCCCCATCATGGTACAGGGGAAACGAATCCAACTAGTATCCACGAGGATGCGGGTTCCATCCCTGGCCTTGCTCAGTGGGTTAAGGGATCCAGCATTGCAGTGAGCTGTGGTGTAGGTTGCAGATGCGGCTCAGATCCTGCGTTGCTATGGCTGTGATGTAGGCCGGTGGAAATATGTCTAAATGTGCTTCGTGTAGAATTTAGACTGTATTTCCTTATGTGAATGGTGTTGTGACCTGAGAGTTGACAAGTCACAGGAATAAAAAGTGCCCTCTCCTCAAAATGTTTTTAATAAAATAAAAAATTTTTAAAAAGTTGACCCACACCTTAGAAGGAGGATGAAGAAAAGGGTTTCCTCTGCCCTAGGCTTAGCCACCCTGGCAGGTTTTTAAATGGCCTGATTTGCCTTTGGCTTTCACTCACCTCATTTTCTGCCTTATCTCTGACTCTCAACCTAATGCTTTCTTACGTCTTAAGAACCTGCAGGCTATGTGTTGGGTAGTCAGTATATGCGTGAACTATCAATTTAATTTTTTAAGACCCATTATATTTAAAATAAAAGTAAACCTAATTTTGTTACCTCTCAGTGTCCAGTATAATACCATTTGTAATCTTTCACAGGCATCTGTCTCCAGGTTACCGGTAGCTTGAGGCCTAGGTTAAATTTTACATCCATTGTTTTTTTTTCTTACTTAAATTTCTGTTAAATGAAGAAATCCTAACTCAGAATTATAGTTCTTTGAGAATGGCAACAAATGGCTGTCAGATAATTAGACTCAGGAACTACAGGGAAATATTTCACTAAAGAATATCTTCAGCTCTGTCAGTTACTCTGCTGATGCATCACGCTCAGAAGTTAGAAGACCTGGGAGTTCCCGTTGTGGCTCAACAGGTTAAGAACCTGACTAGAGTCCATGAGGATGTGGGTTCAATCCCTGGCCTTGCTCAGTGGTTTAGGGATCTGGTGTTGCCGCAGGCTTTGGCATAGCTCGCAGGCGTGGCTTAGATGCACTGTGGCTGGCAGCTGCAGCTCTGATTCGAGCCCTAGCCCCGGGAACTTCCATATGCCACAGGTGCGGCCCTAAAAAAGAAAAAAAAAGACTTGAATGTTTCATTTTGGAGGCCGGTACCAAATGAGTACCTGATCTAATAGTTGCTTGTATTTGGCTCTGAAAGTACTCCTGTACGTTCAGTCTTCACATTTGGATGTGGGTTTTTTTAATATGTCATGTAGTGAATGTATCAGTTTCTTTCTCCAGATACGAGGAAAATAATCCATGGATTGAAAAAGAGTAAAACAATAAGGCAAACCTGTACCATATCTTAATTTTTAACAACTGTGTTATTTCAGCCCTAACATGATATATTTAGGCTCTTTAAATATTGGGTGTATAACCTGGATATATGCCCTTTGGACAAGCTGAGTATTCAGTACAGTGAAAAAATAGACTAATCCTTTCTGTCATTTTGAAAGCTTAACCGAGTATACTTGCCTTTTGCAGCCATCACGGAAAGTTTCATATTTACTCCCTATTTTTTCTGCAACATGCTGAAAAGATACATGTTCCCTTAACCATGATAAGCTTGTTTTTAATTTTTTCAGTATTTCCTTTGCTGAATCAACATCAGAAAACATATAGCTTATTTTACTCCCCCCCCCGCCAAAGATTAAGCACTGTGTGCATGGACTCTCCCTCTCCCTAAGTGCAGAGGTCGTGGCACACAGGATAATATGGTGGGTGCTTATGTACCTAATAGCCAGAACCAATAAAATTTGACATTTTGTTATATTTGCCTCAGTTTTATATCATAAAAGAAAGAAAGCTGTATTACTAAAGTTGATGCTTCCTTAATATGCCTTCCCAGTTCCATTGCCTTCTCTTTTAACTTCCCTAGAGGTCCCACTATCATGAAGGTTAAAATTTGTGTAAGTGGTGTTATACTATACCATTCTGCATCTTTTTTTACCCATTTGTCATTGTATAATTGAAGTACACCCATAATGATAAATATATTTTTAACTCCTGTGTCGTATTCCATCCTTTGGCTGTATCACATTTCATTTTGCTCTTCCTGGTTGATGGACATTTAAGCTGTTTTCAGTTTTTACTGTCACTAACAGTGCTGCTTTGAATGTCTTCACTTTTGCACATGTGTTTCTTTAGGACAGTTTCTACTCAGTAGTAGAATTGCCAGGTTAAAAATAGCTAGGTTTAAATTTTGCTGGAATTGCGAAATTGCTCTCCAAAGAGGCTTTACTAATTTATATTCCCAAAAGCAGTGGATGAGGGTTTTGGTTTTTTTTAATGACCGCACTCATTAAATTTTTTTTTTAAATTATCACCCCTGGCATATGGAAGTTCCTGGGCCAGGGACTGAATCCAAGCTACAGCTGCGACCTATGCCTTTAACCCTTTAAACCTCTGCAGCCGGGCCAGGGATCAGCCCTGCACTCCTGCAGCAACCAGAGTCACTGCAGTCAGATTCTTAACCCACTGCACCACCACAGGAGAACTCCAATGAAGGTTCTTTTTTCCATACTTTTTCACCAGCCCTTGTCAAACTCTTGAAATTTGGGGAAATGTTATAGCATTTCTCTGGGAACTACTGGGCTTAATCACTCTCTTCTGTTCATTTTTTCTCCCTGTGTACTGGTTCCAAAATATCTTTTCAAGCAATCATAGCTCATAAATATTCATTAATCTACATAAAAAAAAATCTCCTCCTGTAGCATATACTTTCAGTCATGAACGTAACAGCACTAGAGCCTATTATTCTTTAAATATACATCCGTAACAATATATTATGTTATTTCAAATATATGTTATATTGTGGCTTTTTCACATCTGAAACGTAAAACATCTGCTGGTGGTACTTCCTTGTTAAAATGCTCTAGGGCTTCATTTTAAGTCCTCTGCTCTTTTCCAACCTTCCTCTCTCCCCATAGGTGAGCTCATCTAACCTCATGCCTGTAAAGACCATTGCTTTCCAAGTTTTTTTTTTTTTTTT